>OX438797.1:20848854-21448854 GCA_949316475.1 Hypomecis punctinalis
ATGTCAAAAATAAATAATGTTATTCAGGGTTTGGAGTTGATACTGCAAATACGCTATTCCAATCAAATATATAAGTATTACGTATAGATGTCATGCCAAAGTAAATTTAGGACTTTTGGGGATGAAGTTGACACCTCTGGCCAGTTAAAAGACGAAAGAAACAGTACTAAGGGCGTTCTCGTTAGAGCCTCATAATTATTTGAAGTATACATAAACTGCCATGTTGTATAGCAAACTTGTGCACGAATTAGTAAACTGCAAAAATATGTCTATCTCTTTCCATCGCACTGAAAAAAGTATTTAATGTTTTCTAGAATTTTAGTCAGGTTTTTTTAATGTTTAGTAAAATTTTTATAAATGAATGTTTTTGAAAATGAAAATATGAAAACAGACGCACATTGTTTAATTTTCCGTGTTATATTCCCCAAAAATGGATTTTGCGACAAAGTCGATGTTAAAAAATACTTGGTTTTGAATAAGTAAAGTCAAATATTTAAACAGGGATAGATGATCGTTATTAGTTTGTAAGTTACTGTGGCAATAAATTTAGAGAGACCCTGTTATTTTCACCAAATGTAAATAAATATTTTATCTATTATAACATTTTTAAGACATCCATTCTGAATGTTAATTTGCACGAAGGAAATATTGTTGACAAGTCAATTCTATACTATCGATTTCAAGAGAAAATCGTTAAAAAGTATCTTAGTCAGTTCCATTAATAGGAGAAGATTGATTGTTATAATATATTATATTACCGTAACTTATATACTTTTTAAAACACATAATGTGACATCGTACAACATGAATTTATATCCTAAATTAAGTGATATTATTGTAAATGTAAACTTAGTATACAGGGTTATTTCTAATCAATTAGCATCCTTCTAGGGACTTATTCTGTACATCAAAACTAACAACTTTTGTTCTACGACGTACGTCAAAACTCAAAAAAAATTTGTTGTTCCATAGAAAAATTTAGTTCACCCGCGACAAAATGTATGGTATATCCATAAAATATGAATTTATATATGTATATAAATTTAAAAAAAAATAGTAGATATTAAATAAAATATAATTTAACACTGACTTAACAAAAAATATAAGTTACAGTAATATTTTCAATGTAGAGTTAAGTTAATCTCTAGCTGTCATGTCGCGTATGAACTACTTGATGCAGGTTTGATATTATAACCTTTGATTACCTACTGATCTTGATGATGATAATTACTTGACTTTACTATTGTGATTGCCTCATATGTTTGCCAAATTCTGTGGCCAAATTGGATTTTATTAATAGAGTTGAAAGATGCCAAATATTTTGTTACAATTTATTATTAATTTATTTATCTACTTCTATCTCTAAGGAGTGCAAAGCTATTTTGTAAGCTATTTTCAATTTTTCATGTAAATATAAGAATTACTTGGACCTCTGAAAGTTAAGTCATTTTTTTGCTGTTCTAGTAAAAAATAATTACTAAAGTTTGCCAGAATTAAGATTGATATAGATTCTTATAGCAGAATAGCAGCAGACAAAATTCAAAAGCAAAATTATTGTTACGAGATGGGTTCTTGGATAATCAGTTAAAACGCCGATTATTCACTTTGCACTTTATTGCACACAATCACTTCACAAAAATCACAAAAACACACGACACAACTGGTTCGCACAAACACTTTACACTGGCACTGATATTCACACAAGCTAGTCACTTCACAATCACTGGTATCGCACTCTAACCCGAGTAGTTATCGCTTCGACGGTAAACGAATAAACTGACCCCCACGGGTCGGCCGGCGTATTTATACCCGTTATTTCCTACAGTCTCGAACCTACGAGATATTTCGCAACATTACTCGATCTTAATAAGAGCTATTGTGTTAACAAGTAAACAACTTGAAAGTTCGAGAATCCCTATTGTTTTTCATTTACGTAAACACCCAAAAAAATAAACAATAGACGAGATACAAAGACTGATCCCGCTCGAGTTATAAAGCCATAAAACTGAATACAAAAGACACCAATAAAAAACGCAAAACAATAGAGCTTCCCAGAAGACACCGCAGATTACATCATAGTTACTCCATACCTACAACGGGCTCCTACTGCGTTACACTACCCCCTCCTAAGACATGCTCGTCCCGAGCATCGTTGCACCCGTAATATCGCGCCAATCGATCCACATGAACTATCTTGGGAGCACCTCGATGTCCCTTCTGTATGCGGAACGTCACGTCGTTGATCTTGGTCACCACTCGGTATGGTCCATCCCATTTGGCTTGTAGCTTTGAAGATTTCCCTTTTTTGCGTATAGGGTTGTGTAGCCATACTAGCGAGCCTTCCTCAAACCCAGGGTTGTTAGTCCTTCTGTCGTATCTAGTCTTCATTCTTTCTGATGTTTGCTGGCCATACTCTCTAATATGCTCATAGATGTCGTTCATCTTGTTCCGGAGGTCACTGGCATACTCAGTTATGGGTTGTGGAGAATCCGGTGGGACACCAGTTATTAAGTCGGCGGGTAGCCGTAATTCGCGTCCAAAATTGGCAAAAGCAGGAGTGACATTGGTGCTCTCATGAACAGCACTTCGGTATGACAGCAAAAATGGCTGGATATGCTTGTCCCAATCCCGTTGTTTGCTTTCGACTACTTTTGCCAGGTATCTCTCCAGAGTTTGGTTGAATCGCTCCACCATTCCATCTGATTGCGGGTGGTAAGATGTTGTCCTTGTTTTGTGTGCACCCATTAGCCGACACGTCTCTTGAAACAGTTGAGATTCAAAATTTCTTCCTTGGTCACTATGGATTTCCAATGGTACTCCAAAACGACAGAATACTTCATGAACCAATTTGTCCGCTATCGTCGATGCCTCTTGGTTTGGAATTGCGAAGACTTCCGGCCACTTGGTGAAGTAATCCATGACGACAAGGAAGTACTTGTTGCCACTTTCGCTCACAGGAAATGGTCCGGCCACATCCAGTGCGATTCGCTCCCATGGTGCTCCAACATTATACAGCTTTAGTGCTCCTCTGCTGCGGGTATGCGGACCTTTCACTGATGCACAGCTCGTGCATTTCCGTACCCAGTCTTCTACGTCATCTCTGCAGTTGATCCAGTAAAACCTTTCTCGAATCTTCAACAGTGTCCGTTTCACACCCAGATGTCCTCCCGAAAACCCTTCGTGGTACAGCTTCAAAACTTCGGGAACTTTTGCTCTGGGTACAACCATTTGGAGATGGCACTGGTTGCCTCGAGCATTTTCCCATTTTCGGCACAGCACTCCCTCTTGAAGCACCAGGCTATCCCATTGCGCCCAATAGCTCTTTGTCGTAACACTCAGTGAAGCAATAGCACTCCAGTCAGGCTTACGGGCACCTGATTCCATCCATTCAAGAATCGGCTTGATATCGACGTCTTCTTTTTGTTCAGCCTGAAGGGTTTCTTTCCATTCGTCGCCGATGTCAGCTTTGAGCATTCTGACAGGTACTGGATCTTTCGACTCTTGTCTTGAGCAATGCTTGCAGTCCTCTGAGCATGGCCTTCTTGACAGTGCATCTGCGTTGCCATGAGATTTTCCACTGCGATGTTCCGTGGTAAAGTCGAACTCTTGTAGTTGCTCAATCCATCTTGCCACTTGGCCTTCGGGATCTTTAAACTGCAGTAGCCACTTTAGAGCAGCGTGGTCGGTCCTCAGATGGAATTTTCGCCCGAGCAGGTATTTGCTAAAGTGACGCAATGTCTTCACCACTGCAAGTAGCTCCTTTCTTGTCACACAGTAGTTCCTTTCTGGCTTGGACAGGGATTTGCTGAAATACGCAATCACCACTTCTTGGTCTCCTTTTCTTTGCGACAATACTCCTCCGATGCCGGTGTTGCTGGCGTCAGTGTCCACGATAAACTCGTTCTCGGTGTCCGGAAAGCCGAGAATAGGCGTATTGCAAAGTCGCTCCTTTAGTCCTCGAAAAGCTGCGTCGCAATTTTCATCCCAGAGAAAGGGCCGTTTTTCCTCAGTCAGTCTATGCAACGGCTTAGCGATATCAGCAAAGTTCTTCACGAATCGCCTGTAATAGGAGCATAAACCCAAGAATGCTCTGACTTCCGTCTTGTCTTTTGGCACAGGCCAATCCTTCACAGCACTGACTTTACCTGGATCCGTCTGTACGCCAGCTTCGGAAATCACATGTCCCAAGAAATTCACTTGCCTCTTGAAGAAGGAACATTTCTTCGGACTCAGCTTAAGATTGGCAGCACGTATTTTTGTTAGGACTCGTTCCAGGTTTTGTAGGTGGTCTTCGAAGGATTTTCCCACAATTATGATGTCATCTAAGTAGACAAGGCATGCGTCTCCAATTAGTCCCGCAAGAACCAACTCCATTAACCTCTCGAACGTAGCGGGGGCGTTGCACAACCCAAACGGCATCACTTTAAATTGCCACAGGCCTTTTCCCGTAGAAAATGCGGTCTTCTCCTTATCTTTAGGGTCTATTTCCACTTGCCAGTACCCGCTCTTCAAGTCCAGCGTAGTGAACCACTTCATGCCCGTCAATGTATCCAACGTGTCATCAATCCTCGGCAAAGGGTAGCTGTCCTTCTTCGTTACGTCGTTGAGTCGTCGATAATCAACACAAAACCGCATACTGCCGTCCTTCTTTTTCACTAGAACCACTGGAGAACACCACGGGCTGGATGACGGTTCTATCACACCGTTGCGTGCCATGTCTTCGATCATTGACTCAACTTCTTTTTCTCTGGCAACTGGTATCCTTCTTGGCCGTTGTCGAATCGGTGGCACGCTTCCTGTATTTATTGTGTGCTTTACTAATCCAGTTTTCCCGTTGACAGCATCATCGAGGGCAAATATGTCGGTAAAGCGCTGTAGCGTCTTCTTCGCCATCAGAAGTTCTTTTTCGGAGAGATCCTTACGGGAATCTTCTAATAGTGTTGACACGTTGTAACTCCCAGCACAGTTGTATTTCTCCTTTGGTGGTTCTTGGCATCTGCGCATCCAGTCTACTTCTTCGCATGTACCAATCGGGGTTCCTCCTTTGATGAGTTGTTCCTCGTTACTTGTGTTGAGCACACGCACCACAGCAGTATTAGTAGTCCTCACCAAAGTTCGGGCCACTAACCATGGTTGATCACCTTCCGATTGTTCTATTAGCACACATCGTTGTTGATGTCCCAACTTTGGCGGTAATCTAACTGCCACAATGGTTTCCGATCTAGGTGGAAGCACTGTTCTCTGCAGACAATAAACCTTTCCTGATATGGCGCCTTCCATGAAGATTTCTTCTCTTCCACATTTCAAGATTCCTTGGTTGACGTCAATCTCACAATGATGTTTTCGCATGAAGTCAAGACCCAGAATGCAATCGTCAACTATATCTGCCACAATGACTTTATGTTGGAAGGTTTTCTCACCCAACTTTAACTCCACCAGCTTCTCTCCTTGGACGGATATGTGCTGACCGGTCGCTGTCAGAAGTTGAACTGTTTTGCAGCTTTCGAAGTTCGGAAGAAAGCGCTTAGCCAAACAGGAACTGATGATAGTGCGAGAGGCTCCAGTATCCAATGTCAGCTTGCACGAAGTTCCGTTGATGGCACCATTGATGATCAGGCTGTTCCCATCGTGAGCTTGTGAGATCAAAATCTTTGGGGCCTTTTTTAGACCGGCCAGCACCCGCCCCTTGGTCCTGGCGCTTACTCGTTTCCCTGCTGCTGTGTGGTGTCACGGTGCGGCCGTTCTTCTCGTTCTTCTAATGGTCGATCCACTCTCGTTCGACGTGGCTTTGGGCAATTCCGCCATAAATGGCCTCTTTCGTCGCAGTTGTAGCATCTAGGGCCAAACCTTGTACGAAGTGATGCGTCCTTTACTTCCCTTATATGTTGGATATCCTTCGCTGGATTTCGTACAGCCTCGACTTCTAAAGCTTGAGCCAACGCTTCCTTTAGTGTTTTATGATGCCCGAGTTTTACTGCAGTTCTTACTTCGAAGTCAGCTATCCCATTAGCAAACGATTCCACTAGATGTTCGTCGTTGGGTAATGGCGCGGACTGATAAGCCTTCCGGAATAGTTTCTCGACCTCGACGGCCCACTGTTGAAGACTTTCATTACGACGTTGCACCCTGTTCTTCAACTGCGCTCGGTACACACGTTCCAGGTGTTCATCACCATAGCGAGTCTCCAGCGTTTCCATTAATTTATCGTAGGTCACTTCCTTACCCACGGCATCCAGAATACTCAGGGCTTCGTCGCGAAGGCTCATTATGAGGGCGTTCATGGCTTGGTCCTTGTTCCATCCATTGGTTTTGACGGCGGCGTCGAATTGAATTTTGTAGGCTGACCATGATGATGTCCCATCGAAAGGCGTCACTTTGATCTTCTGTGAGGCTGGCGAGCAGGTTGTAGATGCAGCGGTTCCATTTCCAGCTTTGATAACGTTCAAGGTCCTCCTCACGTCAGCAATTTGTGTTTCTGCCTCGAAGATGCGAGATTCGTGCTCTTTTATGCTGACGTCGTGCTGATCGACTTTCTCTTTCACTTCTTTTATTTCTTTCCCCATTGTCGCCTGAAGACTTGAAAGAAGATTTTCTTCTAGCTGGCGAGTCTGCCTTTCATTGTTGCGGGCCTGTTCTTCAAGTAGACGAGCCTGCTCTTCTTTGTTGCGATCAAACATCGACTGCATCATCGACATCATTGCAGCCATATCAAATGCCACAGGGACGGCTGGTGCTGCAGCAGGTGTCGCAGCAGGTGCCACAGTAGGTGCTGCAGGAAGTTCCGCAACAGGTGCTCTCGGGTTTCCGGAGTCGTCGTTGGTTGCCTCGGACTCGCTGGCTTCCATTAACAGCGAATTGTGTCCGAAGCGCCTTTGGTCAATCTCTTCCTGGCGGCGCTCCTGCTCTTCTTGTCGGCGCGCTTCCTCCTGTCGGCGCTGACTCCTTGTGCGCGGCGTTTCCTCGTCGTATGGTCTTACCGGCATTTTCAATTATCCACCCTTCTGACACCAAATGTTACGAGATGGGTTCTTGGATAATCAGTTAAAACGCCGATTATTCACTTTGCACTTTATTGCACACAATCACTTCACAAAAATCACAAAAACACACGACACAACTGGTTCGCACAAACACTTTACACTGGCACTGATATTCACACAAGCTAGTCACTTCACAATCACTGGTATCGCACTCTAACCCGAGTAGTTATCGCTTCGACGGTAAACGAATAAACTGACCCCCACGGGTCGGCCGGCGTATTTATACCCGTTATTTCCTACAGTCTCGAACCTACGAGATATTTCGCAACATTACTCGATCTTAATAAGAGCTATTGTGTTAACAAGTAAACAACTTGAAAGTTCGAGAATCCCTATTGTTTTTCATTTACGTAAACACCCAAAAAAATAAACAATAGACGAGATACAAAGACTGATCCCGCTCGAGTTATAAAGCCATAAAACTGAATACAAAAGACACCAATAAAAAACGCAAAACAATAGAGCTTCCCAGAAGACACCGCAGATTACATCATAGTTACTCCATACCTACAACGGGCTCCTACTGCGTTACATTATCATAAATATATTTTTCTTTAAAAACTTATTGTGTTATGAACGACAAAAATGTTTTTAGAAATTCAACTATTTTCTTATTTGATTTATATATCAATGGGAAATTGCCACCTACTTGCAGTTACTATATTATATTATATTTATCATTTGAAAATAGTGATAATCTCAAAAGCTAAATTGTGAAATCCTTTTCGTTGGTAATATTATGTATTGTACTTTAGAATAAGTATAATTTTAGTACTTAGTTAAGAGAACTAAATGTTTTAAACATGTAGAAATTTCAAAGAATTTACTGTAAATACTTATCTAGTCTTAAGTATGAATATACCTAATCATTACTTAAAAAGGACAAACTGAATTGTTTTGTAAATGTAAATGTTTTATCGTAGAATAAATCATTGAATGTATTTTGAAAATTTGTATTTTTTTAATAACGCTCCTATCGCCCTCACTAATTTTTAAAAGACAAAAATAAATTTGATACAATTCAGACTTAGTAGCAGCAAGTCACTGCGCAGTAGTAAACTGACAGGTCAGCGGCGGCGAAGAATGAAGTTTTGTGCAGCTTGTAGCGCATATAAAGTATGACAATTTTACTCGTAGAGAACTCTACATAAATAATGATTTATTGACACCAGTATTACAAATCACTTATAAATCAATTAGAGAATCTCTTCGTGAAATCTTTGCGCAAGTAAAGATCATGACAATACCTAGCTTATATATTTTCTTAAATATTATGTACGCGCGTAAGAAACTGCACAAATTTAAAAAACGTAGTGATATTCATACCTACAATACAAGGAATAACTCCAAAATTGTTCTACCAAAAGCGAGACTTGCTAAAACTGACAATTCATTTGTAAGAAATAGTATTTGCTATTACAATTTAATACCTGAAAATTTGACAAAGAAAAATGAAACAATCTTTGAAAATATTATCAAAGATTGCAAAAAGCATACTATAGTGTAAAATATTTTATGTGTGACAAAAATTCCTTGCGTAAACTGATATGTGACAATATTTGTAAATGAAAATGTATTCATTCTGTTAGTTTTATTGTTTTATGTTAATTTATATTTATTGTTTACTTTTGACATTCATATGTGTGCATTATTGTACCTATGTGAGAATAAATGAACTGAACTGAATCACTACATAGTATAAAACAAAGTCGCTTCACGCTGTCTCTCCCCATTTATGCTTACACCTTTAAAACTGCGCAACGGATTTTGATGCGGTTTTTTTTAATAGATAGAGTAATTCAAGGGAAAGCTTTATATGTATATTAAACTTGGGCAAAGCCGAGGGGGGTTGCTAGTATAACATGTTGAAAGTTACTAAATACTAGTCGTAATTATACAATAACTAAAAACAAACATGGTTACATAAATAGCTTATGGATCTAGCTGGTGCCTGTACCTACTAGTAATTAAACTGTGCTACTGGCTACCAAATCTCCAAAAAGACCGGTTTGAAAGCTGCCTGCGCTCAGTGCAAGTTTTCCAATTTATGCTTGTCCTACGCTGGTTGGTTGTACGAGGTCTTTATTTACGAACCCATCGGTTACTGATTTTACGTATTGTACGTCTATTCACTGGGCTAACTTAGTTAGGTAACTCTAGTTTATGTTCGAGTCTTTACAATTCCATATTTTTGATTCGATCTCATAGAGAGACTTGATCATAGCCCCTCCATGACTCGCTGGGCTAAAGTAGTACGTACTTACGTAGGTTTGTATAGGCCGGGTGGCTAGCCCTGGTGTCAGTTTTTAAGCTGCCCGAAAGCCTTTGATATGGTCAAACGGTTAAGAATGCACCTAATACAATGAAAAATACAGATTTCACCCGCGATTCTTGCATTGCCCGCTATCATCTATGCTGCTTTGTTTAGAGTCAAAAATCACATGACACAGTTCACGATGATTTTGGCTTCGAGCGCCAGCATGTTTAGGTGACATTTTATTTATTTATTCAAAATTTATGCATATATTAAAAAAAACTAATCGATTACTCTGCTAGAACATTAGTCTGGCTACGTTATTTGTCAAAAATAATGTGGTGTTGTCGCTGATAATTTCGAGCATTTGAAAAAAAAAAGTTTTTTATATTATGAGAAGTGTTTTTTTTTTTCAAAATTCTACGCGATTACGCTGCTACTATAGGTTCTTTCCTTTCCTATAATATTTTTTTAATATGGATATTTATGTTCGTTATGTTTACACCACGTCTTTAAAAAGTCGATTTTGGCATTAAGCGCCCCCTTAATAAAACCGTGGCCTACAAATTAACGTGCCATCCTCACATCGTGCCATCATCCGAGCCACGGCAGCGCTCAGCTATAAATGCCACCCGCGGTCACTCATCTCAAGACTGACCGTCCCGAACGTTCCTTAACTTTGGTTCTGTCAACTATCACCAAAGTAAAACTAAGCTACAATAATTACTAGTTGGGATACTTTGAAATTTCTTTTAACACCCACGGTAAGTAAAGCAGCGTCACAGTGGTAGGTATAAATTATCACAAGTATCACACTGCGTTAAGCAGGGTTCAAAAGATACAAGTTTATTTTTTGCAAAAAATAGCATGACCGACTTCACCCGTGTACAGAATTCGCGAATATTTCGCACGCATCGATGTAGCATTTTTCACATTATTGTTGATTTATAAAAATGACTCAGCCGATTTCAATAAAATTCAAATGGGACCAATTTCGAAGTATACTCTTTCCAATGAATTTTATTTTTCTAGCAGCCGTATCACAAGCTTTGCTTAGTTTGGGGTCAGAAGCCGTGTGTAAGACGTCCCAAAAAATGAAAAAATAATTATTGAAATCGGACAACTATGAAAAAAGTTATGCGTGATTATACATAAAAATATATATACGCGTCGAATTGAGTACCTCCTCCGGTTCATCGGTCAAAAATAAACAAAACTAAGAATATCTTCAATGAATGCTGTAGAGATATCTCGTCACTTGGCCTAAAAACAAAGGTTATGCTCGCGAAGTCGTCGAGTAAGTTATCGAATAACTTTTATCGCGCTCTCCTAATAAGTTAGGAATGTATGAAGTATGAGCAAACAACGTTATCCCGCGGAATGGATTCCTGAGAAGGATTATGGAGATGGGGACGTATTCAAAACGTGAATAGGTATATGAAAATGGAGTTATTTTATTTTTATTAGGAGTCCTCATGAGCGAGATATTTATGTACCTACCTACAAGATATAATGTATGTATTATACAAAAAGAAATAGAGATTTCTCTGGAACCACGGTATTGCGTGGACGTAGGTACCTAAAACTCACTTATTACCCGATTCTATTGAACCACTACTGGAGAAGTCTACGGCCGTCAGTGATTGCTATAAGTTGATTTATGAAAATATATTTATTCACATTTGCATAACTTGCATTTTTAACCTTACAAAGATTACCTATAATCAAAATTTGCATTTCATTAGGTAATTGAAATCTTCGCAGAAAAAAATACACGTATTTTATTGAGAAATAAACAGTATCTCTGGCAGCTTATTAGGTTTCCAGTGTGCCCGGATAACCAAATTTTCAGTATCAAAATCCACCAAAACCTGTTTAAAATTTGGGGAATATAAAAACCTCTCATTTATTCCTTCAACTCATTTATTCATTTATCCAGTAAAAGAAATATTGTAGTGTGAAAGACAAAATTAAAATTTGAAAAGTAGCAAAGTATTTATGCAATACTATAACTTTTATCATCACAATTTTAATAGGCGTGCAAATTAAAGTAAAATATAATTAAGTGTAAAGTGGAAATTTATTAGAGTGGAAAAAATTTAGCTACCCTACGCCTTCGGGAATAAAGAAAGGTCAACATAACTTTAAAGCGTTTCAAACTTTGACTTAATTACTCATAGTTCAAATAACTACTCGTATTCTACATAGTTTAACAATCCGTGCTCATCGTTCTGTGAAAGTTTATAACTTGTGAAAGAGTTTTGTCAGTTTTATTATAACTTCAAAGGCTGCCCCTGCGTTAGAATGTTGGGCGCATGGGTCTGAGCACAGATCTCGTGAAATGGGTAATATCTACATAAATTCTCTTGCGGGACCTAATTTCATACTTAACTCTATTTAGGATCATAACTACGTGTAAAGCTAATAATTAGGCACATTATTATTAACTACAAAACTGTGAGATCAACTGATATTTTATAACACTTCTTTTCATAAGCATCAAAATATTTTAAGAAGGCATTTTATTAATTACTACAAACAATTATACGGGGCCAACTTTGAAATCACGAAGATCTTGCTGTTTTGTACATTTTATTGAGAGTAACTACCCTGGTCTTAAGGAAGTGTGGACGGCCCTTAGTATGGAATGCGACTTGCGTCCATTCTTTGGCGCCGTCACATTTTCCTGAGACTCAGTAGGGCTGGAGCGGTGCCCAATTCGGCGGAGCAGCACGAACGGCGCAAATATGCTAACTTCGGCAGTGGTTACATATTTGAGCCTTTTGGTGTTGAGACATTGGGTCCGTGGGGGCCGGGAGCTCATCTTGTTTTCAAAAGTCTTTCTGAGCGTTTGGTGGACGCATGGTGCCATTCAGCGTGGCAATGTTGCCAACATGGTGGGCACGCTGCCAACTGGCAGTGGGTTTGAGCATTTGGATTATCTTTAGACCTTCGAGAGTCTGTGGATGTTCCAATTGCTTGTTATGTAGTAGGTAGTAATTTATGTAGTTTTAGATTATGTAAGTCTTGTACCTATTTAGTTAGTAAACAAAGCAACGAGAGTGAACAGTAGGTATGTAGGTACATTTTTGTTCGCGATTTTAGAAATTAGTCTTGTAATAAAGATTTTTCGTAACGATGTTTCAAATGTACCCATCCTTTGAGTGGTGGATGTTATAAGAAAAGTAAGGATGTAGATATGTACCTTTTATTACCTATGTATTGTAAACATCCGTTTTCCGGCGTACGAGGTAAATCCCACTTATTTTACTTCCTACTTATATTATAAAAGCGAAAGTTTGTGAGTATGTATGATGTTTGTTCCTCTTTCACACATAAACTATAGAACGGATTGAGATGAAACTTTGCAATAGTAATTTTTTTACTTCAGAATAACACATAGACTATAATTTATAAAGAAATTGCGTGAAAGGAAGTTCGACGGGGCAGATAGTCGCTCATATTTTTAGGTTTTTACTTGCTGAGCAAGATCTTTGGCTATGTTGCCCACGCCTTGACCTTATTCCGTCTCTGGATCGAAGAATAAAATCCGCGCAAGTGTTGGTAATGTATTTGGGCAGGCTCAAAATATGTAAAAGTCCGTTAAAAGTTGTGAGCATCTGACGAGCTACAGATTTATTTGAATGTGTTAATAAGTCGACGAATGTGGGAGATTTGCGACCTCTGATATACACGATGGATATAGGTATTTTAGGATATCAGTGTACTAAAAATTATGAGCAAGTCTTACTACGGGACTAACACAATGAAGTTAGTAGTTTCCTACTTCATTGGACTAACCTTGTAATGGCTAAACCAATGTCGGCTGTTGACGTTCCGATTAAGGACCTTCGCTACGTTAAGCGTGCGCACGCGGCAGGTGCACGGAGCGGGCGCCCGCTTCGGACTTCCGACGCGGGCCTAGGATCCGCAGCGCGGCAGGCGCCCGACGCTGCATCTAGGCATATAATGATGCTACACTATACTATACTAGCACAATTTACACCCGCCGCATGCGCTCGCGCCGCGCATTCTCCACCCGCCGCGCGTGTACAAACTCGTCCGCGCCAGAGAGCGCTGCTCCAACTTATCTTTCAATACATACAGTCATACACGCTAGGCGGGTATCCTCCGCGTGCGCACGCTTAACGTAGCGATAGGCCCTTGATGTTGACGTTTCGCAAATAGTTTGTCGACTGTTAATGAACTTTTTATATGGAACAGTTAGTTTCCTTTATAACTTCACCGTTCCATAGAAAAATAACGAGTAATATGGTGATCATGATATTTCAATTTATAGGTACACATCCATAGTAGGTAATAGGCTTGTTTACTAAAAAAAATATAATTAATCCGTGAAATAGGTTTTCCAAAAATATTAGACACGTATTTTTTAACTGACAGACTAATTACCTATAATATAGATTTTTATACCTAGTAAACATGCCTATTGAGTCAATATGTCATTACTTTTCATCATTATATCATTACTTTTTAAGACCTGATATAGACCTGACTGAACTAAGATTAAGATACACGGAGAGACGCTTGCTGTCTCCTTGGACATCTTCAAAGCTTTTGAGAGGGTTTGGCATGAGAGTCTTATTGGCAAGCTTTCATCTTACAGCTGATTTCTCTGCTTGGTTATCAGATTTTTTGAGGAATCGGTCAATACGAGTAGTTGGCTGCTCGTCTGACCAAATGGCTATCAATGCCGGTGTCCCTCAGGGGTCAGTTCCCCTGGCAGTGGCGCTGGCTCAATGCGATGCTCTTTCTACTGAATATCAACGACTTGCCCAAGTATCTTTAGGTACGTAGACGACAGTACAGTTGTAGAGAGCTACACTTCCGATGCAAGAACCAGCGGGCCACGGATCGCGGCACTCAGAGATGCTATGGTCGAACGGCTCTACTTGAGTCTGGGGGCGGTATGTGACGGGGTGTTACTGACCTAGTTAAACTTAATGCCACGAAGACTCAAGGTAGTTTGTTTTCAGCCAAAAAGAAGCCTTTCTAATTGTCTCCTGCTTTCTCTGGTGTAATTGACAGCCTGGAACTATTATACGTTACATTCTCATCGACTTTTACCTTTGGCTCTTACATAGATTTAAAAGCCCAATGAGCCTGAAAAAAACTTGTTGTTCTCTCTAAGGTGAGACGGTTTTTCACTCCTGAGCTATTGCTTGACTAAACCGTTGCTCAGGAGTGAAATAATAAAGATTTTTTTTAAGTGCAAGTCAATTTCGTAATTCGTGCGGCTTGCATCTTCTGCGTCTTCGTAGACCATCAAGGAATACAACATGCAGATGGCCGTTAGGGATCGGAATGACGCGGTGATGGAGGCTCTGAGCCAGGAGAAGACAACGAAAGTCCCACCTACCCCTTTCTTCTATTGTACGGCTAGACAGACGCGACTTAAGCGCCACCCTTTTATCGTGGACTTACCGCGCGTTAGAACCAAGCATTTCGAATCCACATTCCTCATAGAAACAGCCAGAATGTGGAACGCTTTACCCGAGTCTGTTTTGGGTGTCTTCGAATCCCGAGTAAATAGGTATCTTCTAGATAAGCGTCTTACACCCTAGACTGCATATCTGCTTTAACATCAGACAGTGTGTAGTCCTATAATATACGAAGAAAAAGTTTGAAAAAAGAAGAAATTTGAAACTTAAAGCTATTAAAAAATTGATCACGCATATTTCCGAAACGCAAAACGTAATACCTAATAAAACAATTTAGTTAGTTAAGCGCACCGAGGGTTAAGTTTAGATTCAGGTTTATACGCCCATCGAGCAAGACTGTAGGCGTTGAAAACTCCAGCTTGTGAGTGCGTAATTAGCTTAACTCGCTCAAAGTGAATCGAGTTCGAGTGAACAAACGAAGTTTCGCTCGCAGATTCCTCCAATTAGCTTACGGGATTGCATTACTTTACGCAATCCGAGAGCTGAGTAATTCAACCCACTGGTCTGTAGGTACCTTATTGCAATATTTTTTCATATTCTAAACTTCCTGCAGGGTTAGCACGGCAAAGGGAAAAAACCATTTTACCCACCTTAACCCTAGATAGCTAACCTTCGGACGTAACCTGTTTAAGCTAACCATCCGTCGAAACGACGGGTAAAAGTAAAACATATTTTTTTCAGAATCTTTTATGTTTATACAATTATTATTTTAAGTTATTGTTAGTTGAAAAGGTTTTAAACAAAACACTATTCATAAAATTGGATTTTATTTATTTTTTCCAAAACAACAGAACCTTTCCTGAATCTCTCAAAAAATCAAAATTTTTCTTATAATAAACTGTAACATGCAAAATCATCCATAAAAATAGACAAATATTTATTTTTTTGACATTATATGGCACATAAGACTTTTATTTCGTAAATAGTCTATTGTTTTTCGTACATGTGGCACAAAAAATCTACTTTATGTTCACCGCAAATTGCTACCTTACTTCTGGTGCAAACACTTCTTGTCATTCGTTTTTTTTTTGTAATGACACTCTCCGCAAGTTTTTCTTTTACGATTTTCTCCTCTTGAAGAAGTTGACGAATCTTCTTCATGTACTAAGTCCTAAAGAGGAGCATGACGTGTCACCTGCTGGGTCTGCTCAGTAGGCGAGTGCGCTGAAATAATGGTCCTGATTTTATCTTTTACGTGCGTAGCCATCGATATTTTTTGCAATCTCTCCTTTAGCCAGGGTTCTACAAGTTGAAAGTGTAGTTTCTTCATGAAGTCTTTGGGCGGAACTACTTTTTGTCCAACCGTCAATAAAGAAGTGCGTCCCTTTGTAGTAGCCCAAGCATGATGATTTTTACCTCGTATGCTCCTTTGAGGCAGTTGAATAATACTGCTTTGTGATGTCTTGGAGTAGAAGTCTCGGAGTCTCTTGAAACAGCATCTTCCATAGTCAAAAACAATATGTCAGGTAAACGAAATTATCTTCGGAATCAGATGGTTTATAATTTTCATCATCTTCCGCCACAAAGCCCTCAGTCTCGCTGGCAGAAGCCTCATCATCAAGGTTTTCAGAGTTAAGCTCGTGTAGTGCATTCATTATACCTAGCATCATCATAATTATAACGCAGACATTGTAAAGACCTAAAAGAATCCGAATAAATGGTAAAAATATACACCTTTACTCAAACAAAAAAATGACAGTAAAGCTAACCATCCGTCGAAACGACGGGCAAATCTCAAGTATCTCAAAAACCACAACACTTACCTGCAAGATGTGTCTACAGCTGGCACGACCTCGCCGGGGACTGAGTTGGCTAGCAGAGACAAAACACTCACACGCATCGTTAAAAAGAGAGAGCGATTTTACTTCGCCATGCCCGTCGATTCGACGGAGGTTAGCTATATAGGGTTAAATGCCAGTTGTCATCGTCAATCCATACTTTATTTCCTCTTTGAGGAGATATAATGGCGGAAAAACAATTTGTCCCTCTGCCATGCTACCCGTGCAGAGTAAAGAAAAACTTTTAAGAGATCGTTTAGTCTGTACGTCCGTCACCTTGTCGCAAAAATAACCCTTATAAGATCGTTTTGTTTTTCTGTCCATCCGTCCCCATATCACAAAGCCTTATGAATATGTAAATGATAATATATAGGTCTTGTTTTTAACCCCTTACCGCATGGATTTTTAGATTTCAATAATTTTAATTTATGATGTTCCTGTGCCTCAGGGGTATCCATAAAAAATAATAAAAAAAATAAAAAATTCATAGTTATTTAAAAATTAACAAAAAATAAATAGTTCCAATTTTGGCACAACATGCACTTTAGTTTATAAAAACATGTGTTCCGAATTCGTCACAATATGCAGCAGTACTTAGTAGTCGTATAAAAAAACACAATTTTTTATAAGCTTAAGTTTTTATGTCGAAATTCGTCGTCTGTAATATTCTCATCTTCACTGATGTCTGGTATAATTGCAGTACATCGATTTCAAGGGGAAATTGCATCTAAAACAAACAAAAAAATAATCAATAATAGGTATCTTCTTGTACAGCAATTTATCTAAAGTTTATATTTCATAAATAACAATGCCGTCCATCATCTAATGATCTCAAACTTAGGAAGCCTGTTGTTTTATCACAGAGATGCCGTGGCCACCTTTCATCGCCATCATCAGATGTATTATATGTACATTAATCAGAAGGAGGGTCTAATTTTGTTTGCAAGGTTAGTTAGCCAAACATACATACATAATATATAGAGAATTGTAAAATAAAACATGTACTTTATCATAGGCTACTTGTACCACACTGCATAGTGTGCCAAATTTGTTTTGTCCTTCTACTGCATGATGTTCCGAATTTAGCACAAAGTTTAAATAACAAATTAATCATAATTAAAAGCTGAAACTTACGTTTTTTGCCATAAAATCGTCGTGGGTTCATTGTTCTTCACTCCTAGACACTTTTTTTAATGATATTTAGCCCAAAACAATTAAAAATATCTCATCGAAAACTCTCAACCTCATGCTCGACCAAAATGGCGGAACACACTGCTTTACCGACGAAATTTCGTACTCACATAACTAGTTATAAACGCGATCTGTATTTTTCTGGGTTCATACGTGCATTGGCTTGGCAAATAATGCGAAACTAGATACATAGATGGCATACATAGTTTGTTATTAGTGATTTTTGAAAATGTTCCAAATTTGTCCCGGTATGCGGTAAGGGGTTAAACTTTCGCGATTTGAACACATTATTATTATATACTACTTACAAATATTATATTATGTATTTTGGACATGTAGAGTATTTGGACATAACACACACACGCATGTACACATACACACACACATAAAATATTTTTTGGATGTTTTGTAATTTAGTAAGTTTAGAGTAAATGTAAATTTAAAAAGTTATTTTGTTAAAAATTGTTAAAGATAACCAAGATGTTACCATGATATGGATATCGAAGAGCGGGGTCTTCTGACAGGTATTTTTATACCTAATAGAATTCCCCAATCTACAGTGATTATTGGTTACAGAAATAAAAACTTTTTTTTTTTTTTTTTTTTACTATGTGACTAAGCGGGTATCCCAGGGGATGATGAGGTATTTATTTATCTCGTAATTTTAGTGCGCGATTAGTCCTGTATTAGCTATATAATCTTAATATTAAAATTATCGAAATTGTCCATTAAACTGTGCCATGTGGATGAATATTTTTTTCTATAATTATTTTTTCACTGAATACTGTTTAAGAGTGTATAGCTATCGGTCACCAAATATTGGAAACATCGGGTAACGTCGGAACAAAAAAACATACAGACGAACTTCCTCCTTTTTTGGAAGACGCGCAACGTCCCTTACCATCAGGCCAGTTGGTGGTATCGGAGAAAAATAAAAAAAAAATCAGTTGAAAATGCACAATTGCTTGGAGAGACGAGTTTCAATAATTTTACTATATCAAAATCTTACCTAACAACAGCTGGAACCTAATTAGCCTTTAGTGTGGATGTCGCAAGATTGCACTTTGCACCTTATTAGATAAGTACATTACGATCCATTATAGTCTGGAGTGCACTATTACCCTCCGTTTAACTACATTATCCTGAATCTTGCTCGAAGACAGAGCTAGATCAGTCAAGGTCAGGTTAACGCAATTAAGGGGTTATTAAACGCTAAGTTCCATCTCTCTTTCGCAATCCCACATTTGAGACAAAAAAAATAAGGTTAAACAAGTCGCTCGTCACTCCATACAAACTTCGACGGTAGGTAATCACACCAGTGTTTGTTGTTGAATATCAATAGTGTTGATTTATATCAATTTACTTTTTCAAAATCTTTGCTTCTTGCTAACTACTTTGGTTGTATAAAAAACCTGTTATGAATTTAGCGGCCTAGTTGATATACATATTCGTTATTTCAAATAACTGTTTTTTAAATAAATTCATTTAACAGTTTTTTCATATTTTACTACCGAGAACCCTTATTTAGTCTAATTATACCCGCCATTTAGTATAACTAATTTTTAATGTTTTTATTTTTCATGTGTTTGTATTATATTTGGTTAAGCTAATAAAGAATTATCTATCTATGTATTTTATGCGCATTAAGTACGCAGCCGTGTTCGGTAAAAATATAGGTTCTTTTAACAAATAAAAACCAAATTATATTGCGATGGGTACGCACGCAAAATAATTATCTACTCTTTATTGCTGAATCTATCTCTTCTTCGGACAAGACACCTGAGATATAATTTATCTATGCTACGTCAAATATACTACTCCCGGTTTCTTACCCCAAACTTAGCAAAGCTTGTTTGATATAGCTGCCATACATTGATAAACTACATTATTATAATCATCGCAAAACATCTAGTCCGATCTGAAGTTGCGCCATGGCGGCCCGCAACGGTACAGTCAAGTGCAACAACAATATGTACGAATTATATATTTTTTATAATTAATAATTTTGACTATTGGGATTAGGTACATATTGTTCTAGATTCCTATCGAATAGTGCTAAAGTATATAGGTAATCTATAACTTAAGCCTAAAAATAATCATGCTTATGTTATGAAAATAAAATTTAATAACAAATATTTAACGTTTTTGGCATTTTATACACACAAAGTACAACAAGTAACAAAAAACACTTACAAAATAAATAATAACACAAAACAAAATATCAACAAAAAAACTTCAAACAGTTTATATAACAAAAATATCGCGTGCGACTGTTATCAGTGGGTGGAGCTAGCGAACGTGACTACGACACACAGAACACTAATGAAAATACGCTTTACGCTGTGATTTATCAAGGGCGGTCACGTGGCATGTTCCCCGCTAGGGGGGGCCCCGCTGATACCCATTTTTCGCTTCTGCGCAGGATGTCGCGTCATGTTCAGATCGGACTAGATGTTTTGCGATGATTATACCTGTTATTAAATACTTAAAATATATACATATTGCAACTTTTAAGCTACCTAACTAAGTTACCCATACCTAATTTTGTAGAATTTGTTTATAGTGAAATTACATTACATAATGTTATATTCTTAATTTTACGCATGGAAAACATTAAAATATATAAAAAAAGTAATTTTTGAATATTTTCTGATAAATCAAAACATATCAGAACCAGCATTCCTTAAATCAATATGCGTAGGTACTTAGGTACTTAGACAAATTCAAAAACGTTACTCGAACAATGCGTTTTTAATAAATGAAATGGAATACTCTAACTTGCCAATGATGAAGTGAGACAGCTGTGACCAGTCGAAAGGCCGTTAAGTATGCACATACATACCCACAAGTAAGAAGTCCAGTTTAGTGAACGAAATAGAGTTGGTAAGTCTGGCAAAGTTTGGGTTTATTTTAGATTAAAACCAGCAAAGAAAATACGTGGTTAGAAAAATGTAAAGTTTTCTCGTTTAAAAATAAGCTTGTATATGATCACTGCAACAATGTCACTTAAAGAATATGCTAGAATACTAAACTTATGCGGCTAGAATTCATGTAAGGAACGCCTAATATAGTAGAACGACGTTTTTAACGCATCGTTGTAATAAGCCCTTAACAGCCCATTGCTGGGCCTAGACTTTCGTTTAATTATACAATTCATTTCTAACTACCAATTGTATTCATTTGATACCAACTGCAGTGCTTACTTAAATACATATGTAGTACTTATACCGAATTTATCATAATCATTTAATCAACTATTTTTTTAGGGTTCCGTACCTCAAAAGGAAAAAACGGAACCCATATAGGATTACTTTGTTGTCCGTCTTAACCCGGTCAATTTAGACCAAAAAATGAGAGTGAAGTTACATAAAGTCCCAACAAGCTGAATTTCAGTGAAATTGTTCAAAATATAAATATAAACAATGTCTAGAAGTTCCCCATCATTCCCCTGTAAGGAAAAAAAATTATACAAGGTCAAAGGTCAAAAAAATGAGTTTTTCGCGATTTTCAGCAAAACGGTAAGTTTTATCATAAAAGTACCTCAGACAAAAATTGTAGATCATAAAATTATCTATAAAAAATGTATCAATACTTTTTTTCTTACGAGCCACCGTTTCTGAGATATAACGATTCGTATACATCTAGAGTTGTTATATATATTAAATGTATAAATATTTTTCTATCGGTCATTGTAACTTATACTTACAATATAAAATATACATAAGTTTAACAAACAAGTTCATGTAATTTAAATAAATTGAAAATAATGTTTGAAAAAGAGTAATTCAACTCAACAAGAAGTTATTACCAACAGCATCCGCTTTCTTCTTTCTATGTACGGAGCTCCTAAAAAAACTACCTGTTTAGATAAGCATCGATTTGCATGTTTCGTTAAAAATACTAAAAATAAAAAAACAAGTTCAATTAGCTTGTCTTCCTCCGACCTCAGTTGCTGCTCACCAACATCTTTTTCGAGTATATTAGCAAGTTCAAGTGTGGCTTGGTTATCAGCTAGACCCTACAGACTGGGGTTGGAAGTTGGTCAACAATATATTAGAGCCAGTTCAAACTTTACTTCCACCTGCGCCGGAAAAACTATTTTTTGCAACTGCAAAAAGAGATGCAGTGCTAAATGTGGTTGCAAAAAAGTCGGACTGTCTTGTTCTTTGGCATGCACAAATTGTCAAGGCCGGTCGTGCTCTAATATTGAATCACAAACAATGGAGAATTCGTTTGACTCCGACGAAGTATCAAGCAGGAGAAGAAGAAACAAGAAGAAGATCAAGAAGAAGAACAAGAATTTAAAACTTACGAATAAGACGAATAAACTTCAACACTTTTTTTTAATTTACATCGCTTTTCCCAATCTTTGAAAATTTCCGTTATTATGCAATAGTTTTACATTAAACAGGATCACAACTGACCCGTGGAGTAGGCCTACTGGGGAAACCACGTTAAAAAACGCGCTAAGTACACTACCTCATAGGTGGCGTGGAAACGTGTGCATATTATGACGATAACAACTTTTATAACTTTTTGAATCATTATATCTTAGAAACGGTGGCTCGTAAGAAAAAAAGTATTGATACATTTTTTATAGATAATTTTATGATTTACAATTTTTGTCTGAGGTACTTTTATGATAAAACTTACCGTTTTGCTGAAAATCGCGAAAAACTCATTTTTTTTACCTTTGACTTTGAATAAAAAAATTTCCTTACAGGGGAATGATGGGGAACTTCTAGACATTGTTTATAGTTATGTTTTGAACAATTTCACAGAAATTCAGCTTGTTGGGACTTTATGTAACATCGAATGTCTAAATTGACCGGGTTATCTGTCCATCTGCGTGTATGTCAAGACTCTTTATCTCGAGAACGCGTAAAGATATCGAGTTGAAATTTAAACTGTATACGTAAATCTATGGTCTCTTGCAGTTGTGTAAAAGAAAAACTTTTCAGTTGTCGTTTAAAAAAGTCGTTTATGTCGTAAAAACCGCATATTTCGATATTTCTTCCCGTTGACATAGAACTATGAAATTTGGCGAGAAGCATTGTCTTAGAGTACACATATAGGAATAAATCTGAAAACTATACATTTTTATTTATATCACAAAAAATTAGGGCCTCAAAATTCACAAAATATGGGTTCAAAATTCAAAGTGAGTAAATCGTATCATGTAAGGTGTCAAAGTGTAAAAGAACTTCATTAGCACATGCTAATACAGGTTTTTAATTATTTTAACAATGTGTTTGTACGGAACCCTCGATGACGGTAAAGACAAATATTGATATTTACAGTATAAATACGGCATAAATGTAAAAATAAACTTTAAAATATATTTGAAGTTGGGAACTATTGACATATTTATTTTATGACAATTTAGAATACTTACCAAATGTATAAAATTTTAATTGGACTAAAATTGTTACTTGATCATTTGTAACATTGAGATATGAGTTTGTAGTAAAAATTTAAATAATAATTATAAAAAGACCCTGAAATATGTATACACCAGGGGAATAGGTGGCACTTATAATTAAAAAAAAAACCAAATGCTCAAGCCCACTCCCAGTTGGCAGCGTGCCCAGCATGCTAGCAGCATTGCCACGCTGAATGGCAATGCTTATGCGTTGAGCCAAATATACACCAGCATTATGGTCACGCGTCATAATCATCATTCTGTGTCAACTGACTGTTGGATATAGTCTTCCTCTCTCTTGTGCCGTTGTATCCTATCTTGGGCTAATCTCGTCCACGCGTGACCCGCGATGGGTCTGGTATCGTCAACCTATGCGCTGGTGGTTTGCCTATAGAACACGTATTACAAGAT
This sequence comes from Hypomecis punctinalis, assembly GCA_949316475.1. Lineage (NCBI taxonomy): Eukaryota > Metazoa > Arthropoda > Insecta > Lepidoptera > Geometridae > Hypomecis > Hypomecis punctinalis. The sequence continues at coordinate 20,872,413 of OX438797.1, forward strand.
CAGGACACCAAAAGGACCCGCCCAAAGCGTTCCTATACCTACATCTTTGATTATTTACCTGTCTAGATATCTAGTAACGCACCAAAAGCGCCCAAAAAAATACCGTATAACTGTTACACTCTAACCCCGCCCGCGCCCATTAGTGACGCCACAGACACCGCGCGGATAACACCTAGTATTATTCTCTGATTCGCGGCGAAAATATGACGTACTGTGTTATCAATCTGTGCCGCAACTACAAGAGACGTTTGAGAACACCTAAAACGATTTCTTATCACCGGTAAGTACATTTCAAACAACTATTATCTTGTATAATTAGAGAAAATTAGTGATAGAACTATTGCTATACATACTACTGTGCTATCTGTGTCATTAGTTGCCAGCTTTCAAATTGAATTTTACCCAAATTTTGTTGACATATTTTGTACCATTTTTTTATAAGAAGATTAGGAGGTGAAATATTTGTATTTTTTCGTTATATTTTTAGGGTTCCGTGAGAAATCCGTATCGTGGTATATTTGTACATATTTTTCATTTCATTTCGAATAGGTTCGCGTTTGACTACACACTGCCTGATGTACACTACATTGTATGTAGTTGTGTATGTACGTCCTAGACCAATGTGTCCCTGTGCCTGAGGTGTCGTTTATAAGTTTCTTTTTAATTATTAACCGACTTAAAAAACCTGGAGGTTATCACGTCGCTGTAGAGCGAAAAGTCACTAAGTCGTAAAATGGCCGAATTGAGTTAGGAACGTCATTGGAATCGTCGTATTTTTCTCCAAATGTCAGTCTTATTGCTGCAGCTATAAGTGCCATAGTTCCTGTTTTAGAAAATTCTGAAACTGGTTAAATATGTCATTTGACTCATTTCATGACAAGGAAAAACTACCTAATTTAATTAAATATTTTTTGTTTACGTAGATGTATATCATTTTCATACCTAAGTAGCTTTAATTATTTTTTCACTGCTTTTTAATGCCTCAATCTGGACCAGTATCCATTCGTAAGATCACTATAACAACTTACTTAATTTTAGAACACACTGTTCGCTTAAAATATGAGAGCGAAAATTAACTAACTCTATTTAGCGAATTTCGGTTTGATGTCCTAAGGACCTTAGCACTACTTAACGAAAGTATGATATTCCCAAATCTTTTTAAGTACCTTTTTCCTTATTTAATAAGCTATTGAATATAGTTTTAAGCGGTCATTAAAAGCTTTTACTGATCTTTTTGACAACTTCAACGTACATTGATGTTGTTTAAGTAAGTTTGGCGCGCATTCTTTTGACCAAAGAAAGATCTGTGCACTAAATGTACTCGATACGATAGTGCAAATCGACTAATGGAGTTAAAAATTAAAATAATACGATGGGCATTTTTATTTTATTTCAAATAGGTTTGCGTTTGACTACACACTGCCTGATGTTAAGCAGATATGCGGTCTAGGATGCAGCACGCTTACCTAGAAGATACCTATTTACTCGAGATTTGAACACACCTACATTGTACTTTAGCGGAAAGACAGACTCAGGCAAAGCGTTCCACATTCTGGCAGTTCGTATGAGGAATGTGGACTCAAAACGCTTGGTTCTAACGCGTGAGATGTCCACCATAAAAGGGTGGCGCTTTGGTCGCGTCTGTCTAGCCGTACGATAGAAGAAAGGGGCAGGTGGGATCAGATTGTGCAACTCCTGCGCTGGCGTACTCACCGAAGTGTATCCGATAGAAGGCTGATAGACACGCCACCCTACGTCGATGCTCGAGACTTTGCAGCTTCGACTCAGTCAAGGTTTCGTTGCCTATTAGCCGCCTGGCTCGCCTTTCAATGGACTCCAAAGCCTCCAACTGGTATTCAGCAGAGCCATCCCAAAAGTGAGAGCAGTATTCCATGCAAGACCTGACTTGCGCTTTATAAAGACTAATCAGTTGCTCAGGTGTGAAATACCGTCTCACCTTAGAGAGAATACCAAGTTTTTTTGAGGCTATTTGTGCTTTTGACTCTATAAAAGAGCCAAAGTTGAGAGTCGATGATAGCGTAACACCTAATAGTTCCAGACTGTTAGTTACCAGAACGGACACACCACGGAAAGCAGGAGACAATTGGAAGGGCCTCTTTTTGGCTGAAAACAAACAGTCTTGAGTTTTCGAGGCATTAAACTTGACCAGGCTAGCAGCACCCTATTCAGATACCGCCTCCAGACTCAAGTTGAGCCGTTCAACCATAGCCTCTCTGAGTGACTCGATCTGTGGCCCGCTCGTTCTTGCTTCGGATGTGTAGCTCTCCATGACTGTACTGTCGTCTGCGTACCCAAAAATACCAGGCTTTGGCAAGTCGTTAATATGCAGTAGGAAAAGCGTCGCAGAGAGCACTGACCCCTGAGGAACACCGGCATTGATAGCCAATTACTCGTATTGACCGATTCCTCAAGAAATCAGATATCTAAGCGCAGAAATCAGCAGGTAGGCCGTAAAAAGGAAGCTTGCCAATAAGGCCCTCATGCCAGACTCTGTCAAATGACAAGGAAATAGCCAGCGTCTCTCCGTGTTTCTCGATGACCTCACTCCAGATGTGTGTGGCGTACGCCAGAAGATGCCCAGTAGACCGGTTTCGGCGAAAGCCGTACTCATGATCACCGAGTAAGTTATTCGCTTCCAGGTATGCCAGGAGCCTGTTGTTAAGAACACGTTCCGTACTCTTGCAAAGTATAGATTTACCTTTTTTCGGAACAGGCTGCACGTTAGCAAGCTTCCAAGATTTGGGCACTTGACCTGTCTTCAGAGAGAGGCGAAAGAGGCGGGTCAACACAGGCGACAGCTCAGGCGCACAAGTCCTTAGTACAATAGCTGGAATACCATCATCATACAGAAATAAAAAGTTACACTATTCCAAAGGCTTACCTAAGTCCTCTCCAGATTTCAGAGGCCAAAAAAAGAGATCTGATAAATCTGTGTACCAAGCTAATTATTCCACAAGAGTTACGTTACTGGTATCACTCTCTACCTACCAGCATAGATGTAAAAGATGCACTGTGTGAGCCAGACGTTTTAGAGGAATCTAATGAAGATTGAGTTAAAGAAAAATAGTGAAAAATAGTAAGGTACCTATCGCTAGTTTTTTTTTCTTACTTATTTAATAAAGTTAGGTAAGTTATTTTTGTCCACTGATTGTTTCTTAAAAACGTGTCCTACAATTTACCTACTTAAATAATCCAAAATGGATAGTTATATCACTTAGTTAATTTTTATTTGTATCGTTTAGTATTTGAGGTAATAAGAATTAATATAACTAAGTCAACTTATTGTCTGTATTCTTCTCTTCTTCTGTACCTTCAGTTAAGCGAGAAATCATTAATTAAGGAAGAAAAATAACTAACACATTTATGGGCAGGAAACTGAAAGTAAAAATTAACTAATTTTTTGTTTTCCTTAAAATTTCCATGAAAAGTAGCTTTTTCTAGTAAGTAAATAGGTCTAAGTTCAACTTTGAGATATATCCTACAATATGAAATGATAAAATCATTAATATCCAACACTGAAAGCGAGCAATATTTTTTTTTAGTTTTTAAAACTTTAAACGCTCGTATCTCAAAACATGATTTTTCGACTTAGTGACTTTTCGCTCTACAGCGACGACAGTTCTTCTGAAATATTTTTATGGGTATTTTACGCGAATACTCCGCTATTGATGAACCGATTTAAAATTTTCTTTTTTGCGTGGATACAGATACCGATGTAGCTAAATCTTAATAGACAAAATAGAATCTTTGCAGTTAGTAATCGCAATAAGTAAATTTAATTATGTCCTTATAACTAATGCATAGCTATACGAAGACCTAAATAACGTGGTTTCATAATATTTGTGTCGTCAGTTTTGTATAATATGTACCTGTTACATGAAAATAAATAATTTGTAAAAAAAATGTATATAAATAAATTGTAACAAAATATGTTTTATTTTTAACATTATATTATAACCCTATAACCAGTATAAATCTACTTATAACCAATCAAAGCGCGGATTAAGGGCTTTGATGGTACGGAAGTTTACGGAACCCTTCATGCGCGAGTCTGTCTCGCACTTGGCCGGTTATTCAAATTATTTCACATCACAGCATATTTGTCAACTTTGTGGAAATTATTTAAAAGCTAGCAATATTACGCACACAAACATGGGACTCGGCGCGCTTGTAATTACAGTGTAAGGCAATTCATCTCTGTGCGTGAACACTCCTACATGCGTGCCTAGCCTGGCCACCTATTCTTATTACCGTTGCAGCGCTACACTCTATCTAGACAATGAATAATCTAAGACCTACATATATAACACCTGTGGCCAGTTGCACTGTGCGCCCTACAACAAGTCTTTCAATAACTCTCTCAAACTACATAGCTCATAACCGCTAACATCCTAGCTTGGGGTCGCCTTGGACGGACATGTCGAGGAGGACGATGTACAGGGTTAGGGGTAATTGATTAGCATCCTTTTAGAGGCTTATCCTGTACATCAAAACAAACAACTTTTGTACTGCGCCTAGAAAAATTAAAAAAAAAACAATTTCTCGAGAGTTATCTTTGTGATAAGCATTTCAAAACTCTGTAGTGAACGCAGGATTTGAACCTGCCCCTTCGGATCACTAGCCCGATGCTCTAACCAACTGAGCCAGCCCGCCTCCTACGCAAGCGTCAAATTTTTGAAGTGCTTATATTACCACCAACTTATAGCGGGCTGGCTCAGTTGGTTAGATCGTCGGGCTAGTGATCCAAAGGGGCAGGTTCAAATCCTGCATTCGCTTCAGATTTTTGATATGCTTATCACAAAGATATAACTCTTTGAGATAAAATCTAGTGTAGAAAGCACTCAAAATAAAAAATAAAAAGAAAATCTCGAGGGTGAACAATATTTTTCTTGAACAGCATTTTTTGAGATTTGATAAAAGTCGTTGAAAAAATTGTAAGTTTTGTTGTACAGATAAGCTCCTAAAAAGATGTTAATTGATTAACAGTAACCCTGTATACCAATGTAAATACCTACTATTAAATCACACCCCAAAACAGTACGCGCAGGATTATTCTAAACCTCGGTTTAATTATCTCTAAGTTTAAAACATCATAAAGTTTCGCCCAGTACACCTCCTGGCCAAAATTGACACAACTTCCTAACTTTCGGGATCGCATCCTCCGACCCTTAAGCGTCGGTTCCACTTGTTTGTACAAAACATTTTACTGTATAAACAATTTCGGAGAAGCGTAATTATATGAGATGATCATTTAATAAAAAAAAATGTATAAATGTATGTATGTGTACATAGAAACTATTTTCTATGTACACTTACAAGAACAGTAGCGGCAAATCCGAATGAAGTCAATTGACGAATGAGATAGGCTCTATCGCGCTGGTGTTTCACTGGTGTTCAACCTTTTAACGATAACTAATAACAATATTCTTCCTGGACGCATAGGAGTCTACACCTATAGAACTTTTAGGCAACTTAATTTGGCTCCAGCAATTTAAAGTAAGTATTATCCAAGCTACGGTAGCGCTCAATATACTCCCTGGCTAAAATTGACACAACTTCCTAACTTTTGGGATCAAATCCTCCAACCGTCGGTTCCACTTGTGGTACAAATACTTTTGCCCCTTGTGTACGTACGAGTATGTACCTATTAGAAAGCGACTGAACTTCACTCAATCTATCTATCAGCCATAGGATGTCCATTGTCCACTGATAGACACAGGCCTTTCCTACGGATCTCTATTAAGGCAATAAAAGTTAGATTTTGACGGTGACATCAGATGCAAGGAAAGAAAACTACTGAATATTCTTCTTCTTCGTAGTGTCGATGATCCTCAACATCATATGATTTGTTATTAAGGTATTAATTATTTATTTATTTTTACTGAATATTTTTCTTATATTTTTCAACAAAGAGCTGATTTTAAGTGAACAAAAGGAAGTGATCATAAAGATCTACATGGGCCTAGCCCCCACTTGATGCGCGTCTGCTGTCAGGAAATTATTTGGATGGAATTGATCAGTCGTAGGATTTCCATGGCTGCAGACCTTAAAATCTGTATAATTTAGTGAAAAAAACGATTCTTTTCGTACCGTCATTTTTTACTTTGACTTCACTTAGCCGAGGCCCTTGAAATCCACGAGACCCCGGGCTTAAGCCCAAAAAGACGGATTTACCATAGTAGATCCGGCCTTGGTCTACATACTCCATCTTCGGCTACAACTTCACTTTCCATCAGGCGAGTTGGTGGCCAAATGTAGCCTTATTCAACATGGAAAAAAATGCATGTAGTTATTTTTGTTGTTGTTAGAGTAACATACATATTTTAATTACTAAACACAAAACAAACATTACACATGTATTTAAAAATTGAAATCAAAAAGGCACCTTTTAAATTTAAACCAAAACCGTAACGACGAGACATTGTGATCCGCTTGCAAAGTGTGTATTATTGTTTGGTATGCGTCCAACATCAGTCCAAGATCAATCCACACATTGGAGTGCTAAAGTAAATAAGAAAGTTCGTATAAGCCGGGGGACTAGCCCTGGTGTCAGAGTGATTGGAATGCTGGAATCAAGGCTATAATTTGTGGCCAACATAGCCAATGTGTAGCCCGGTTTTAAGTAAGCAAAAACTCTATCTCCAAGTATCTCCCACTCAGAGATGACAAGTGATAGAAGTATTGCTAAATTTTACTCAAATAAAAAGTACGTTACAGCTGTCTTTTTCATGTCAGGTTATACAGCATACGCAAGAGTGAGTGGAACAAAAAAACGCAATGTCTGTCGGCATACGTTGTTGAAATGTCAAAATGGTTAAAAATTTGGTTCCACTTTGTCTTTTTTATGATCGGAAATTTGAAACCTCTAGATTCAGCAGAAGGTTCAAATCTCTGATCATTTTACTTTCCTACTTTTTACCTTTTTGAATTTGGACAGCCGAGTTAGCTCAATGCTAGTTTGTCCCTTCAAAATTACGTAAGTTCGGGTGTATGGGCATCTTTTGCTAACACCTTTTAAATTTCGTATTTAAAATGGGACAAAGTAATGTATATCTCTTGCTATTTTACTTCGGTTTCTATTACTTTAGTTCTTATTCTATGATATCTCACGTCTAAATGCCAAAGTATCAAGAGAAGCATCATTCACAATCTCATAAATTGACATAATGGCCTAACTTTTCCGTCTTCCCGTCTTAAATATTAATAACTATTTTAATTTTGAAAGAATAATGACCGCCATTTTGCTAACTACTCGGGTAAAATTAAAGCTGAGAATTTAGGTAGTTAGTCAGCGCAGTTTAATAATTTCCCCTCTGCGTTGATATTTCTGAGATAGTGAAATATAAAGTACCTACGAATCTAATTAAAAATAAGTAAGTAAGTTCATATAGGCCGGGTGGCTAGCCCTGGTGTCAGAGTTTTTAGGCCGCCTGAAAGCCTCTGATATAGATTAGTGGTTAAAACAACCGGGACTTACAATTTATCGTGTCAACCGAGCCACGGTAGCGCTGAGTTGAAAATGCCACCCGCGGTCACCCATCCAAATACTGACCGTGCGGAACGTTGCTTAATTTACCTTTGACAACCACCAAGAAAAATGAGGAAAGTTTTTGATTAAATTAAAAAATAATACTTTTTTGAAATATGCCATTATTTTTGTGGGTATTTCGGTAAAATAGTTAAAATACCAATCGACTATCCTATTAGTATCGCGAAATAAAAATCAGCCGTTCCATTAAAAAAAGTTCACCAAGTCTCGACAAAACGTATGCTGTATAGAAACTTTTTTCCTCTCCCTTTTTTTAATCCGTGCCACACAAGTCGGCGCGCGGGAAGTTGGGCCCAAAACGCTGCGTAAAGGGCAAAATATAGGTATGCGCGGTAGCCAGAGAGACGAGACGAGCTCCCTACTCCCGTGCTCACCACCACGCGACGTCGGCATTGTGTATACATGCGCAATAGTTAGCGAATAACGGCGAAGTGTCGGCTGCGGCTAATTTCTCATCCGCCGTCTTGTGTGGCGCTAACTATACCCCGTAGACTTCTGAAAATCCCCGCACCTATCAAAACATGATTTTGTATATATAGCGATATCTTATCAACGGCACGGAAAGCCAAATCTATTGAAATTAGGTGGTTAGGTATGCGCTAAGTCAACACAAACACAATTAAATCAATTACCATACCACACCATTTCATTACTCTACATAATTCCCGATAATCCAACTTCGATTGGAATCAATTGGGTGCCACTAACGAGTTGTTATTAGATCTATTGGCCGACGCACACTATACGCTTTTGTAGCCTAGTCTTTAAAATTTAATCAATCACTTCTTTTCGACTCATGGGTGTACATCCTTTCTGAACCTTTAATAATATTATAAATCGCGTAGTTTGTTTGCTGTTAACCGAACATATAAAATCCTTACAACATTTGTGTTATGTCACTTGTTATGGTAACTCATTTTCTTGTGCAATTCGGATAATGAAAATGTTGGGTTTTCTCACTGGGTTTTCTGAATTATAGAATTTTGCTCTGACTCACTTGGCAGACCGAAAGCAACTTTATGAAAGTGAAACTGAACTGCAGAAACTTAATAATCTATCTCTCTAATATTTAATAGAATACTTTTTATCTAGCTAATAATCGATAATTTGTAATTGCGACAGAGTGATCCAACAATCAATCATCAAAGATCGTCAGATATTACAAAAAATTAATTTATTTTTCAACATTTTTAAAACTTCTGCAAATTAAATTATTACAATTTTTTTTAGGTTAATTATTGTAAGCCTAGTTGAGATATTTCTTAATACAGATGCAAGTCGAAGTTTCAACATATTGTGTGTTCAGACAATTGTACCTCAAAAGTTTCGTGTCCACTCAACTTTTCATTGAAGAGTGTGCGTCAAACAATAGGTCGTTTGTTTAAACTATCAATTCGCGTGATTCTAGTCAGTGCCAATACAGTGGCCAGTGTATGTTGACCTTTGTACTCTAAACATTATAATTGTTTTGTTGTCAATATACAACTAGTAATTTAGAGAACAGGAATTAGAGCGGACTGGACTCCAAAAGGCAATTAAGTACGTCTAGTTTTGATTTATTTACAAATTTTCTGTTTAGCGTTTAAGATTAATAGTAAAGTTATTGATATGCTTAATATGCTTATCATCACAGTAAAAAAACCTCCGATAAAATAAGTGTAACTGTGAAACTATTCGTAAAAAAAACCTCCAATATAATAGGTGAAATAGTTCGTAAAAGTCGAAACTATCCAAAAATAATTTAGTTGGTAACTAAATTATTAAAAAATAATTAATTAATTAAAAAATAATTTAGTTGGTAACTAAATTATTTTATAAAGTTAGTTAGCACGAATGAACGAAGAAATGAAACGATAATAGCCTTACCCTGATTGTGCCCTTGTTGATACCCTGATAAAATGTTTTTTATGTACGAAAACGTAGCTATAAAAAATGCATCATTTAAGAAATCTTATAACTTTTGACCTCAATTGTTTTTAAACAATCTAATATCGCCACTACTGACATAATTTTGCTTAATTTTTTTGTATCTAAAGTCATAATTATAGATATTTACGGCAGTCGCAGATAAATTAATATACGGTTCATGTTTTAAAATGTATATATTATGCCCTAAAAATGACATAAAAGTGAAGTCACCGAAACAAAACAGTAAAAAAATCGCACTCATAGCGAGTGTGAGCGCGAGCTCACATCTGCATTATCTGCATTACTTATACCTATTTTTTGGTTACGCTCGCGATAGTAAATATTTTTAGACTCGTATTTGTACCGTTTGAGGTTTTTAGCTTTAGCTGCAGCAGCGCCAGCCTTCTCTGTTGTGCCAGGAAGATGAGACGACGCCAGTGTGTCAACACATGTCGCGTCCCACACTAAAGGTCGTTCCATCTTTCACGACACCAATGTCGTTCCGTCGGGTCTCATACCGTCGTCCCGCGAGAGTCCATTCGAGGCTGCGAGGCTCTAGAACTGCCGGCACTGACAAAGGCCCGACGGATAACATCGTTTAAGCTGGCGTGCCGCGAAAAGCGTCCTGCACTTTTTGTGCAAGATAATGCGTGGTGTCCAAATTGGTCGACCATATCGCCGCATTGGCAGTGATGCGGGACAAGACATGGGGCACCTAACCGAAGAGATACGAAAAAGTGGAAAATCCCAAATTACCCTGTTTGGCGGGCAGAGGCACAGAGGGGGTACCCTTGGATTAACGCCTAGATTTAAACATCACCCAGTTGTTCTGCTTTGGTAGAATCTCTGCCTTATATTTGCCTTAACTTTGTTTCCAGCTATGCAAAAAGAGGAGATAGCCTTTGTTCAAAACAAGCTTATTCTACCGAAGCAACCGCATCATGACGTAAGTTAGCCAACTTTAAATAACTTGAGCAACTTTTACGTACACAAGTTGAGTGGTCAAAGTACGACCAAGTTTATGCATTTTTGCGGGCCAAAACCAAATTAGGTAAGTAAGTAAAGTTGGTTGTCTTTCTTCAATGACACTTGTTGAGTTTGATGAGAAATTGCTTGTGAGAGGATGTTGAAAATTTGGTTCATATGTAGGGTTCCGTTATAAAACAAATAACAATTTTTTCGTCAAATATATTATGGCAAAATAGATTTTAATCGTGTACAAAATTCGGATAGTTCGCATGGATCAACGTATAATAGATGTAGTAACTTTCACATTATTGTTGATTTTTCAAAAACGACTCAGCCGATTTTAAAACATTTAAATGAGACAACTTCAGAAATGTGATCCTATCAAACAAGAAGAAACCGGACAAGTGCGAGTCAGGCTCGCATATCGAGGGTTCCGAACACATTGTCAAAATAATTAAAAATCTGTTTTAGCATGTGCTAACGAAGTTCTTTTATATGATACCTTAAAAAAGGGCCCTATTTTTTGTGATTTAAATAAAAATGTACAGTTTTCAGATTTATTCCTATATGTGTACTCTGAGACAATGCTTCTTTTGCCAAATTTCATAGTTCTATGTCAACGTGAAGTACCCTGTAGGTTTTGATTTTTGTGAGTGTCGAAATATGCGGTTTTTTACGACATAAACGGCTCTAACTTTTTTAAACGATAACTGAGAAGTTTTTCTTTTACCCAACTACAAGATATATACGTACACAGTTTAAATTTAAACTCGATATCTTAAGGCGTTCCTGAGATAATGGGTCTTAACATACACACAGACGGACAGACGGACAACAAACTGATCCTATAAGGGTTCCGTTTTTTTCCGTTTGAGGTACGGAACCCTAAAAAACATCTAAATCGGTTCATAATTGGCAGAGTAATAAAAATAGTAAGTAAAAGTAAATAAAATGTTTTTTATTACAACGCTCATATAGTAACTTGTGTTTTTTAGCGATCACCGAAGTTCAACAACGCTTGGCATGGTCAGTTTTTAGATGGGTGACCGCAGACGGCATTTACTACCCACGCATTCGTTGTTCGACAATTTATCATCGGCCTCTGTTAACCGTTATAATAATTAAATAACCGCTAACACAAATGTTAAAGATTTTCTGGCGGATGCAAAACTCTGACACTACGGCTAGCCAGTCAGCATATTACACGAACTTATTATTACCTAATGTTTTCGCGTAGGACTTCCTACAAGTCATGACCAACGTGTTCCGCTACTCCTGCTGGTTCGGCATCATGGGATCCAAGAGGATTATCTGGAGACTGTGGAGCCTCCTGGTTCTCATTGTGCTGATCATCATTCAGTATGAGGCTATTTGGAAGGTCATAAAGGCGCTGGCTGGGTGGGCTGTGGACACTGCTGGACATCGTAAGTGAACATATGAGGACTATAATGATTGTTTTTCTCTTAGGCCGCACTTACACTTGTTGCTTTGATTTCGTAAGATTTATGTAACTTACGGCTGCATTATAGTCCAGTCAATTTAAACAAAAAAAAGAGTGAAGCTACATAAATTCATAACAAGCTAAAAACTGGCGAAATCGTTCACAATATTATTGCAAATAAAATTTATAATTTTCTTTATTCAAAAATTACGATATACGACTTACAAAAAGTCTATAAATCTGCAAATTCGTCGTAAGTTAATTACGTAAGATGACTTACGTAAGTAAAACTTAGAAGTGAAGGTCGGCTTTACCCTGATATGTAGGACCTATCTCACAGTCGGTATAGTAAAGGTATAAAAAATACGGTAAGAGTTAATAATAATAATAATATATACTTTATTGTACACCAAAGAAAAACAATTACAAACAATCTTAGAATTAATTATGTTAGAGTTATTAGAGTTGTTCTTTTATCTCTATTCTATCTCTCGGCTGGGCCAAAATCACCACTAAAACTTTACAGGAATTATCATAGAAAAAGTTGAATCAAAGCGATTATTTCAAGTTTTTTTAGAGATGCAACTATGTGAGCTATTTAGAAGTAGTAGTTATCCAAAGATCTCGCGACACAACTCTTTATGAATCTTCATTAGCCTATATCTCGACTGGCTCTTGACCAATTTGATTCATTCTCGCAAATATTATTAGAATTTAAAAACCAAACAACCTCGCCAAATATTATTAAAATCGGCTGTTAAATAGTGCGGCAGAAATTTTTCCACTCTTTCAAGGAAATACCCTCCATCAAAAATCGCCCACAGCAAAAAATCTGTTAATATATAAAACCTGTGTAGTGATCTGTCGAGATTCGTTTACGAAAACTAACATCTAGACAGACGAAAGCAAAGTAAGCATGATAATGACTAGCACACGCAGAAGTCGCTTTATTATATTCCTTCTTATTTTTTCAGGAAGCGTAACTGCCCGTTTTGCAGGCACCTTCTTCTATGCTATCTCCATCTTGTCTCTAATCCTGGGTTCTCGATTGTCTCTGTCTTGGCAAGAGTTGTCGGATTACTGGGCGCTGGTGGAAAGGTCGATGGCGGTGATGGTGCCTCCAGACAAGCACTTGAAGAGGAGGATGGTGGTGGTTATCTGCTTTATGACGGCTTTTTGCTTCTGTGAGTTATGCGTTTAATGCGTTAATCGTAGCATATTCGTGAAAACTCGTAAGAGAATCGTAGCAAATCGTAAGATAATCGTAGAAAGTCGTTGAAAATCGTAAGACCATCGTAGCAAATCGCAAGACACTCGTAGCAAATAGTACAAAAATTGAAAAATAATCGTAGAAAATCGTAAAACAATCGTGGAAAATTGGGTTGATTGTATTAGGATTGGGAAAAAAAGGGTTCTCAGTTATATCTGTCCTGGTGAGAGCTAAGATCTATAGCTTATTGTGTGTGGGCACTTGTTATTTGCTGGCAAGAGTTTTCTTCTGAAAACATATAAAAAACACGGAAAAAGTCTAGGTTCCCGATTGTTTCTGTATAGGCAAGAGTTGTCAAAGTACTGGACGCTGGTGGAATGGTCCATGGTAGCGGTGGTACCACCAGACAAGCATTTGAAGATGGGGTGGTGATGGTTATCGTGGTAATGGAGTGGACGTTAGCTGCGAGGTGGAAGCTGACTGGGGCTAGTGCTATCAGAACCACGGATTAGTGCGAAAACGTGGCCTAACACCAAGCGTTATAGTGGTTATCCACTGGACTTCCACATAAGTAACCATGCGTACTCTAGCGCGGTGGTATCCATAAACAATTTCCTCTGGACTCTGGACAATAAAGGGTTGAAGCACCACCAAATATATAATTTAGCTATTTCATATTCTTATTAAAATTTTATTTTATATTCCTATACGAAATGCCTTAAATTTCTATTTTATAATTCCACAGTTGAACACATAATGAGCATGGTCTCACTGGTAGGATTCGATTGTCCTCCCGAGCTCATTCTGAAGAAGTATACGTTGCTGTCACACGGATTTATGATATTACGACGTGAGTTGAATTTATGTTCATTTTACTAGAACTAGCTTTACCTTGTTACTAACCTTGTTTCAAAACGTTGATTAAGAGTTGCGTTTGAATTTATGTTGCCTGATGTTAGGTTTAAGAAAAACCGGAGAAGTGCGAGTCAGGCTCGCACATCGCGGGTTACGTACAAATCCAGAAAATTTCACAAAATTGGGAAGTAAGTTGTTAAAATCTCTATACTATAACCATCGACAGAAAAAGTTTTTTTTTTCACTTTTCTCGTAATATATCGAAAATTACACATTGTTAAAATAATTAAAAAACTCTTTTAGCATGTGCTAATGAAGCTCTTTTTTATGATACCTTACATGATACGATTTACTCACTTCAAATTTTGGATCCATATTTTGTGAATTTTTAAGCCCTATTTTTTGTGATTTAAATAAAAATATAGTTTTTAGATTTATTCCTATATGTGTACTCTAAAATAATGCTTTTCACCAAATTTCATAGTTCTATGTCAACGGGAAGTACCCTGTAGGTTTTGATTTTTGTGAGTGTCGAAATATGCGGTTTTTTACGACATTATCGGCTCTAACTTTTTTAAACGATAACTGAGAACTTTATCTTTTACACAACTGCAAGATACCATAGCTATACGTATATAATTTAAATTTCAACTCGATATCTTTACGCGTTCTCGAGATAAAGAATCTTGACATACACACAGACGGACAGACGGACAACAAAGTGATCCTATAAGGATTCCGTTTTTTTCGTTTGAGGTACGGAACCCTAAAAATTACCTACTTATCTTTCTATTCGTGCTTTTCAACAACTTTCATAAAAGTACTTATGTGTTTACCAAGAAAGAGTCCCACCAAGAAGATGTTTTCATAGCTGATCAAAACTGTTAGAAAAGCATCATTATGTTCAGTAAATTTTATTTTTCGTATAGACAAAAACATAATATCACAATCTTCGAGCAAATGTCTACAGATCCACAGTCCCGAATTGAAAGTAGTAAAAAAATGTCTGAGCGCCGTCTTACACACCGACTCTAATATTTACCTATATTATGAAAAATTCACAATGACCCGTTTTCTCGAATCTTGACGTTACGAGTATGTCACTTAATTAATGCTTGTAACCGAGCACTTTGGCATCGCGTGGCGTTGTAGTTGACTTGCAATCGCCTTACAACTAACTAAAAATTCTGCTCTCACTACGTAACTTGGGCAGGGTTTTGGCTCGGACACTTTTTTGGACGATTGTAACTCTATACATATTTGCTCGACGATCACAATCTATAATTTACTTAGTCACAATCTCACATTACGGTCATTTCTTGTAGATATTTTTATAATTCCATAGACTAATATCCTTACAGATACAGATAATAATTTTCAAGTAAAACAGAACAAATGCCAAGTCGATATTTTCGAGACATACGCACACCTGTGCTTATGTCTCGAAAATAGTCCACCTAAGTATTTCAGATCTAAAACACTCTTTTTTGAAACTTACTTAAAACGTGTACATGTTTTAGACAGGGTTAAAAAGTTTGTTTGTTTTGTTTGTTTACAGAGCAGACTACCAGACAATTTAGCATTTAGAAACTAAGTTCCATTCTACCTTTTGGGTAGAATGGAACTTAGTTTCTTACCTTAGTTTGGTCTAATGGATCTGGCTAGGCGACTTTGGCCAAAAAATTTGTGCTATACTAATTTTTGGCAGATTTCAGTTTTCAATTCAGCGAGGCAACTCCGCCAGCATTCTGGCCACGTTACCCTCTGCCCCGAGTCTTTTAGATTAGTTTTATTTTTATTTTAGTAATATAAGTTTTAGTGTTTAGTATTAATTTTTTAATTTTAGTTTTTTAGTAGTTTAATTTTAATAGTTATAGTTTATGTATATAATAAATTATAATTATTATTTGTATATATAATAAAATACCGGAATCTATAAGAGTTAAATGTAAAATTGACATTTTAAACTATGTGAAAAATCAGCTTATGAGGAAGAGCTATAACAAACTATCAGATGCTACGAGTATCTCTGACAAGAACATTTTTTCTGTTTTCAACAAATAATGTTTTCTACAAGGATAACTTAATATTATTTTTATTTTTACTTTGACGATGCTATTGCTGAATAATCTGTTATCTGTGATAAACATTAGTTTTAACTTTGACGATGCTATTGCTGAATAATCTGTTATCTGTGATAAACATTAGTTTTAACTTTGACGATGCTATTGCTGAATAATCTGTTATCTGTGATAAACATTAGTTTTAACTTTGACGATGCTATTGCTGAATAATCTGTTATCTGTGATAAACATTAGTTTTAACTTTGACGATGCTATTGCTGAATAATCTGTTATCTGTGATAAACATTAGTTTTAACTTTGACGATGCTATTGCTGAATAATCTGTTATCTGTGATAAACATTAGTTTTAACTTTGACGATGCTATTGCTGAATAATCTGTTATCTGTGATAAACATTAGTTTTAACTTTGACGATGCTATTGCTGAATAATCTGTTATCTGTGATAAACATTAGTTTTAACTTTGACGATGCTATTGCTGAATAATCTGTTATCTGTGATAAACATTAGTTTTAACTTTGACGATGCTATTGCTGAATAATCTGTTATCTGTGATAAACATTAGTTTTAACTTTGACGATGCTATTGCTGAATAATCTGTTATCTGTGATAAACATTAGTTTTAACTTTGACGATGCTATTGCTGAATAATCTGTTATCTGTGATAAACATTAGTTTTAACTTTGACGATGCTATTGCTGAATAACGTAACATGGTATTTTTCAATTTTTTGATATGTAATTATAATTTCTTTATTTTCATACTTGTTGACATTTTTAAACTGATAATGACATTGTTATTTTTCATGATACTGATACAATTTTATTTTTGATTTGTATTCTAATATTTTTTTTTGTGTACCTAATGATACTGATTTGGTAAAATTTAAAAAGTGTGCTTATTAAAATTTAATTAAGTAGAACTTTTAAAAATTGTAACTAGACGATTCCAAGTGCCTGTATTGTGTCTACGGAATAAAGAAATTTTGACTTTGACTATGAAATATTTTTTAAGTTTGGTCAAAATAACATCCTTTTGAGTTCAGAACTTCTGAAACCATCTAGCTAGTCAAACTTTTCTCCCTATAGATGAATACGCTGACTGGATGGCGGTGCCAATTTTCATCATCAGCACGCTAGCCTCAGCATTGTGGAACTACCAGGACCTGATGATTGTCCTTATTAGTATGGGACTAACCTCTAGGTACCATAGGCTGAATGGCTGCGTCGCGAAGGTTTGCTTGCTGGAAAAAAAATCGTCCAACTCTAATAATGTAAGTCCATCGTCATCTTTTGACTATTATTATTTTCTGATATAGGCTCTTTTTTCTTATAAAATAAAGATGAGAAATTATAGTAAATGTAATCTTATTCAATCTTTCAAGGTTAGCTATATGGGCTTTTTATACAAACTAAGTACATAGTTACATTGAATAGCTATGTTACTTAATTTGACAAATACACACAACGCCAGCAGAAATTTTAAAACCAATCTATCTAACTAAACTATGTACTTATTTAAAAATTATCAGAAAATTACAGAACGAAAAAATATATAGGTACAGAATCAGAGAAGCGTACATAAAACAGTTCGGAATGCACTTTATTAAGAAATAAAGAAAAAAACCTATATACCTATACTTATGTCTAAAACAAACTAATCACCCTATTGATAAACGCAAAATCACTTCGGAGTTTGGTCTACAAATTTGTTACGCAATTTTAATTCACTTGTAAAATACCAAATCATTTGTGAATTAAACAATCCTACTGACTAACTACTCTGAAGTAGGTATATCCGAGTTCACCAACGCTTGTTTAAGTTAAACGTGTGATTACTGTAGGTATTGGTTAAACTCGGATCTTAGACCCGAGTTTACAAAAATATGTAAATTTTATTAACCGTTGGTTAAATCTTTAATGGCTGGTTAACCACTTGTTCGACTGGCTCGGTGGCTCAGTGATTAGTGACCCTGGCTTCTGGATCAAAGTGGCGTGGGTTCGATCCCCACCCATGGCAAATATTTATGTGATAATCACAGGTGTTTGCTCTGTGTCTGGACGTTATTTAGGTACTATCTATGTAAGTGTGTATTTGAAAATATGCATGATGTAGTATATCAGTCTCTGGCAGCCATATAACAAGCTTTGCTTAGTTTGGGGTCAGAGACCATAAATATCAATACCTATTTAACTGCATACTGAACCTGACATCAAATTCAATACAAAAAGTTTCTCAAATTCAGAATAATGTCAAACGCAATTTTCTTCATATATGGTGTATGAATTGAAATACTGAAGTTATGCTGAAACATACATATAGAGACCGTGTGCAAGATGTTTTAGGGAACATCTTACACACGGTCTCTATATGTATGTTATATTCAGGACAAATAAATAACACAAAAAAAAAAATATTTAACGAAAGTTTGCTGGTCATCAAACATAAACCGTCGTTTAAATACAGTAGATAACGAATACAGTAGGTATCAGGCGATTAACTTAACATCTACATTGTAAGACAATATTCCGACAATAACATAATAATAGTTATAAATATTTTGGGATATCTTACACACGGCCTCTGACCTCAAACTAAGCAAAGCTTGTGATATGGCTGCCAGAGACTGATTTACTACATATACTTATTTTTAAATATATACCTATACTTCTATAGACAGTAACTAAATAACACCCAGACATAGAGCAAATACTTATGTTCATCACATAAATATTTGCCCTGGGTGGGGATCGAACCCACGCCTCTTTGATTCAGAAGTTAGGGTCTCTAACCACTGAGCCACCGAGGCAGTCATTACAAATAAACAGATTTTGTTTTGAGTCCATTTACCAGTCTAACTTCAGTATTTCAATTCATACACCATTTATGAAGGAAATTGCGTTTGACATTATACTGAATTTGAGCAACTTTTTGTATTGAATTTGATGTCAGGTTCAGTATGCAGTTAAATAGGTATTGATATTTATTATCAATAGTGTCGGTTTTGACAGCTTTGATTTGCAGAACAATAACTTTCACCTTACTTTTCTAGAATGTAAAAAATAGAAGGAAAAAAGAAAATTTATCGTATCAATTGATGATATTTAGTGCTAAATTATTTACAGAAAAGTACCGAGGTAAAAGTGTACACGTGGCGAAGAATCCGAGAAGCGTACGTGAAGCAGGCCACGTTGGTGAGGAAGATGGACGCCGCGCTCGGGACCATGGTCGTCGTCTCCAGCTTCGGGAATTTCTACTTTATATGCTTGCAGCTATTCCTAGGCATTACGTGAGTTTGTATACTAGAGGTCGTCTAAGGAGTTAACGGGGTCAAACAGGGCCGCGCCGGCCCCCGGCAGCACCTGTGTGCGAAACCCACGCAGCGAATCTTATTTTTACGAATCTTCATACTTCATACACGATGCGATGAACTGATCAGTTTTTCGCATCACTCCAAGAACCACTAGCTGGGCGATGACCGCATCAGTGCAGCGGGGACTTATAAAAGTAGTTAACTTTTGCCAGTAGGCACGGTACTGCGGTGGTTCGATTGTTTGGTGGGACCACCTCGATGATTAACTGAATCTTCAGTACCTAACTCGCGTAATTTCAATTTTACACGAAAAATGGTCAGAACCAAAATTGTTTAAAATTTGATTTCATACTATTATTTCGAATGAGCTCCCAGTTGGAGTGTTGCGGCTCGGCCCTGGGGTCAAATACGTAGTGTATAAAATTAAACGACCAAAATATTAAGATTTATAATTGTATTTACTTTGAGAAAAAAGGTAATTCAGTTTCGACAAATTTATGAATCAACTTTATTCACATTATTATTTTATACTACGGGACTAATGGCGCACTAAAATTACGAGATAAATAAATACCTCCTCATCCCGACGTTTCGGCCGAGTTGCATCGACCGTGGTCACAGGTAGACGTCGGGATGAGGAGGTATTTATTTATCTCGTAATTTTAGTGCGCGATTAGTCCCGTAGTATAAAATAATAATGTGTTCAAATCGCGAAAGTTTAAAAACAACAACTTTATTCACGTTTTAAGATCGGTCTCATAGATTCGGTTGACCTTGCATAATCTACATGTTGCTTCGTAAAATGTAAGGATTTTCAGAGGCGAATATTATCAAACAATTTTTACTATGGGGTCCGTGGGACCAATTGCGAAATCGCTAAAGAAACCAGCTGCTCCATACAATATTGAATGACCCATTTCATTTCAACTCACTAACTAAATAGCTAACAAAATAAATGAAATATAATTGTGAATTGGTTATCATCACACTTATAAGTATCTTATTATATGTGAATGTATATATGTAGCTGTATTGCATTTTTTGTAGATACAGTAAGCCCTGGGACACAAGTTATCTAATATCTATATCATAAATTAAGTATCTATAATAACAGCTTCATATCGATAGATAGATAAAGTCACACCAGGAGCTCATTTTTTGTAGCGTCACATTGAACTAGGTGATTCACATCCTCACTATGAATAAATTTATGCTATGGAGCCAACCCGATACCTATTCGAGAAAAATTTGAAAAAAAAAACTGTTTCATAAATTTTATTTATTAAGACTCGCAACTTTGTGTGGGACTGCTGATTACTTTTCAATTCCAGGTTGGTCTCATAGTAAAAATTGTTTGATCACAATGAGTCCAATTCGGAAATTTAGGACATACATTACTTTTTTAATGATACTGCGTAAATATTTTTGTTATAATAAAATTATATCAAACAACAAAAATACAGGTTCCACCGAGATTTGAACTCGGATCGCTGGATTCAGAGTCCAGAGTGCTAACCGTTACACCATGGAACCGCTGACTAATTCGACGAAATAATAGTATAGTACACAGTTCACAAATAATTCTACAAAGTGTGTCTGATTCGTAAAAGAACTACAAGTAGATTATAAGGTGTGTAAGACATTGATGTAATACATAAACTAAAAAATCCTTGGGTGTAGACTACACGATACACTCCAAGGTCATTGTATTTTTAAAGATTCTATTTCTGGGTGCACATTTGCACAATCCAATACACAATTTTAGACCAACATAATTATCTATCTCTGTTACGGTAACGGTTAAAACCACCGGGACCTACAATTTAACGTGTTATCCGAGCCACGGTAGCGCTTAGTTGAAAATGCCCCCCGCGGTCACCCATCTAAATACTGACCGTGCGGTACCTTGTTTAACTTCGGTGATCGTTGAGAAAAACCTAGTCAAACTACGCTACGAGCGTTACTCGTAAAAACGAGTAGCGGCCTAAAACTCTGACACTAGCTTGTCAAGCATGCGACCACGAAAAGAACTCATTTCGACATGTGAAAAAGTGACAGTTATATACTTTGCCATAACGATGTCTCGTTCTGACACTACGAAAGAAATAATTCGTAGCGCGCATTCTAGCCTGGCAGGGCAAGCCACCCGGCCATTACCAACCTACTATCTCATGAATGCAATATGGAGATGGCTATGCTCAAAGTCTCTCTGCGAGATCGAATCAGTAATGAATAAATCCACAGACGAACCAAAGTCAACGAAATAACTCAACGGATTAGCAAGTTTAAATGGCAGTAAACAAGGCACTTAATTCGGAGAACTGATGGCCGGACGGCCGAACGGATGCTAAGCCATTTTTGATAAATCAACAATAATATACATGTCACATCGATTTTGCAAATTATTCGAATTCTGTACACGGTGGAAGTCGGTGTTGCAATATGTTGCGTAAAATAATTATAAGATAACTAGTTTTTACCCGCGGCTTCGCCCACATACGCAATATATCACTATAATTTATAGCTTAGGTATGTGTTATTCTGATACATAAACTATATTATTACAAATTTTCATCTCAATCCGTTCAGTAGATTTTGCGTGAAAGAGTGACAAACATCCATACATCCATCCATCCATCCGTCCTCACAAACTTTCACGTTTAAAATATTAGTAGGAAGTAGGATAATATAAGTGTTTTGTTACAGGCAAGGCAATAGCATTAGCAACCTGAGACGGATATACTTCGTTGTTTCACTCACTTGGCTTCTCATCAGAGTGAGTAGCGTGGTGCTGGCAGCTTCCGACGTCAACGTGCATTCCAAAACCGCCCTTAAATACATATACGATTGTGATGCAAATTGCTACAACGTTGAGGTGCGTATTTATGCTATGGCTGTATGGTTCTCGAAGGAAGACTTTACATTGCAGCGCGTAGTGTAAGACGACTGCAAAATAAAGCATTAGATCTATTACAATACAATACAATACAATTTATTTATTGGTAACTTCAGTTACATGTCATAGTAATAATAATAATTCATTTAAAACTTATTACATAATATTATAAAATTAAATTTAATTACATTTAATATAACATTGTATAAAAAAAACAATCATAATCAGAAACAGATTGTCATCAAAATTTTAAACTACATAATATCAATTATGTTTATTGTTAAAAATATAAAGTAGTCGACAGCCGTTGACATATCCATTTTGCAATGATAATTCACAATACCACTTCTTATTATTATTTCATGTATCATATATAAAGTTGATAAAATTATTACATATTCATTACACGTTCATTCGTATACAGGGTTATTTCTAATCATTATTAATTAGAAATAACCCTTTGCATAACCCTAGCATTCTTTTGGGGGCTTATTCTGTACATCAAAACCAACGACTACTGTTCTGCGACTACGTCAAAAAGTCAAAACTCAAAAAAAAAAATATTGGTTATCCATAGAATCGACAGGGGATCATGCGGTGAAAAATAATGATCGGTTTGAATCCTCTAGTGGATCTATATGGTAATGATATCAACGTGAATTTCCTAGAGAGTCTTATTTGTCGAAAGTCCCTCTAGATCTTCGAGGGGATAAATAATAAATATTAGGGGACATTTAACCGTGTGTTACATTCACCATTTAACCTTCATTTTACCTTCTGACTCCAAACTAAGCAAGCTTGTGATATGGCTGCCAAAGACTGATATACTACATATTATATTTTAAAATACATATTTATATAGATAGTAACTAAATAACACCCAGACACAGAGCAAACACTTATGTTCATTACATAAATACTTGCCCTGGGTGGGGATCGAACCCACGCCTCTTTGACCCAGAAGTTAGGGTTACTTACCACTGAGCTACCGAGGCAGTCAATAGGTATGAACCAAAAAAAATATAATTAGTCCGTTACATATATTATCAAATATATAAGACACGTATTTTTTCTTTTGTAAATTAAACAAAAATTGATGAAGATATAGCCCGTCAAAGTTCCGTGTGACGTCAGAAGTACCATCAATTGTATAGACTTCTGTTAGAGAGGTGACGTCACTACCCCCACTCCCAAACATTGACAAGGTTTATCTTTTTCATTTGTTGTTTGATTGACAAAAGATTAAATACGTGTCGTGTAGTGTCCAATATGTTTTGATAACCTAACTTACTGTACCAGCCTTTTTAATAGTCCACTGCAGGACGTAGGCCTACCCACGAAGGGTGTTTGGGCCATATCCAGCACGCTGGCCCAGTGCGGGTTGGTGGATTCACATACGCCATCGAATTTCTTCTACGGACGTATGAAGGTTGCCTCACGATGTTTTCCTTCACCGAAAAGCCAGTGGTGTGAAATTCCGTACATAAATTCCAAAGAACTCATTCGTACGGGACCGGGGATTTGAACCCACGACATCACGATTGTAAGGCGGGTGTCACTACCTCTAGACCACCACGGCTTCCTAACCTAACCTAACCTAACTTACGGTTAAATTACTTATATAATACCCACTCATCAAGCCTATTCAACTTAGGACAGTCAAGTAGAAGAAAGCGAGGACTATGGATGAATCACTTGCTTTTTATGTAGTAGTTATAGTTGTAGTAGTGTATAAGTATTTATATTGTTTGCTGTTGTAATTAACAAAAGTACTTTACTTTTAAATTTCAGATGGACAGGCTCCAAAATCAACTTGGAAAAGACTTTGTCGCACTAAGTGGTATGGGATTCTTCTACTTGAGTAGAACAATTCTTTTAAAGGTAAATCTATAAATAGCAATAATAAAAGGCTTTCAAAGGTTAAGTCATATTAAAGGCTTCTAACATCAAAGGTTTGAAGCGGTTTGTAACCCTAACGCTTTGGAAAATAAAGAAGGAATTGAAACAGAATACGACAAATATATGAAACGTTCTCAGAATCAAGAAGCCATATTATTGAGATTGTAACCGTCGTCGAAGAAGGAGCGGATTTATGAGTTTGCATTGTTACATCATCATGACTGGGTAAAAAAAGGGTATTATAATTAGTTCGTGATTTTTATTACCAAATAAAACCCGAGTCAGGATATGTGCGAGTCAGGCTCGCACACCGAGGTTTCCGTTCAAATCCAGATAATTTCACAAAATTGGGAAGTAAGTTGTTGAAATCGCTATACTATGACCATCGACAATAAAGTTTTTTCACTATTTTCGTCATACATCGAAAATTACACATTGTTAAAATAATTAAAAACCTGTTTTAGCATATTGTGCTAATGAAGTTCTTTTATTATGATACCTTACATGAAACGATTTACTCACTTTGAATTTTGAACCCATATTTTATGAATTTTGAGGCCCTATTTTTTGTGATTTAAATAAAAATGTACAGTTTTCAGATTTATTCCTATATGTGTACTTGGAGACAATGCTTCTCGCCAAATTTTATAGTTCTATGTAAACGGGAAGTACCCTGTAGGTTTTGACTTTTGTGAGCGTTGAAATATGCGATTTTTACGACATAAACGGCTCTACCTTTTAAAAACGATAACTGAAAAGTCTTTCTTTTACACAACTGTAAAATACCATAGATATACGCATACAGTTTAAATTTCCACTCGATATCTTTACGCGTTCCCGAGATAAAGAGTCTTGACATACACACAGACTGACAACAAAGTGATCCTATAAGGGTTCCGTTTTTTCCGTTTGAGGTACGGAACCCTAAAAATATTGGCCACGTATTTTTTCTTTTGTTAATCAAATAAGAAATGACAAAGATAAACCTTGTCAAGGTTTGAGAGTGGGGGTCGTGACGCCACCTCTCTAACATAAGTCTATATGATACTAGTTTTTACCCGCGGCTTCGCCCGCTTACGCAATATTGCATGATATTATATATGGTTATAATTTATAGCCTTTGTGTTATTCTGATATATAAACTATATTATAGCAAAGTTTCATCTCAATCCGTTCAGTAGTTTTTGCGTGAAAGAGTAACAAACATCCATACATCCATCCATCCATTCATCCAACCATCCATCCTTACAAACTTTCACGTTTATAATATTAGTATGGGTATAATTTATAGCCTATGTGTTATTCTGATATATAAGTATATTATTGCAAAGTTTCATCTCAATCTGTTCTCCAGTTTTTGCGTGAAAGAGTAACAAACATCCATACATCTATCCATCCATCCTTACAAACTTTCACGTTTATAATATTAGTAGGATGTATGGCATTTGTGATGCCAACTTTGACGGACTATATCTACATCAAGTTTTATTTAGTAGACAGAAGAAAAAATACGTACGTGTCTTATATATTTCATAGTTTATCTGACCAAATAATTATATTTTCTTTAGTCAACATGCCTATCATATGTTTTATCATCAACTTTCTATATTGATGGTGTCTATGAATGTCCATGTGCTTGTGTTTCCGTGCTTCTATACATTTAGATAAATGTGACAGATTTTTGTTTGAAACTAGTATGACTTGAAGTTTATTTATAAATTAAAATATTTTCCCTGATCATGGAAATTATGGTTTTGAAATTGATTAGACAAATTTACAGACAGACAGTTACAGTTTTTTATTTGGACTCTGACTGGGACATTGAAATTTTATTTTAGCTGCGGATTCTCATCAATTCAATAAACTATAATCTATATTATGGTTATAGTTATGAATAAAAGAATATGAATATGAATTTAGACGAAAGCGTAACAATTTAATGAGAACTTTCAGCTAAATTTCTATTTAAATCATACCAGAATCCAAATAATAAACTGATACAATTTTATTTATTCAATTTTAATGCAAAAACTGTAATAATCGGGAATAAAAAAAAATGTTACGCTTGTTATGGTTTGAAATACGATTTTTAAACAGTGATTATCATTTTCAGATGGCTGCATCAATCATAACCTATGAGCTAATGCTCATACAATTCGACGATAGTAGCGTGGACACGTCATCTCTTTCAGCAACAAATACCACAGGGTCTAAATGAATTTTAATGCTTTCACACCTAAAATTTCCAAATTAATGCTTCTTTTTTCAGTTGTATGTAATAATCCTAATAATTTATTATCTTAACGCGTGCTACAATCCGTTTAAATATTTAAACAACACTAACACATGTGTAAATAAAAGTCACGAACAATAAATAACGACTATTATTTCATGACAAGTGAAGTCTCTATCATTTGGTGTGTCCGATAAAATCTCAACAAAAATAATTACGATGGTAAACAAACTGTAGTGTAATTAACCGCATATTTAATAGTCAAATAACATGTTATATATAAGTGACAATAATTTATCAAAAATTATGGCTTTACACATACCCAATAATTTTTGACAAAAAAGTAACATAGGTACCACTTTACACAAATAACTTCAAGCGCTCCTACGTACTCGTGCAGATACTGTTTTTTAATATTAGTTTCTTTAAGACACTGTAATTTTCTTCAATATATTAGACCGTGTTTTAAAACTACTGCACCAATGTGAAGTTAGTATTTTTGGGATAATTTCGCAAAATTCTACAACATATTAAAAATAAACTGGACAAGTTCGAGTCGGACTCGCGCACATAGGGTTCCGTACCATATGGAAGCCCCCCTTGAAATGATTTATTTTAATTTAATTATTTATTTATGAAAAAAATAGACAAAATTATGTGACTATTGCAAGCATCTTCCTGTTGGCGTTATTAATATCGAAAAAAAAAACGTTTCTTGTATGCGAGCCCCGAGAAAGTAAATATGTTATTTAAAAAAAAACCTGTTTCAGTAAGTGGATATGAGGTTTTTCATATGATACTGCACATGATACGATTATTCTTTAAATTTATGACTCCCATTTCTAGCATTTAAGCCCTATTTTTAGGGTTCCGTACCTACCTCAAATGGAAAAAACGGAACCCTTATAGGATCACTTTGTTGTCCGTCTGTCCGTCTGTGTGTATGTCAAGACTCTTTATCTCAAGAATTCGTAAAGATATCGAGTTGAAATTTAAACAGTATAGGTACCTACGTATATCCATAGTCTCTTGCAGTTGTGTAAAAGAAAAACTTCTCAGTTATCGTTTAAAAACGTTAGAGCCGTTTATGTCGTAAAAAACCGCATATTTTGACCCTCACAAAAATCAAAACCTACAGGGTACTTCCCATTGACATAGAATTATGAAATGTATCATATGAAAGAACTTCATTAGCACATGCTAAAACAGGTTTTTCATTATTTTATCAATGTCACAGCCCGGACACTCCGCGATTTGCCATACAAAATCTGCTGTCTTACGCACACAACACTATATTTATTCACAGACACTACACATACGCACGAACGCTACACAGGTATTTACAGCGGCCTGTGCAGCCCGCGCGCAGAGTAGTAAAGGCTCCATCAAACACAGGCGGTACGAGCGGTAGAGCAGTACGAGCGGTAAAGGGCGGTACGGCAGTACCGCGACCGGACCTGTGTGAGCCCTTCTTATATAACCAGTACAATACAGATGCCCGCCCGTCTGCTATACCGCTCGTACCGCCTGTGTGTAAAGGAGCCTTAAATCGTGTCCTGACGCGGGGTGGAAGTGAGGAAGACTCAAACGGGTGGGGGGTAACGAGTGGCCGTTCTATACGTAGTATTATTATATCTTCTTTGTCAATGTGTAATTTTCGATGTATGACGAGAAAAGTAAAAAAAACTTTTTTGTCGATGGTTATGGTATAGAGATTTTAACAACTTAATTCCCAATTTTGTGAAATTGTCTGGATTTGTACGGAACCCTCAATGTGCGAGCCTGACTCGCACTTGTTCAGTTTTATTTATGTTTAATTTAAAAATGTGCAATTTTTAGAATTACCCTACTTTCCGACATGCCACAAGGGCGTTGCCGCCGCGGTGCAGCGGCGACACCGCTGCGACCAGTATTGCCGGTAGCGATTTAGACATTAAAACTAGAGTATTCGAGTATTCTATGAATATTTAGCGGTTACTGTGACAACCGTCGTGACAAATCACACGAGTCCATACTCGATGGGGTTATAAGATAATTTTCATGTTACTTTTTAACGCGTGTCATAAATCAATACATCTCTTACAGATTTTATTGATCGACCATATTATTCCTCTAGTATATCTGTGATCATACGAAAAACAAAAAATACACTATCTGATTTATAATATTAGAAAGAGGTAGCAAGGAAAAAGTTCGACCGCTACACACGATCCGATTTCGCGGTTGGCTCACACAAAATCAGAATGTATATGAGAGATTTTACTTACGAGTATCTTCAGCTTAAGGTTGAACGGTTATCCCTAAAACCCTTTTTTCCGCTAACTGTCTAAATGTCATCAGTGTCTAGGGCAACACTGGTCGCCGCGACATCGCGTCGCGGCAACACCACCCGTCTGGCATCTCTCTGATATATAATCTAAAACAATATTCCTCTCTTAATTTCATAGTTCTAGGTCAACGGCAACTAAGTACTTTTTAGGTTTTGATTCCCTTCAACTTGGTACCTACCTCCATGCAATCTAGAGATAGAAGGTTTTGACAAATTGACGGACGGATAGACGGACACGAAGGTACGAAACCCTAAAAATAAAATAAAATAAAACAAAACAGTGATTTATTTAGTGCGGAGTCGAATCACTGTCTCTAGTACCACATAAAGTACAGTCCATTTATTATCATAATGACCACTTAAAGCTACAGAATGCAAAATTTCAAGTCTGTATAGAGCACTTTAATTTAAAATTTCAATTCAGTGGTAGTGACGGTAAATTATTTCGTTCGAAAAACTGATAGAAATAATGAAATATGATAATCATTCTTCTTCTTAGATAATTGCAGCTGTTACGGTTCATTATTATAATGAACGGTATAAATATAGTGAAATTATAGTTTTCAGACTACATTTCAGTAAAGTAGTTTTAGAGGGCTAGTATTTTTTTAGTGGTATTATTGTCAGCTCTAGAAAATGCTAATGCATTTTATCTTGCATTTAATCTAACGCAAAACTCTTCGCTTGATGACTTGGTAAAAAGAACATTATTGTTACGAGATGGGTTCTTGGATATTCAGTTAAAACGCCGATTATTCATTTTGCACTTTATTGCACAAAATCACGACTGTTCAACTGTTCGCACAAACACTTCACACTGGCAATGATATTGATCACACAAACTAGTCACTTCACAATAATTGGTACTGCACTTGAACACGAGATGTTTTCGCTTCGACGGTAAACGAATAACTGATTCCCAAGGGTCGGCCGGCGTATTTATATCCGTTATTTACTAAAATCTCGAACCTACGAGATAATTCGCTACATTACTCGATCTAATAAACGCTATTATGTTAACAAGTAAACAACTAGAAAGTTAGAAATTTCCCTATTGTTGTCAAATACGTAGACACCCAAACAAAAAACTAAACAATAGACGGCAGACAAAAACTGATCCCGCTCGAGTCATAAAACCATAAATCTCGCACTAGGGTGTAAACAACTCGCCGTCATTACCGCGTGACATACCTACTGCGACACATTACTATAATTATTATTGAGATAGGTGCACTGACCTCCATATTTACAAGTACGCTGGACCTCCGATACCCTATGAAATGACAGTTCTTTAATGTGCCAATTTAAGGCCCCCAATGCGTGGGAAGAGAACTAAATCTGACGTATCCTGCAAATGGCGCCTGGTTCGTTCGGATTGTCTCCCGTGGTTTTAAAGTGTTTTGGAGTTTTAACGCGATTAACTTTGTTTATTGTGTCGTATTAATCTAGTTGATACATAAATATTTGGCGGTCATTCATAGGTAAACTATGAAAGAGTGTGTGTTACGCAAAACTCGTTACCAGAAGGGAAGTGGGGTTACATTCCACAAGTAAGTGAATTTTCGGCTAATATTCAAAAAAATTGATATTATAGACACTAAAAAATCGGTCACTAATCTTAGTATACCTAATTACAACATATTTGTCTCTGTTGAAAATTTAATAGTGCTGTCAAAGTTACCTATCGATAAAACTTATCGATATTTTTTTGTATTGAAATCTATTTACTTTCACGAGCGGAAATCGCTGATGACTGATTTTTATTATCATATACATATAATATTAAAATATTTCACAGGTTTCCGACTGACGAAAAATGACTGGAATTATGGCTGAGAAACATTGAAAAGCCTAGTTGGTGTCCGAAAAAATATGATTAAATCTGTTTAAAGCACTTCACTGATGATTGTTTTATGAAACATTTATAAAAATAATTCAAATTTACAGAAATAATCCAAATTTCTCTGTTAAACGCCAAGTACGAAAACGTTTTGTTGATGGTATGTAGCTATGAAGGATGATGAAAGTAACTAATAAAAAATATATACAGGATTGACTTATATTTTTATTTTCTATAACTACCTTACCTATTATTCCACTCCATTTAAAAAAACTCATTTGAATTTCAAAAAAACGTTCCCTATTTATTTTTGTACCCGTACACATACTAAGTACCCGTTAGTCCTGCTTCGGCTTATCCTAAAACTTGCCGCCAATCCTACGGTAGTGTTATGAAATCGGTATAATAGTTCCCGAGATTTGCGCGTGCAACCAAAGAAACAAACTCATCAGCTTTATATTATTAGTATAAGTATATACAACTCGGCGGAAATGTCTTCTATTATTAGTTCCGTTCCCACCCACTTCTGCCATCAGCGCCAAAATGGCGAAAATCAAATAGTCTCACTTTGGCCCGGCTTATCATACCTAGGTCCAGCGTACTTGTATATATGGAGGTCAGTGGATAGGTGCCTTTATTAACTACTACTAAATTCAAGACTTATATAATCTAATAACACTACATAAAATACTACTACATAACAATCAATTGAATCATCCACATACCCTTGAAGGTTTAAAGATAATCCAAACCAAGCCCACTAGGTTATCAAAAAATATCGGACATGTATTTTTTCTTTTGTCTATTAAACAATAATTATTTTTTGAAAAAAATAGCATGACCGTCTTCACCAGTGTACAGAATTCGCGAATATTTCGCATGGATTGATGTAACATTTCATTATTATTATTCACAATATTGTTGATATATTAAAAATGGCTCAGCCGAATTCGATAAAATTTAAATGGGACCAATTTCGAAGTACATTCTTTCCAATAAAAAACGAGTTATTGAAATCGGAAATCGAACTCTGCAATAAGTTATGTGTGGTTTGACTGCCTCGGTGGCTCAGTGGTTAGTGACCCTAATTTCTGGATCAAACAGGCGTGGGTTCGATCCCCACCCAGGGCAAATATTTATGTTTATGAAAATAAGTGTTTGTTCTGTGTCTGGGTGTTATTTAGTTACTATCTGTATAAGTAAGTATTGAATAATAAGTGCTAAAATATTTATTTATTTATTCATTAAAAAAAATATACACGTCAAATTGTACACCTCCTCCGGTTCGTCGGTCAAAAATTGATGAAGATACATCCCGTTAAAGTTCCGCATAACGTCGAGAATCTAGGTATTCTAGAAATCATATCAAAAGTCGAGAAACTACCTGTAACACTACAGGTTACTTTTTAACCCTTATTAAAAAAAAAACCGGACAAGTGCAAGTCAGGCTCGCACACCGAGGGTTCCGTACAAATCCACAAAATTTCACAAAATTGGGAAGAACGTTGTTAAAATCTTTTCCTTTTGAGGCACGGAACCCTAGAAACTATTTAGAATTTTTACAATCAAGAAATAAGATTATAAATTGAAAAAACATGAATCAATTATGTCATAATACAATGTCAATACTCGATAATAATAAAATGTCAAAAAATTGCAGATAACTACAATGTCAAAATTTGGATCTATGTCACAATTGAATAAACATGATTAAATTATGATTATACAATGTCAAAAAATACAATTATAAAATGTCGAATAAGTAAAAAAACAGCAAACACAATGTCAAAATTAGGTTCAATGTCACAAATTTACAATTCTTCGATTACAAACGAACTATCGGCCCGTTTGTAGATAATTATTTTTTGCAAAACAATGGCGTACAACTAACTTTAATTGTGTACAACATTCAAATAGTTCGGTCAAATCAATGTAAGTATTGAATTTTTCAAAAATGGCTTAACCGATTTCAATATGATTCAAATGGGATCACCTCGAAAGTAAGTCCTTTTAAACTAAGCAATAATTTTCAGATCGGTTTACAATTGGCGAAAATATATACACAAAAAAATACAGACGAAAATAGGAGCTCCTCCTTTTTGGGAGTCGGTTAAAAAACTACAAACAAACTACAGAACCATTATAATTTACCAAACATTTTCTAACATACCGATGTATTGTTTGTACTATTATATTAGAGTACCAATTCAGTAATAGCGTCTGGACATGCGATTAATGTTTTCGTCGAATAAAATGAAAGTTTTAATAGCCCTTACTTAGTATAATTTTTATACTAAATGCTTTTCATGTTTACAAAGTGTTTTAAATGAACAGTAAGTTGATAATTTGTAGAGTGGTGTTTAGTTATTTTTTTAATAGTAATAAGTATAGCTTTGCTTCAAAGATAGTTTTTATGTGAAAGAAGTTCCTAGAAGTGTTTGGAAGTTTTGGAAAAGTCTTTATAGTTTTCTTTCATTCATGGTGTAGTCATCTTTAATAGGAAATGGGAAGGTAGGACGGTCGGAATAGAAGTAAAAAGATACAGCTCTGAATAAATTCGTTTTCCATGTATAAATAAAATTGATTTATTCAGAGCTTTGTTTTTTGTTTTGGCAAAAAATTAGAGTCTTTTGAAATGGAAATTATTTCCCTTTAATATTTATCATGTTTTGAGTAATGAATAAATATATATTATTGGGTATCTTACACACGGTCTCTGACCCCAACTAAGCAAAGCTTGGACTGCCAGAGACTGATAAATACCTACTTAACTACTTATATATTTCATGTTTTATTAGTTTGCAAATCATTGTGTATAGTTTATGTAAATAATTTTTAAATAAACGGGCGCACAATACTTAATTTTTCATCTTTTAGGTAAGCATTTAATTTAATTCCTTATTTTCCGTGTAGATTTTGGGATTGCGCAGTAATATTTTCTCAAACTACCCGTTTTCACAAGCAATTAAAATAGTTAAAACTATATCGTACCGTAATACTCTAAATTAAGATTTAATTTTAAATGGAAATAGCGCTGTTTATGTCTCTAATTAATGGCGTAGTTTTAACGACCTCTTTATTCTTCAGTGCCGCTAACTAGTGAAGTTTTTCCGCCGCGTAGAAGCAGCCGAGTAACCGAGACAGCTGAGCGGATTGGCAAGTTGGAAGGTCTGTGGGCAGGGCACATAGCGCGGAGGAATTTCTCGAATCGAAACCACGTACCACCTAATTAATGCCTCGGGATCGCGCTAGCTTATTGAATATCTATAGGAAAGGCCTATGTCCAGTTGTTTACATCTTCCGGCCGTACGTAGTTGATGAGTGAATAGGTGGACAGTACATACGTTTTCATATCTACTTATATCATTTTTGCTTCCTTATTTCTCCATGTTATCTTTTCGAGATCGCACAGTAATTTATTTTCTAACAAGCAATTAAAATTAAAACTATATGGAACCGTAATACTCTAAATTAAGATTTTATTTTGAATGGAAAATGCGCTCTTTAAGTCTGTAATTAATGGCGCAGTTATAACGGCGTCATTAAGGCCTGTTTATTCCTCAGTGCCGCTAACTAGCGAAGTTTTGCCGCTGCGGTAATATGAGCCTTAACAGGAAACGTGGATTCAAAGAGGACGATGTAAGTTTTCGCGTTACTGTAGTGTAAAGTTTTAAGTTTGTTTAATAGGACAAGTGCTTTCATAATTATTTTTCCTAAAAAATGGCACGACCGACTGAAACCTTGAATTCGCGAATATTTCGCACGGATCGATGTAGCATTTTTCACATTATTGTTGATTGATCAAAAATGGCTCAGCCGATTGCAATCAAATTTAAATAGAACCAATTTCGAAGTATATCCTTTCCAATAAAAAAATAATTATTGAAATCGGACTACTCTGTAAAAAGTTATGCGTGGTTATACATAAAAAATATACGCGTCGAATTGAGTACCTCCTCCGTTTCTTCGGTCAATTAATTTACTGCAGTAAAATACAGTAACTATAATTATACTAAAGCTAAAACTTTCTACTAATATTACTATAATAAACCCAATTATGAAGGCGCCAACGTAATTATAATAGCTAATTAGAATATTTCTGTTTCTTTTTCACTTTATCCATTCGATAGAGAGAACACTTTTTACGTTGCTATAAAATTCAGAATGGCGCCTTCATAATTGGGCCTAATATATCCACATATCATCAGAATCATCCACAGGGCCTTGAATGCTTAAAGCTAAATCAAATACTCAAGCTCACTGCCAGTTGGCAGCGTGCCCAGCATGCTAGCAGCATTGCCGCCATGAATTGTGTGGATTATTTTCACACAACTGCCCAAAGTAACCGCAAACTTTTCAGGGCTCAAAGTATGTATGTTTGTATGGGTTTTGCCAAAAATTAAACGATTTTGATATTAGTGGTATTGTTATACTTCATAAATTATCAGAAATAAATTTGTTTTAATAATAATTAGTTAAAAAAACACGAAAATATACGAGTATCATCATACTAATATTATAATTCCGAAAAGTTTGTTGGTTTGTTCCTCTTTCACGCACCAATGGAGCATCGGATTGACTTGATTTTTGGCTTGAATATAGTTCAAGGGCCGGAAAATGACATAGGCTACTTACTTTTTATCCCGAAAAAGTAAGAGGTTCCTGTGGGATAGCACATAAGTCGAAATACCACGCGGGCGGAGCCGCGGGCAAAAGCTGGTATAAATATAAAACTTGAAAGCTTGACAAGAATATTTAATTTATTTATATATCGCGAATCTGTATTGAATTTTTTGCATTAAATTCAAATAACATTATTTAGAGAAAATTTTGATATTTTTAGTATTTTTCAGGACTTCCTACCCACAATAAACAAAATATTCTCCATAGCTAGGTTCATAGGTGTCACTACCTACGGCTTCAGAATAGCTTTCATGTGGAGCGTTATCTTATTCCTTGTGCTATTGGCAATAGTATTGGCTTCAATATGGAAACTAGTGAGACTGTTGAGAGGCGTGGCAAACCATAATACTGGACGTAAGTATTTTGAACTTTTTTTAAAAGCCTTATTGATATACTAAAGAAAACACCGGTTTTTACTACGGCAGTGCGCGTGCGCCAGTCGACGGGAGCGCGCGTATTCCGGACGAAGGAGTACTAATTACTCTGAAACCGGTCGGGTTCCCAGCGGCCCGCCCGCGATATTATACGTGAGTAAAAACCGGTGTTTTCTTCAGTATAATTAATTCTCACGCGAGTTTTAATGAAGTGACTTATTGATATACCTACTGAGTTAGTAGTTGCGTATATATATGGATACGTGGATTTTTTTACCGCCTCGACCACCTTTGTTCATCACATAAATGTCTGCCCTGGGTGGGGATCGAACCCACGCCTCGTAAATCCAGAAGTCAGGGTTACCAAGGCAGTCAAAATGTGGTGATTTGCGATGAATGCAACGTCAAGGTAGAATAATAATATGTATATATGTACTTTAAGTTGTCTA
Organism: Hypomecis punctinalis; assembly: GCA_949316475.1. Lineage (NCBI taxonomy): Eukaryota > Metazoa > Arthropoda > Insecta > Lepidoptera > Geometridae > Hypomecis > Hypomecis punctinalis. The sequence continues at coordinate 20,908,465 of OX438797.1, forward strand.
GGAGTTTTTTTTTGTAAGAATTGACTAAGAATAAAATTCATGTAAATTAAGTAAAAAGGTTTTTTACGATAAAAATACTTAAAGCTTAAACAATGTATTTTATGGGCAATCCGTAAAATAAGTTTCTTGTGTTAAGCACGGAGATTAGTCAGAATCACTTGTAAGTGACTATAAAACTACATTTAGGTCACATCTAGCAAAACGTCGTAAGAATTTTATTTAAATAAATTCTTATAGTACTAGGTATGTAAGTGACCTTATCGTAAAATAATAAAAAAACTTACCTATCCAAAAATTATTTTATTTCAATCAACAGTCATTCAGCTAGTCAACATTCATTATTTTATTATTATGTTTCAACAGAACTGGCGTCACTTTTGTGTACTAATGTGATGTAAAACAATAGGCGCAATTATGAAAGCGCCATCGTAAATAGCAACGTAAAAAGTGTTCTCTCTATCGAATGCCTAAAGTGAAAAAAAAAACCGGACAAGTGCGAGTTAGGCTCGCACATCGAGGGTTCCGTACAAACACGCTGTTAAAATAATTAAAAACCTGTATTAGTGAAGTTCTTGATTTTTACGAGTGCGTAATATGCAGTTTTTTACGACATTTTTTAACGGCTCTAACTTTTTTAAACGATAACTGAGAAGTTTTTCTTTTACACAACTGCAAGAGACTATATTATACGTATACAGTTTAAATTTCAACTCGATATCTTTACGCGTTCCCGAGATAAAGAGTCTTGTCAAACACACAGACGGACAGACAGACAACAAAATGATCCTATGAGAGTTCCATTTTTTCCGTTTGAGGTACGGAACCCTAAAAACGTAACTAATCTAAATTGCTTTTATAATTACAATGGCGCCATCATAATTAGGCCTATTATAATTATATGGAATTTCAAGCCTTCAAAGTAGAGTAGGTACAAAGTAGAAATTTTGAAGATTAAGCCCATAAATACTTTTTTTTCGTAATACTCTACACATTTAAAGAAATTTTTTGTTAAATTATGTTTTTTTTTTGTATTCTGGTATACTATTATACCTAATCTTATTTTTCAGGAGGCTTAGTAGGACGCCTATCAGGGTCCATATTCTACGGCAACGCTTTATTTTCCTTACTCCTGACAGTGAGATTCGTGTCTTCCTGGTCTAAGCTGTCGGTGGTCTGGCTCAAGGCCAACGCCAGGTCTGGGCTCAACTTGCCTCGAGATACCCATATCAGAGGGAGAGTCATCTTTGTCACCAGTTTTGTTACTACGTGTGCTTGTTGTAAGTATTCAAAGTGATTAAAATTGACTATTATAAATTATACAAGCTTACCAGGATTCATTTAACGCATTATCTTTATAAATTATAGCCTTATTGTTATTTTGATGTATAAGCATTACTATTGCAAAGTTTCATCTCAATCCGTTTTGTAGTTTTTTATCAAACATCCATACATACAAAGTTTCGCGTTTATAATATTAGTAGGATTAGACGACCCGGTGAACCTCATGTCACTTTCATCTCAGTAATTCGGTCGATTCTTATTTTGTTGGCGTTTAGCGCCACCAATGGTAGGAACATGTTGTACCTATGGGAAAAATAAATCGACGTTTTTATTGTTTTCCATACAATTTCCTAATTCTTTTTCTATCATAAAAATCTTTTCCTAACAAAACAAACACTACAAAAAAGAATTAGCGAAATCGGTCGAGCCGTTTACGCGTGATGCCGTGACCAAGGTAATAGCGATTCATTTGTATAATAGATTGACTATGTGACTGCCTCAGTGGTCCAGTGGTGAGTGACCCTGACTCCTGGGTCAAAGCGGCGGGGGTTCGATTCCCACCCAGATAATTTATGTGATGAACATAAGAGTTTGCTCCGTGCCTGGTTATTATTATCTATCTATAATTATGTATGTAAAAATAAGTATAATTTAGTATTTCAGTCTCTGGCAGCCATATGACAATCTTTGCTTAGTTTGGGACCAAAGACCGTGTATAAGATTTCCCTTAAAATTTAATTTAAATTTGTCTCTCTGGAAATCCGTGTCGAGATGAAGAAATAATAAAGTAGAACATATTTTGTAATTCACTTACTGGACACACGTGTCTAGTACGTGTGTCCAGACACACCCGTCGTGTCCCCTTGAAGCCGAACTCAATGTTTGTGTTTGGAAAGTAGATATGTAATTTTCAAAGTCTGTATAAGTGTAAATGATTTTGAAAAGTCTGTCTATGTTTTTACCATTAGGAAAAATTTTAAAAAACATAGGAAACACCCAGTTTGGCAGCTAGAGCCTCAGAAAACTTTACATGCTCTCATAAATAAATACTTTTTGTCTTTTTGAATACATTAACGTTTTTCGTTTGTCTTTGCATGTAAAAAAATACTAAAGGAATAAATATTAAGAGATACTGCAAACATTGCATGAACAGACAAAAGACGAAATATTGCATTGTGCATTCTACGAATTTGCCATTTGCATTGTTTTGAACAAATAGAAACTGGTAACACCAGTGCTTGCTAGAAAAAGGGATGCCAAAATTATTTTCATCACATCTATTCGAAAAGGACTACTTGGTTCGCCTTTAAGTGCGCCCAAAGGAGGTGTTATCTATAAGAAACTTTATAAGTGCGCCGGAATCTTTGCCGCGCTTTTTTTGAATTTGGAATAAATAAGTGCGCCGGAATGATCTTTGCCGCACATATTTTGAATTTGGAAGTATTTGTAATGTTAGTGTTCTTTGCAGTATATTATATAGGTATATTTACGATTCAAGACAAATATTGATACAAATAAAAATTGTATAAATACAGCATTAATGTAAAAATAAACTATTAAATATATTTGAAGTTAGGAACTATTGACATATTTATTTTATGACAATTTAAGATAATAGTACTAAATGTATAAAATTAAAATTAGACTAAAATTGTAACTTAATCATTTGTAACATAACATTGAGATATGAGTTTATTTGTAGAAAAAAAATAAATAATAATTATAAAAAGACCCTGAAATATATACACACCAGGGGAATAGGTGGAGGAGGACGGCTAAAAAATAATGTTAGTGTTCAGCGCCAAGAAAATGAATGAAAAGAATGTAAATATAAGTTTTCATTTGTTGTATTATCAGATACCATTTAATTTCAACTTAGTTGTTACTCTACGTTATATTAAATAATAATATTACAATAAAATATGAGGCGCCTTTTATTTTCTCATAGAGGTGATGAAAAGTAGAGTGTACTACTCGGGCGCAAAATATATTATTGGCTCGGGCTACGTACTTTGAATCCCTCGCTACGTTCAGGATTCTACTAAAGAATCCCTCACTACGCTCTGGTTCCAAAAAAACTCCCTCGCCGTAAAATATTATTTCGCCCACATATGATACAATGTACTATTAAGAATAAAAACAATAATTTCCTATTTCGAAACTTAATAAACGTTAAGAAGGTTTTAAAACAACAACGTACTGGTTTTTAAGTTCTGGATGTAATTTCATAAAACTTTATTCTACAACATAATTATTGTTTTCAGTAGAACACATGATGAGCATGATGTCCGCTACGGGTTTTGATATTCCTCCCGAAGAATATTTTTACCGCTATATCTTAAGTTCGCATGGATTTCTGATAAATACACGTAAGTTTTAAAATAGCCTTTAGTGTAATGTCTTTGGTTTCTGTTTTAATATAGTCTATATTTTTTGACCTTGGATACAGATCCTTATTAAACTTTCCATTTTGGATGGAAGCTCCAGTCCAAGTTTTTCTTGCGTCTTTTGTTATTGCGGATGTGTGTTAGGTAAACGTTATTTTTGTCTATTTCAGGGGGATTCTTAAGAAATGGTTTTACAGATATATCAAATCTGATTAATACATTTTTAGGGTTCTGCACCTCAAATGGAAAAAACGGAACCCTTATAGAATCACTTTGTTGTCCGTCTGTCTGTCTGTGTGTATGTCAAGACCATTTATCTCGGGAACGCGTTAAGATATCGAGTTGAAATTTAAACTGTATACGTATATCTATGGTTTCTTGCAGTTGTGTAAAAGAAAAACTTCTCAGTTATCGTTTAAAAAAGTTAGTGCCGTTTATGTCATAAAAACTGCATATTCCCGTTGAAGTATGAAATTTGGCAAGAAGCATTGTCTCAGAGTACACATATAGGAATAAATCTAAAAACCGTACCTTTTTTATTTAAATCACAAAAAATTGGGCCTCTAAATTCACAAAATATGGGTTTAAAATTCAAAGTAAGTAAATCGTATCATGTAAGGTATCATACAGATAATAGAACTTCATTAGCACATGCTAAAACAGGTTTTTAATCATTTTAACAATGTGTATTTTTTAAGAAAAGTAAAAAAAAAACTTTTTTGTCGATGGTTTTAGTACAGAGATTTTAACAACCCATTTTTGGGAATTTTCTGGATTTGTACGGAACCCTCGGCGTGCTAGTCTGCCTCGCACTTGTCCGTTTTTTTTCTATCTCATACGCACTTATAATGTTAAAATTTTGTAATATTGAAACTTTTTATACGTGACTCTAAGATCTATTATTTTATTTGCTTTGCAGATGAATACACACTCTGGGTAGCAGTACCAATATTCATAATCAGTAAAGTGGCAACCCTGCTGTGGAACTTCCAAGATCTGCTCATCATCTTGATCAGCATGGGTCTGGCGTCTCGGTACCATAGGCTGAATATGTACGTCAACTGTATGATCAAGTTCGAAAGGAAATATAAGGATGTTGAAATGGTAGGTACGTAATGAAAAAGTGAAACACTAAAATTGTATGCGAAGTGCCTGCAAGAGTGAGTTTGACTATATCATGTATCATGCCGATTGTTAAACAGATACCTATGCGGTATGTATTACACACGTATACCCTCTGATTACATGGTATGAATTACCATCATTTGTCTTATGCTTACGTTATTTAATTCTGAGATTTAAAAAAAAAATATCTTAGTTTATTATAGGTATTTTGTATTTTAATGAAAAAATGAAACACTAAAATTGTATGCGAAGTGCCTGTAGGAGTGAGTTTGACTATATCATGCCGATTGTTAAACAGATACCTATGCGGTATGCATTACACACGTATACCCTCTGATTACCTGGTATAAATTACCATTATTTGTCTTATGCTTATGTTATTTAATGCTGAGATTTAAAAAAAAAAAATGTGAGTATATTACACATATTTTGTATTTTAATGAAAAAATGAAAAATTGTATGCGAAGTGCCTGCAGGAGTGAGTTTGCCTATATCATGCCGATTGTTAAACTGATACCTATGCGGTATGCATTACACACGTATACCCTCTGATTACCTGGTATGAATTACCATAATTTGTCTTATGCTTACGTTATTTAATTCTGAGATTTAAAAAAAAAATATCTTAGTTTATTATAGTTATTTTGTATTTTAATGAAAAAATGAAACACTAAAATTGTATGCGAAGTGCCTGTAGGAGTGAGTTTGACTATATCATGCCGATTGTTAAACAGATACCTATGCGGTATGCATTACACACGTATACCTTCTGATTACATGGTATGAATTACCATCATTTGTCTTATGCTTATGTTATTTAATGCTGAGATTTAAAAAAAAAATATGTGAGTATATTACACATATTTTGTATTTTAATGAAAAAATGAAAAATTGTATGCGAAGTGCCTGCAGGAGTGAGTTTGCCTATATCATGCCGGTTGTTAAACTGATACCTATGCGGTATGCATTACACACGTATACCCTCTGATTACCTGGTATGAATTACCATCATTTGTCTTATGCTTACGTTATTTAATTCTGAGATTTAAAAAAAAATATATCTTAGTTTATTATAGGTATTTTGTATTTTAATGAAAAAATGAAACACTAAAATTGTATGCGAAGTGCCTGTAGGAGTGAGTTTGACTATATCATGCCGATTGTTAAACAGATCCTATGCGGTATGCATTACACACGTATACTTCTAATTACATGGTATGAATTACCATAATTTGTCTTATGCTTATGTTATTTAATGCTGAGATTTAAAAAAAATAAAACAAAATATATAAAATAGAGAGTAGTGAGAAGCATTGATATTTATTATTATTTTATCTACATTATTTTATAAAAATTTAAGTTTTTTTTTTAAATGTATAATTATTGTAATATTAATAATAGTGTTTTTTTAAATACCCTTAAACTTATTTGCCTACAACAAGATAGCGGAAATACACTAAATATTTATTCAAAACTAAGATTTGAAGATGAATTTCGGCAAAGTAACGCCTGGTTCAATCAACTAGCTGAGCCAGTGTTTATTTTACAAATAATGTCTTATAAGTTACAGCTAATAATGCCAATGCCAAGTCTCCCAACAATATACATTATTAAGAAGTAAAAAATGTTAATAAAGCTACGCAGTACTTCTAATAAAATGTAATTAGGGTTAGGTACAGTTCAGATTGCTTATTTTTATACTTATTTAACGTTTAGGGAATTTGGCAACGCATTTGCGCATCAAGAATTATCAAAAAACAAATGAAATCCCTTAGCTTTTATCATGACATGATGACACTGATGACATGGCTTATCGCGATCCATTGACATTGGCTAATTGAGCTTTCTTATCGCGATAGTACCTGTGTTCTGAGTGACACTTATACGCACATAATGTTTGGATGATTGAGCAAAAATTCTTATCAAAGTTGGAAATTCCCTCGATGCGATCTACAATGACTTGGCATGATGATAATTCACTGAATGCCCGAGATTTTATACGATAAGGTCTAGTGTTCGAGTCCAAGGCTCAGTTTGACGTAATAGATGACGTATTTTTACGTCACAAAATTTAGCTTTTGCTCTAATTCTAGTTATCTACCATAAGCTGTACTTTTGTTCAGTACCTGTGAGTGTTTAGAAGCACACGTGCTGAGCAACTGAATCTATATGTGATAGAAAACGACGTCTTTTACTGTGGGCTGGATGAATAAAGTCAAGGTAGCCCAACGCGCTTTGGAGAGGGCTATGCTCGGAGTCTCGCTGCGAGATCAAATCAGAAAAATTGTGTGTGTGTGTGTGTGTGTGTGTGAGTAACACTGCAGTTCATTCAGTCCATGCCCAAGATCTTCTTTATCTCAATGACAGTGTTTTTCATAACTTTTGTACCTTCCAGCTGGGAACAGACCTGTACATCCAGGTGCAAGTCTGGAGGAAGCTGCGAGAAGCCTACGTCCGTCAGGCAGCGCTGGTACACGAAGTCAACATCAAGCTGGGAGCTCTCATACTGCTGTCCAATATCAATAACTTGTACTTCATTTGCTTGCAACTGTTTTTTGGCATTGGGTAAGGATTTAAACGTTATTGAAATAAAAAATAGTGTCCTGATCTTTTCAGGTATATGACGTCTACTGTTAAACATAGGTCTTTCCTATATATCTGCAATAAGACGAGTTTGAAGCAGCTTGCATCTAGCGCGATCCTGCAAGTTCTATAGAGTTCTCAAGTGGATACCACGCACCAGCAAGCGCAGCGTAGGACGCCCACCAACGAAATCATCCACTTTGTGGGTACAAAGTGGATGATTTCGTTAAAATCGTGTAATTTTTATAATAAAAATTAAGATTAAATCATAATTTAAATCTATTTATGTATGTATAAGTTTGCTTAACACTTTCACTGTCCCAGTACAAAGTTATGATCTGTATTCATACGTCCACCTACAATCTCGCTCTAGCTTGAAAAAACTGGCAACATTTTACGGAGGCTCCTTTAAAATTTTTGGTAGCCTTGATACTTAACCATACGTCCATGATACTTTTTTGTTCTTGTCCATACGTTCAGTCAAATAAAAATCATCAAATTTACCTCTAAATTGTGACTCCAACTAGAGTCGTGGACGTATGACTTGGGTACAGGTGTGACTCCTTTTGGAGTCATTGGACAGAGAACGTGTATACGAGTATATACAACAAACTTATTCAGTTTGCTTATTTTTGAATAACCTACTTAGGTGTTACCATGCGGAGTGTTTCGACACTCTCGACATGCTTCCTCACTCAATTAACCGATTACTTTAGTTTTTTAATAAAAATAAATAATTATATGATAAAGTGGCCATACTAATCCCTGAGACAAAACAAATCCAATAGGGCATTGGATCAAGGGCAAATATCTATCGTGTTTCTATTTTAGCCAATAGTCATACAAAGATTATAATATATATATATACCTCAGTGCCTCAAGTCGAAAGTTTACGACCAGTGTATCTTGCCAATGATGACTCATGGCACAGAAACGTGGTTTCTCACTATAGGTCTTATTAGTAAGCTCCAAGTAGCCCATCGAACTATGGAGAGGGCTATGCTCGGAATTTCTTTTCGAGATCGAATCTGAAATGAGGTGATCCGTTCCAAAGTTACCAACATAGCTCAATGGATTGGCAAGTTGAAAAAGCGGTGGGCAAGGCACGTTAAAAAAGATCTCGAGCGGAGACCACGTACCGGCAAGTGCAGCGTCGGATGTCCACCCACAAAGTGGGCGGATGACCTCATTAAGACCGCAGGATCGCGTTGAATTCAAGCCGCTACTAACCGGTCTTATTGGAGATCTTTAGGGGAGGCCTATGTCCAGCAGTGGAAGTCCTATGTCTGTAAAGAACGAACGAACTCCTTGCAAAGGCTATTCGAGGAAGAATAAAATTACAGTGGTTTATGCTTCGTGCAAATATATGTCACAGTCGTGCCAAAAAAATTCCGAACCAAAACTCTGCCCAAGCTATGAAGTGGGCAGGCTTTTCATTTATAGTCGTAAGGCGTATTGCAAGCCGACTACAACGCCGAGCGATGCCAAAGTGCTCGGTTACAAGCACTAATTAGGTGACATAACGTCGAGATTCGAGAAAACGGGCCATTGTGTAAATATCTAAGTCAGTATGTATAACGGCGCTCAGCCATTTTTTTACTACCTTCACTTAGGGACTGTGGCTTTTTAGATGTTTGCTCAAAGGCTTTATGTTTAATTGTTCCAGACAGGAAAGAGGATCAGTTATCAACCGTGCGTACTACTTCTTCTCCCTGAGTTGGCTTTTATTCCGAGCCTGCAGCGTGGTGATCGCCGCCTCCGACGTCCACGTTCACTCCAGACAAGCACTGCCTAGCTTACACACGTGTCCAAGATCTGGGTATAATGTTGAGGTATTGCACTTATAAATAAATAGGAAAATTAATCGAATAATAATTCGCCAAATTATTATTTTATTCGTTTTGGCCCATATTTATTACAATAGGTAGTTAATATGCAAATAATATATAAATTGCAAAAAATGGTATGACCGACTTCAACCGTGTACATAATTCGTGTATATTTCGCACGAATTGATGTAGCATTTTTTACATTATTGCTGATTTATCAAAAATATGCTAAGTCGAATTCGATAAAATTTAAAAGCGACGAATTTTGAAGTATATTCTTTTCAATAAAAAAGAATAATCGAAATCAGACTACTATGTAAATAGTTATGTGTGGTTATACATAAAAAATATTTATTCGCGTCGAATTGAGTACCTCCTCCGGTTTGTCGGTCAATAATAAGCACAGATGTGTAAATTATAATTAAAATAACTCAAAAACTAATTATTTATTATTAACGGCACAACCTACTTCAATTATACAAAATTCAAAATTTTCGCATTTTTACTGACTCCCAAAAAGGAGAGGTATCTACTATCTATATGTATTTTTTTGTGAATGCTCATCGATATGTTTGCCAATTGCGAACCGAATTACGAAATTCTTTTTAAAGGATATAGGCTTACTCCTTAGATGATATAATAACTTATTTTCAGATTAAAAGGCTGATAAACCAATTAGCTAATGACAACGTGTCCCTCACTGGGTTGGGGCTGTTTAGATTGAACAGGAACTTGCTGCTTCAGGTCAGTGCAAGGTTTTGTCCGTTCAAAGGTCAAGGTCAAGTTATGGTCATATTGAAGATTAATTTGACACTGCGAATACGCAAATGACCTTTATAAGACTATCCAGAACTCGTACATAACACTAAGCCTAAACAACTTTTTCTAAAGAGGCCAACCCGAATTTAGAGATAAAATCGGCTATATCATACATTATGTCGACTGCCTCGGTGGCTCAGTGGTTAGTAACCTTGACTTCTGGATCAACGAGGCGTGGGTTCGATCCCCACCCAGAGCAAGCGTTTATGTGATGTACAAAGGTGTTTGCTTTATGTCTGGGTGTTATATAAAATATGTATATGTAGTATATCAGTCTCGCCATATCACAAGCTTTGCTTAGTTTGGGATCATAGACCGTGTGTGAGATGTCCCCTAATATTTATTACTTATTCTGAGTTGCAATGTTTTATGGAACGGTTGACTTTTATTATCTAATTTTGAGTTAGCTCCATAGTAAATTTTGTTCATAATAATGGTCTTAGTCGCCCCATTTTTACTTAATATAGGTCAAGCAGATAGATAGACATGTTGATAGATTTTTAAAAGTAGCAAAATCTGTACCATAAAATTGTTACTGCGTAAAATTGGTAAGCGCTGCTTCACGATGTTTTCCTTCACAGAAACATCAGTAGTGTGTAGTGTGAGTCAGGCTCGCACACCGAGGGTTCCGCACTAATCTAGAAAATTTCACAAAATTGTGAATTGTTAGAATCTCTAAGAACTTGTAGGTAAGTACTATAATCATCGACAAAAAAGGTTTTTTTTTCACTTTTCTCGTCATACATCGAAAATTACACGTTGTTAAAATATAAATAAAAACCTTTTTTAGCATGTGCTAATGAACCTTTTTTATATTATGATACTTTACATGATCACTTTGAATTTCGAACCCATATTGTGAATCTAGGCCCTATTTTTTTGTGATTTAAATAAAAATGTACAGTTTTCAGATTTATCCCTATATGTGTACTCTGAGACAACGCTTTTTGCCAAATTTCATGGTTCTATGTCTACGGGAAGTACCCTGTAGGTTTTTATTTTTGTGAGTGTCGAAATATGCGTTTTTTTACGACATAACTGGCTCTAACTTTTTTATACGATAACTGAGAAGATTTTCTTTTACAAAACTGCAAGAGACCATAGATATACGAGTACGTATATAGTTTAAATTTAAACTCGATATTATCTTTACGCGTTCCCGAGATAAAGAGTCTTGACATACACACAGACGGTATAATATAATCCTATAAGGGTTCCGTTTTTTCCTTTTTAAGTACGGAACCCTAAAAACATGCCAAAGTCTATAGGTACCTTGTTAGTTTAAAATTTGAAACTAAGCCAATTTATGCAAGTACCTACGTATGTGTATAAAGGCAGCTGTGCGAATTTTCAACTTAAAACCTCTACATTTTCATTCAAAACTCGTTTCCATCGGAAATTCTTACAGAACAACTGTAAAGGCAAAAACAAGCATTCCACTTGATGTTTACTCTTAAAATTACAAAGTGGGCACCTTTAACTTTGCTCGTTGGCAACTTTACAAATTGTTACTCGCCTATTTCTAACCAAATTCCAGTCCAGAATTATCTGGCTTCTGCTACTTAACTTTGTACGGTAAGGACTTCGTTTATGCCGGGTTATAGGCTTGCCATTTAGTCAGCCGAGGTCTTTGGTACTCTTCATTTTGAGCAAGTTCATTGCTGGTGGACGGTGGCTGTACAAAGTTATAGGTAATCAATTAGAGTCTGGCTAACGAAAGTTGATACCAGAATTTTTAGCAAACTTTTAAAATGACATGACTGCTTTGGTGGCTTAGTGGTTAGTGACCCTAACTTCTGGATCAAAGAGTCGTGGGTTCGATCCCCACCCAGGGCAAATATTTATGTGATTGCTCTGTGTCTGGGTGTTATTTAGTTACTATCTATATAAGTATGTATTTAAAAAAAAATATGTAGTATATCAGTCTCTGGCAGCCATATCACAAGCTTTGCTTAGTTTGGGGTCAGAGGCCGTGTGTAAGATGTCCCAAAATATGTATTTGTTTATTTTATTTATTTACAACACACGGTGCTACTACCATCGTGCATTTACCTTTAAATTGAGGTATTTGTTTGTACCTTGTATTAAAAACATTTTTCAAACCTGCGTCATGTACTAAACTGAACAAAACGATTCATTGTATTATTTCTTCATCGTAATAAAGTAGATAGGTACGCGTTGAAATCATTTGGATCTCCAAATTTTGGGGAGCAATCAATTTGGCATAATAATAACGTCAAAAAAATGAATATAAAACTCTACAGGACAAGTTGAAGCTTGAAAAAAAAAATGTTGTTGCGATTCCCCAAAAGATTTGGAAGATTCGAAATCGCAGTTTAGTAACAACGCTACATTGTGTGAGTGAGAGAAAATGTTTCCCTCTCAGTTTAGGGCTGTAATACTTATTTTTTAAAATTTTCCGTGCTTTTGTCAGTATCAACTTTCGTTAGCCAGACTCTAGCATCCTTTTATGGGCTTATTCTCTACATCAAAACTAGCAAAATTTTGTTTTGTGACTTTTATCAGATCCCGAAAAAATGCCGTTCCATTAAAAATATCGTTCACCCTCGACAATACGTTTGGAGCAGCTGTTTTTTTTAGGTTTAACAAATGTCGTCAACGTCAACGTCGAACAAGATTTGTTAGTTTCGATGTACAGAATTAGCCCCTAAAAAGATGCGCATTGATCACCAATAACCCTGTATATTGGCTCTAAATGTGGTTAGTAAAGTGGCAAACAGAAAGTAAAATTTGAAAAATAAAAAAATAGATTATTGTTGAATCAAAAGATCAAGAGAGATTGTTGCCTCTCTATTGCTTTTTCTACGCTCTCACGAGGTTCAAGCAGTACGTGACATTTTTTCGCCCGTGCAGCCGGCGTTCATTGATTTATGAGAAGTTATCCCGTCAAAAATAACGCATTTTAATTTATTCATAAATAAAATCAGCGCGGCTAACATACGCTCCACGAAATAATTTTATCGATGTGTATTTCGTGTGGTAGTCGTACTCAGCATCTTTTAGGCTCTCGTAATTACTTAATGAGAATGAAAAATCCCAATCCCGAAACATCTTAAATATCTTTGTTGAAATTAGATCTTCAGCCTACATTGTGGATGGACGTTTGCCTGGGGATCGTTTGTTGAACTTCGCACGGTTTGGTCGTGTACGAAACTTGTATGGATTATTCGCAACTTCCATAGACAACATAGAGATATTCCATACAATCTGTTAAAGTTTCGTATACGTTCATAAGCGTTCAAAGTTCAAAAAACGATCACATGTACGTAGTCTCCACCCCAGAATTGAATAAACATAATCATTCTTTTTATTTTCAGGTAGCTGCTGCGGTTCTAAAATACGAGCTCGTGTTGATACAGTATGACTATAATTAAATCATTTTACTACAGAACAGAGGTTTTATTTTCTTGTTAATTTTACGTAGAACTAAGTACCTATATGCTGAACACATATTTAAAAGGAAAAAGTACCATAGTGCTGAAAAACATGATTGTAGATGGCGCTTTACTCTCTATTTTGTAAAGTTCGTCTACCTGATGTTGTACCTACCTACTAATCTATTATTTACAAATATTTTTAATTAGTCAAATGCCTTTATTAACTACCACTACCCATTATTTACCTATTAACCGCCACAATACAAGATATATATACGAGTACATAATCTAAAACTACATAAACTACTACTACATAATTATTTTTTGCAAAAAATAGCATGACCGACTTCACCCGTGTACATAATCATTATCATTACATAGTATAAAACAAAGTCGCTTTCCACTGTCTGTCCCCATTATGTTTATATCTTTAAAACTACTCAACGGATTTTGATGCATTTTGTTTTAATAGATAGAGTAGTTCAAGAGAAATGTTTATATGTATAATACGCCTGTGCGAAGCCGGGGCGCATCGCTAGAACTCAAATATTATTCACGGATCGATGTAACATTTTTCACATTATTGTAGATTTATCATAAATGGCTCAGCCAATTTCGATAAAATTTAAATGGGACCAATTTCAAAGTATATTATTTTTAATAAAAAAAGAATTATTGAAATCGGACTACTACGAAAAAAGTTATACATAAAAAAAAATATTTATATACGCGTCGAATTGTATACCTCCTCCGGTGGTTCGTCGGTCAATAACTAGCAATTTGATCATCCATATGATACCTTTTATACATACGAATTCTGGGCAACAGAAGAGTGAATAAATAATAATAACTATTATTCGCAAAAAATGACAAACTCGACGCCTTGTACAAATTTTTCGCTCGTTCGCTCGAATTGATGTGTATAATTTTAACATAATTGTTGATTTCTATGGACAGATCAACATATTTGGCAATTTTTTCTGTATGTGTACACAAGAGGTTGTGCGTATTGCATACAGCTATGTCAATAAGAAATAATGATTTATTTTGCTTGTCTAATACTGTTATGTCGGGCCTATTATAACGTATGGTTTTATCTGTAACAATTGTCCTATCCCAATACAGTTTGTACTTTGCGTTTTCGAGAATTGTTTGTGGCTTATACTTGTAATAAGGTAATTTTTCTTGTCCTAAGTAATTTGTATTTATATGCTAGGGATTGGTGTACTATTGCTGCTAGTTGATCGTGCCTGTGTTTGTAATCAGTTTAGACTATTGTTTTACATGCTTCTGTGATGTGTTGTATTGTTTCCGAGGCTATGTGACATTTGAAAATGACATTTATCATTACAATTTGGACGGCGAATAATATAGCGTTGGTAGTTTCCTGGGCGAATAATATAGCGTTGTTAGATTCCTTATTATTATTATTATTCGATATACATCTCTCGGGCCAGGCCCGGTTTTTTTAATGGGCATCAGTGGAGTCAAGTCAACACTGAGAGGCCCTTTTTAAATATCATTTAGCTATGTTGTAGGGGTGAAGGTACAAGGAGCCTATTGAGAGTAATGAATTGAAAAAATAATGGGTTATTGTGGGGAGCTACTAGCGGCGTTATGCCCTTTAACACTTCCACCCTGGAGCTAAGGTTCTTAGCTCTTGCGATTTCCACTCCAAGCCGGCCAGTTAAGGCAAGGGAGGAGTCAGGGGTCTCATTTAGCCCCAGGGAATCAGGGTTCGCGGTGTCGCCACTCACCGATGGCTCGCCTGAAAGCCACCCTTGCGATTTATTTATTTATTTATTATTATTATCTCGCCAAAAGGCTGAAACTTGCACGTGGCTTGCTTTTTTTAGTTGTTGTAAAATTACATTTGTTTTTTTTTTTAGTTTATTAAATACATTTTTTTTTTAATTTTCTTGAGGCAATAGTTCTAACTTAGAACTATTGCCTATTAATTAAGGTGGGTGTGTCTTTTTCTTTATCCGCTCTAAGGAGTGTTTGAATCAAATTTACAAATGGGGATACCAACTTCTGCAAACACAACGCTACTGCGATGCAGGATTTCAATATGCGATGCTAACGCCATCTATTTTTTCAATGTATACTAAGAAACTCTACAGTAACACTTAGCTACTTTTGAAAATAAAATTCCAGCAACGTTACATATGTTAAGTAAATAACAAGAACAATTTGCTTAACATAAATAGATATTACCAAAGATTATCAAAAGATAATCTTTGATATTACTAACAAAATTTCACACTAACTAGAACCATAATCCTCCATCATCGAACAAAAAACTCACTATTTACAAACAGATCTAATCAATATGCAAATAATATTACAAGCCGTCTATAATAACATATAGAGCCCTAAGCTATCAAGTAATTTCATAAGTGGCTTTTCCAATATGGGTATTGAATAGGCTCTAGTGGATGTAATCACAGATATCTCGTAATCCCGTAATCTCTATCGTATTATTACAGATAACAAAGAAGAACAATCCATGTAATATTCTTTATCTTCGAAATCAATCGGTTAAATCCACTTGTAAGTCTTTATGAGTAAAGATAGGGATTAGGGCACGTTTTCACTACGTCTTTTAATTTATTGCATGATTCGTAAATTTAAAAATAATAATTTCAATTTAAATTCTGCTAGAATTGTATTCTTGATTAGCGTAATAACTATTTTTTTTACATATTTACATGTTATACCTACTGTGACGTAGTAAACCGTGTGGTAATGACGGCAAGTTGTTTATACCTAAGTGCGATATTTATGGTTTTATGACTCGAGCGGGATTAGTCTTTGTCTGCCGTCTATTGTTCAGTTTTTTTTGGGGTGTTTACGTATATGAAAACAATGGGGAATTCTCGAACTTTCAAGTTGTTTACTTGTTAACACAATAGCGTTTATTAAGATCGAGTATTGTTGCAAATTATCTCGTAGGTTCGAGACTAGAAAATAACGGATATAAATACGCCGACCGACCCTTGGGGATCAGTTATTCGTTTACCGTCGAAGCGAAAACATCTCGTGTTAAAGTGCAGTACCAGCGATTGTGAAGTGATTAGTTTGTGTGAATATCAGTGCCAGTGTGTAGTATATGTGCAAACAGTTGTGTCGTGCGTATCGTGATTTTGTGCAATAAAGTGCAAAGTGAATAATTATTAGATTATCCAAGAACCCATCACGTATCACTACTTTAAAGTACAAGTAAGTGTTTACAGTATTTTTTTATTTTTGTTTACAATGTTATGCATTCCATAGTCATAATTATATTATCCTAGTTCACGAATTGAAAAAAAGTATTTCCAAAAGTTTGATTTACGAGTAGCTCTTTGAAGCTAGGCGAAAAGGATAAGTGCAGTAAGGCTGTAACATAGTTCAGCAGCGCAATCCATCGATCCATACGCCGTAAATGTTCACTGCTGGACATAAGCCTCCTCTATGGATTTCCAATAACAGCTGTCGGAAGCGGCCTGCATCAAGCGTGTTCCTGCGACCTTAATTATATCGTCAATTCACCTAGTCGTCGGAGGACGACGTGTTTGCTGTTCTAACAACACACAATTGTCAAAAACTTTCGACTTGAGGCACTGAAGTATGTCAGACGAAAAGACGTCACGCAGTTTCTAAACGCTGCCCAGCCAAGTTGAACGGGTGCTCGCAGCGCAATGGGTTGGCAATCTGTCGAAATCGCAATCCGGAGACTTGGGCACGATAGTCACAGGATCGCGGCAGATGGTATAATAAGCCTATGATCAGAAATTAGGTAAATATGACTTTACAGGGTCATAAGTATTAATCGCAAAACCTTTTAAGGGCGGGTCTAGTACACCTAGAGAAACAACTTTTGTACTACGACTATTAAAATACGCAAAAATATCTAATATACATTTTGTATGAAAATGCTGATTACATTCTTCGTGATTTTCTAAAAGTCCTAGAAAAAAAGTTGTTTTTCTAGATGTACTGGACCCGCCCTTAAAAGGTTTTGCGTTTAATACCTATGGCCCTGTAGGTAGATGATACTCATTAGCTCCATCAGTAGCCTTTTCTTCAATGCTTAAATTTTTTATCAAACATCAATGATGTAAAGTCGTAAAATCAGCAATTTTACAAAATTACCAATAATTGCTCTACAATTTACACAGTGAAACAACGGCTTAAAACTCCATAATAGCGGAAGAACCTTTTGTCAACGTAATTTCTTTACCGATTTTCCTCGATAAGTAATTGGTGACTTCGATTTTGACTGACTCGGTTCATTATTTTGAGATAATAATTGATGACAGTAGAGTGTGAGGAAGGGGACAAATTTAATGATTCGAGAAGCATTTTTAGACCAAATTATAAGAGAACGCTTATATAAGGTACGCCGAGGTAGATCCTACTAATATTATAATCGCAAAAGTTTGTGAGTATGTATGGATGTTTATTATTCTTTCACACAAAACTACTGAACGGATTTAGATGAAACTTTGCAATGACAATGCTTATACATCAGTTTAAAACGTGGATTTTAATTTATTAAGATATTGCGGGAAACAAAGTTCGCCGGGTCAGCTAGTAGCGATATAATTAATACCGCAAGAACGCGCTGGATTCAAGCCGCGTCCAACCGGGATTATTGGAAATCCATAGGGGAGGCCTATGTACAACAGTGGACCTTCTATGAATGATCGATAGATGAACGGAATGTTAAATCAACAAGGGTGGTGAATATCGAAAAAAAAAATTTTTTTAATCTTTATTTATTGGGAACTTCAGTCGTTACGCGACTATATCAGTTCCATTGTTACATTCTTTAGTTTACTTAGCACTACTTATATAATATCACACAATAATTTACAAAGTGTTTTAACCGCCTCGCTTAGCGGAGCGGATAAAACACTATATTTCACCAAAATCGAGAAGATTGGAACCATACTGAGTCAACATGACCGCTCTGACAGGAATAAAATATTGATGATATTGATGATTCTAGCTCATAAATAAAATTAAAAAGCTAACAAGTTCTACAAAACATTTAATCTTAAGTAGCGAATGGATTCTACATAACATCTTAATATAATTTACAGGTTTTATTTTACAGCTTTGTAATAAATAAGTATTGTTTGCTAAAAATGGCATAACAGACTTCAACTGTTTACAGAATTCGAATAGTTAGCACATATCTATGTGTTATACTCGTAGATGGAGTAATTTACACATTATTTTTATACTGAGCGTCACAAAAATTGAAAGATGGGAAGTTAGCCGCAGAGAGCTGTGCAAACGCCAAAATATAGACGTTAGCGGGTACCAAAGAGACGAGACGCCAGCGCATACCCGCTCGCCAACCTCGTGCCTCCCGCGCGCTCCCTACACCCGAGCTCACTACTTCGCCATTTGTCTATACAAACGTCAATGCATTGTGCACACATGCGCAATAATTAGCGAATCACGGCGAAGTGTCATCTGTGGCTAACTTGCCATCTTTCAATTTGTGTGGCGCTCACTATATTTTTGCTACTAATCGGCCAATTTTGATTAAATTTAAATTTGACCACCTGTGAATTATGATCTACCATACGAAAAAAAAAATCGTAGTCCATAATTGGCAGAGTTACCGCGTAACATACATCCAAGATATAATATATAAAAAAAACTAGATAGTCGAAATGAAAACCTCGGTTTTTTAAGTCAATTTCAATAATACATATTTTCAAGAAATTATATTACATGTACATGTTCTGCAGCACTTACTCTAAGTAATACTTGTGCCGTAGGTTACTGCATCCCCTTCAAAGTATCGTTTTATCAACGTAGAAAATTCCATTCAATATTATTATTATTAATTAGTTCATACACTTATTATTAGTTCATACAATTATAAAAATACATCTACTCAATATACAAACATTAACATGAGATAGAAAATTGAAATTGTACAAAATTATTATGTGATTAAATTGTAAGGTAATTATAGCATTTAAATAAATAAATATATTTTTGTTTATTTTGTGATTTATTTTTGAATTTTCAGTTTCCACATAGCCAGCTGTAGACAGCTAGTCTAGCCTCTCTATTGTTGAGCTCTAGAAAATTGCAGATTACTCGACTATACTCTATAAAATTTAACTTGATCTCTGCGACAGTGACATTGACATAGAAGGTTGACATTTGTAGAGTTGTGATAGTGGTGGAAAAAATCGATTTTCAAACAATGTTGTAAAGAACTCGAATGAGTAGTTGAAGGTGAGAAATTGGATTCTATTTACTCACTAATATTTAAGATCAAGTATGTACACATGTAAATGATGTTATGATATTATTAAATACTCATAATAATGTGACGATAGTATTTATCGACGTTTTTGACTATTATCGATGCTAATGTAACATATAATTGGATTTAATTTAACTACACATGTAAAAAATGTTATGATATTAAAATATACAATAAAATGAATGATAACTTAAGTTTGATTTAAAATATCGTTAGTATAAACTATCGATATTGTAATTAAAACTCTATTTAAAACTCTGTGGTCACTATTATGCAGAGAAGGGCCTAAAAAGTCGATAAAAAAATAACTTAAATAGGCGTTGACGTTGGTGAGACTCCGGTGAACTGCATAAGGACCAACTCATAGGTGATGATTGTGCCCGCAATCTGTAACAATAGCACTGGTAAACAGTAAATATAATCTATATATAAAAATGAATGTTTGTCTCTATGTCTTTTATAGAATCGTAAACTATGCATTTAATCATTTGATGATCTTTAGCAAAGTTGTTGTGCGTGAGCCAAATAAAGTTTCTGAGTTGGTGCTACCAATTGCGTGAAACGAAGTTCGTCGGATCAGCTTGTAAATAAATAAATATCAGGGGACATCTTACACATGGTCACCCTAAAATAAGCAAAGCTTGTCATATGGCTGCCAGAGACTGATAAATAAACTACATATGCATATTTTTAATTACATACCAACTTACATATTATGTATCATCGATTTTTTTGATTAATTTATTTATTGTTGAATTTTCAATAAAGGTGACGTCCACAAGTGGTATATTAGTCAGAGAAAAATCAAACCAACATGATATATACCTACATCATTTGAAAGCTTGATATGTGGGCTTCTTAAAAATATTTAATTTTGATTTTTTTATCTTTCCATTTTTTTTAAATGAGAAAAGTAAATTTTATGGAAAATAACAATACAGCTTTGTATTTTTATTAGTTTAGCAATAATAAAGTGCTTCTATCGTTATTTTACTTGCATTCGTAGCTGATTCTTCAACATTCATCTCTTAATTTGCTAAAATTATATCCTACCAGTGTGACCAGTTAGTAGGTACAATGTGACAAAAAACACTTAAAATCTATGTCTAATTGGTAATAATGCTCCATTTAACAATAACAGAGGTTACTTAACCAGGGTTGCTAGACATAATCTTAAATATCTATAGTCTCCCCCTGACAAGGTGCAAAAGGCTGGTCGGCGCATGGTTGAAGGGTTTGACATACGATGACACAGAGGCACTTTTTAAAATAATTGAGTGACTGTGATCTCTTAACGTATATTTAAAATTAACCGCACAACCACAGACGAACACACACACACACACTAACATACAAATTGACATAATTTATTTCAAATTAATAGTTTAATTTCATGTATGACATTTTAGTTGAAATTTTGTGAATTTATAAATTATTCGTAGGTTTTTCTAATTTTGTTAGTAAATGTTGAATCCAATTTAATTAATTAACCAAATCTTTATTTTAATAAATTCTGTTGTTACATGCACATAGCGAGAATGCCTAGGCCCCAAGATACGGGTGCTTTGTTGTACCCAGTTTGGGGAATAGTGTATAAATGTAGAAGTTATATAATTTGTATCTTGTGACAATAAATTATTTTGAATTTGAATTTTGAATTTTGATAAACTACCTATTGAGCCAAATATATTTATTTATCCAAAACGATTATTATACCAGACTCCATACATTTTGTGGACATGTCCTTTATATGAGACCACCTATATATAAAGTATGATCTAACACACAAAAATAATCATCAAAATCTGTTTAGGTACAGTACAGGTAATAGGCATGATGACTTGGTAAACAATCATTGATATGATTAGTCAGTGATTATCAAAAAATATTGGACATAACATATTTTTCTTTTGTCATTCGAGCAACAAATGACAAAGTTGTTTATTTCACAGAAGAATAAATACCTACTTGTCATACCTATACTTTTTGATAAATCTATCTAACGGACTTATAATATATTTTTAGTTATCATACCTATTGGCGGAGTAATTGTGTAACATATGTACCTACATTCAAAAATCGGCCAAGTGCGAGTCGGACTCGCACACGAAGGATTCCTTACCATATGGAAGCCCCCTTGGTGTTGTTTATTTTAATTATTTATTTTTACCTTGAAAACCTTTAGTTTGAAACATTATAAATATTATAATATAAATAAAAAATTCAAGTAAGTATTAATTTGTTTATTAACAAGCATCTTCCCGATACCGCGTTATTAATAATTTAATATCGATTGAAAAATCACGTTTATTGTATGGGAACCTATGACCCTCTAAATAATTATTTTATGTTGTTTTTAAACTTTCGCGATTTGAACACATAATTATTATATACTACGGGACTAATCGCGCTTGACGGAGGTACTGGTCATTGGATCGAGCTCCACGACCCAAAAGTCATCTCCACGGATCGACACTATTTTTCAAGAATAGTTCGTGAAGCGGTGGATATCAAAAAACATAAGAATTTCAACCGGGAGGATGGATTTAAGTTATCGGCGTCGTGGAATCCTGTTGTCAACAAATGCAAATCGCGTAGTGTAGGTAATTGTTAGATACCGTCAGTGTTGTGTCGTAGTGACAATTTTTCAAGTTCAAATTGAATTGGCGGTACCAGCTGTTCTACATTCCAGTCTACCCGTGACCACGGTCGATGCAACTCGGCCGAAACGTCGGGATAAGGAGGTATTTATTTATCTCGTAATTTTAGTGCGCGATTAGTCCCGTAGTATATAATAATTATAATTATTTTATTTTAATTTTATTGATTCTGTATTTATTTGAAGCTTCTCCCTGTCACCGTTGTCAAAATCGAGCGAACGGCTAAACATGCAGGTTTGTTGTATGGAACAAACAACCCCCCCGTAATTTTATTTTCTGATTTTAGTTTTTGTTGTAATAACGGCAACAAAAATAAATCATCTGTGAAAATTTCAATATTCTAGCTATCACGGTTCATGATATATAGCCTGGTGATTGACAGACGGACACTGGAGCTAAGAAGATAAAATAATACTGACTGGAGTCTTAGTAATAGACTCTCGTTCTTACCCTTTGGATACGGAACCCTAAAAAAGATACAGTCGTATTGAGAACCTCTTTTTTTGAAGTCTGTTTAAAAGCCAAACTGACAATCCAGTACGCTTACGCAAGCACAAATTACTAGGAATTAAATTATGAAATTTTAATCCGTTCAATTGCTTCAAGTAGGACTTCGGGAAGTTCCTCTAAGTAATCTTGATATAACTTCAAAGCAATACAAATTAAGTTCCTCAGACGGTTGTAGCGAGACAAAGGAATACCAATAGAAACCGCATATTGTTAGGGCCTAGTCACACGATGCGTTGCGGTTTTATGCGACATTGAAGTATCGGCGCACCTATAAAACATTAGAGTATATGTATGTATATAGATACTTGGATAAACCGGTAGTAAGAAAATCGATGTTTATATTTATATTACTACTTAACAAAAAAAAGGTGTACTGTACTGTACCAGCCTTTTTATTAGTCCACTGCAGGATCTAGGCATACCTACGAAAGGTGATGGGTGAAAAAAAGTGTGAAGATGGATAACTAGGTACTAAAAAATAATGTTTTTTTAAACTTGTATGATACATAAATCAATACGCACAGCAATTGAAGTGTCAAAAATGAACTTATATAATGGGTGAGGCAACCGAATTTTTGCTTGAAGTACCTAGACCTATAACATGAGACCACATGCACCGCAAAAGTTTTGTGGTGGATTATGTTGAATTTTGACTGGTTTTATTATTTTAAAATAACAATTGTTAGAGTGATTGTTTATAGTAGAATAAGTTGCGAGATGGAAGGTCCGGGAGTCTGTCTCCAACGATAGAATAAAACGGACGTTTGTATAACCAAGTACAATAAATAGTAATTCCGAGCTTACAGTGTTTGACTATTCGACACTACATCCTATACAATAATCGGAAAATGTAGCAACCGAAATACACAATAAAGTTTGAGTGATATTCGAGAACACAAATGAAAGCCCCTATTCTATTTGCGTTTTACCTCAAAAGGTAGCTGCGACGTTATATTACATCGTGTTGCGTAATCCTTACTTAAGCCTACTCATAGAGAACTAATATTTACTTGCAAAGCTCTCGGCTGACTAATGATGTATTAAATAAATAATGACTACTCATGCTTGCTATGCCAAAATTATTTAATCTTTAATAAATCGCTCATCAACGTCAAAATCAGCGGAGGATTATGCCCAAAAATGGGCGTCGTACAACTAACATAATGATGGCAATTATACCCGTTCAAATAATTGTATAAACTACCTTTTTTAATAATAAGCGTCGAATCGAAATCAAATCTGACTCGCACTTGTCCGTTTTATTGACAACAATACTTTATTATACCAATAAATAGGAAAACATGACAAAAGAAACAAAGACAGAAAAAGACGGTCTTATCGTTAAAAGCGATTTCTTCCAGACAGACTCGCCAGTATGACTCGCATTTATTCTGTTTTTAAACTGTTTTTTTCCTGATTAAGTAATAAACAAATATTAGGGGACATCTGACACACGGTACGGACCCCGAAATAAGCAAAGTGATAATTATGACTACTAGAGAATGTTAGATATAGTTTTAAATACATAATATACTGTTACGAAATGGGTTCTTGGATAGTCAGTTAAAACGCCGATTATTTACTTTGCACTTTATTGCACACAATAACTTCACAAAAATCACAAAAACACACGACACAACTGGTTCGCACAAACACTTTACACTGGCACTGATATTCACACAAGCTAGTCACTTCACAATCACTGAAAGCACTCTAACCCGAGTAGTTATCGCTTCGACGGTAAACGAATAAACTGAACCCCAAGGGTCGGCCGGCGTATTTATATCCGTTATTTCCTACAATCTCGAACCTACGAGATATTTCGCAACATTACTCGATCTTAATAAACGCTATTGTGTTAACAAGTAAACAACTTGAAAGTTCGAGAATCCCTATTGTTTTCCAAATAAATAAAGACCAAACAAATAAACTAGACAATAGACGAAATACAAAGACTGACCCCGCTCGAGTCATAAAACCATAAAACCGAATACAAAAGGCACCAATAAAAACGCAAAACAATAGAGCTTCCCAGAAGCGTACACACCGCAGATTACATCGTAGTTACTCCATACCTACAACGGTCGTCTACTGCGTTACAATACATACATAGATAGTACCTAAATAACACCCAGAGACAGAGCAAACACCGATGTTCATCACATAAATGCTTGCCCTAGGTGGGGATTGAACCCACGCCTCTTTGATCCAGAAGTCAAGTTCACTAACAACTGAGTCACCGAGGCAGTCTAATCCTTATCCTTACTCTATTAATATTATAGGTAAATACAAAAGTGTGTTAGTTTGTTCCTCTTTCATGCAGAAACGGAGCAACGAATCGACTTGATTTTTGGCATGAACATAGTTTGGAAAACGAAAAGTGACATAGGATACTTTTTATCCCGGACAAATACTGCCTCGGTGGCTCAGTGGTTAGTGACTCTAACTCCTGGATCAAAGAGGCGTGGGTTCGATCCCCACCCAGGGCAAATATTTATGTGATGAACATAAGTGTTTGCTTTATGTATGAGTGTTATTTAGTTACTATCTATATAAGTATGTATTTAAAAATCAGTATATGTAGTATATCAATCTCTGGCAACTATATCATAAGCTTTGCTTAGTTTGGGGTCAGAGGCCGTGTGTAAAATGTCCCAAAACATTTATATATTAATAATAAAAGTTGCCCTTGGGATAGCACAAACATTAATTTACCACGGGGGCGAAGTCACGGGCAAAAACTAGTCTCTAATATATCTCGTATCAACGACAAAATCAGCGGGGGTTCAATGATGTGATCCGGTTTTAAATATGAACCATTTTTAGGGTTCCGTACCTCAAACGAAAAAAACGGAACCCTTATAGGATCACTTTGTTGTCCGTCTGTTCGTCTGTCCGTCTGTGTGTATGTCAAGACTCTTTATTTTGGGAACGCATAAAGATATCGAGTTGAAATTTAAACTGTATACGTATATCTATAGTCTCTTGCAGTTTTGTAAAATAAAAACTTCTCAGTTATCGTATAAAAAAGTTAAGAGCCGTTTTTGTCGTAAAAAACCGCTTATTTCGACACTCACAAAAATCAAAACCTACAGGGTACTTCCCGTTGACATAGAACTATGAAATTTGGCGAGAAGAATTGTCTTAGAGTACACATATAGGAATAAATCTGAAAACTGTACATTTTTATTAAAATCACAAAAAAGGGCCTCAAAATTCACTAAATATGGGTTTAAAATTCAAAGTGAGCAAATCGTATCATGTAAGGTGTCATATAAAAGAACTTCATTAGCACATGCTAAAACAGGTTTTTAATTATTTTAACAACGTGTTTGTACAAAACCCTCGATGTGCGAGCCTGACTCGCACTTGTCCGGTTTTTCATCATTGATTAGCTTAACACTAAGATATAACTTAGTTTCCAATTTTGTTTTATTTCCGGGATTTGTACGGATTTGAACTGTCGATCGGCGAGTCTGATTCGCACTCGTCCGATATTTTCCCAACCCTTGGTGGGCTAGTCTGACTAGCACTTATTCTGTTCTTAAATATTTTATTCTGATTATTTCAAGCGTGAACAAAATAGCTCTTGCCGCCACGTCTTCATTTATTTTATATTACTACTTGTATACTCTATAAAATTTAACTTGATCTCTGCGACAGTGACATTGACATTTTTAGAGTTGAGATAGTGGTGGAAAAAATCGATTTTCAAACAATGTTGTAATGAAATCGAATGAGTAGTTGAAGGTGAGAAATTGGATTTTATTTACTTACTATTATTTAAGATCAAGTATGTACACATGTAAAAAATGTTATGATATTAATTAAATACTCATAATAATGTAACGATAGTATTTATCGACGTTTTTCACTATTATCGATGCTAATGTAACATATAATTGAGTTTGATCTAGTTACACATGTAAAAAATGTTATGATATTAAAATATACAATAGAATTAATGATACATTAAGTTTTATTTAAAATATCGTTAGTATAAACTATCGATATTTTAAATAAAACTCTATCTAAAACTCTGTGGTCACGATCATTCGTCGCCCATCACTAATCGGCATACCCATAAAGTATGACATTAACAGGTACTGTCTGTACTATTAAGACATTCAGGACTTCATAGGCGTGATTTTTCTGACAGCTGTCGCAGAGATCAAGTTAAATTTTATAGAGTATAGTGTAGAGATGTCCATAATGCCACAGTCATTACCCAGTATTATTCAAACAGGTGCAAGACCGGTGTTTGCTCTCAGAAATCCGCGCTCAACGAGCTGTACAATCCGATGTTATTATTTAATTACGAGCATCTCAGACAAAGCTGGGGTTTACCATTAGTAACGTTTTTCAGGATATCTACGTTTATTTCACGGTTGTACTATACTGTTGTAGTGTATTTTTTAACTTTTTTTTTGGAAATAATTTCACTTTTATTGTAACCACCCACCATGTTCTAGAAGAACTGAACATGAAATAAAAATTATAAGTAGATTTTATCTCATTTTCTATTAAACTCTCATGTTTCATTAAATAACCGAAGTTTTTTACAGTTGTGGGTAGTTATTTCTTAACACGCCGTTTTCAATGAGATGGATAGGACTATGATCGGCGTCTCAAAGTGAACAAAGTTACCGAGATAGCCCAGCGGATTGGCAAGTTGAAATGGCAGTGGCCAGGGCACGGAAGACTGATGATCGATGGGGTCAAAAAATTATCGAGTGGAGACCACGTACTGGCGAGGGCAGCGTATGACGTCCACCCACAAGGTAAACAGATAATATCATTAAGCCCACTGGATATGAAATTATTTTTATCGTGCTTTACACACTAGGTGTAGGTATAGAAACTTTATTTTTGTGATAAACATTTCAAAAATTGACGCGTTCGCAGGATTTGAACCTGCATCCTCTGGGACTCCGGCCCAGTTGCTCTGGCCAATTAAGCTAAAACGCTTTCTGCGAAGGCAAAAACTCACTAATTCGGCGCCTTCGCAGAAAGCGTTTTAGCTTAATTGGACCGAGCATCTGGGCCGGATTCCCAGAGGATGCAGGTTAAAATCCTGCGAACGCGTCAATTTTTGAAATGTTTATCACAAAAAGAAAGTCTCCCGCTGGATATGTTCAAAAAGAGAACCGTCGTGGCATTATGGTGAACTAACAATAAGATTTTAATCAGCAGCCAAGGTACCGACTATACTTGGTGTCTACTGATGAAAACCGAATTGGTGTCTACCAAGTATCAAACACTTTCAGTCGTGCTACCAATGACAGAGTCGTGTTGTCAACGTAACAAAATTTGTAAAATGACACACGGGCGACCTCACATACGACTCTTCTCTTATTGCACAAACTCTAATAAGTTTTTATAGGCACCTACTATATTCTTACTTACTTATAAGCCGTGGTGGTCGAGAGGTAGTCACACCCGCCTTACATCGCGAGGTCGTGGGTTCGAATCCCCGGTCTCGTACCAACGAGTTCTTTGGAATTTATGTACGGAATTTCACAACACGGGCTTATCGGTGAAGGGAAACATCGTGAGGCAACCTGCATGCGTCCGTATAAGAAATTCGATGGCGTATGTGAATCCACCAACCCGCACTGGGCCAGCGTGGTGGATATGGCCCAATCACCCCTCGTGGGTAGGCCTACGTCCTGCAGTGGACTATTAAAAAGGCTGGTACATGTGCATGTACTATATTCTTGACTAGTTTCAGGATTTCTTTGAACATGGTAACCCCAGCCGGAACTCACTGCTCAAGTTATGAGAGTCTAATGGACGATTTATTAATAATTCAACCTCGAAGAATTTGGAAGCGAGTTGGTCGTAATTAACAGCTTAATACTTTGGATCATAAGTATTACCTACTTTATTAATAAATGTGTTTCTAATTGCAGTTATATGTCAAATATAATTATATTTAAGGCCGCCTTCATTAAAGGAGAAAGTTCTCGATTCGACGTTGGCCCTACCGACGGATGTCTAAATAATGAGGCTTGTGATGCTAAATGTAGGATCGTATGTTTTTTCTATGTACTAGTAGTTTCGAAACAAATGAACTGATTCTATATAATTTCAAGCTACTTCAAAACGATCGTGTAACATAGGTTCGTTAAAACCTAACATAGGTTTGTTACACGATTATTCCGCATTCAGACCATTCAAAGATAGATAGATACGACTAAAATCTTTATTTTTTTAGAAGAAACAAATAAACACAAACAGTGTAACAATGGGCGGCCTTATCGCTGATAGCGATCTCTGCCATGCAACCTTAGGATTGAGAGGACAGAACGCGTATAAATAATGGACGGGGTGCGCATTAAATAAAATATAAATTAGATTATACATCATAAACATACATACTAATACAAAATGATATAAATACTTAAAATACCTAAAAATAAAGAAAACAATAAATAAAATAAAAAAAGAATAATGATAAAAGAAACCTTTGACAAAATAATAACCTAATACATAATATAAATTAAAATATACTACTTAGTACATAAAACAACATAAATAACAATCAACAATCAAAGGTGTTCACATTCAAAAATGTATCGAGATGTTTTTGAGAAATTAACAATATCGAATCTAGTAATTACTTATATCAAAATTTAATTTTAGCAAAAACGGCACAACCGGTTTAAAAAAAACGTAGTTAAAATTCGAATTGTTACGTTATTGTTTTAAGACTTACATAATTTAAAACTACAAAAACTACTACTACATAACAAGCAATCGAATCATCCACAGACACTTGAAGGTCGGAAGATAATCAAAATGCTCAAACCCACTGCCAGTAGGCAGCGTGCCCAGCATGCTGGCAGCATTGGCACGCTGAATGGCAATGCTTATACGTTAAGCCAAATAAATACAAACATTTTGGTCACATGCCGCGTCTACGTTCAGAAAGATATTTGTAAACAAGATGAGCTCGCGGCCCCCTATAGACTCAATGACTCCTAACAGCTCAAATATGTAACCACAGCCGAGGTTAGCATATTTGCGCCGTTATTGTTGATTTTAAAAACTGCTTATAAAACTATGTTCATTCTAGATTATCTTAGACCAAACGAACAGAAACGTTACAAACAAATCTACTAGTAGAAGACTGTCTAGAGTGCACCGAGCCCAAATTATTGTAAGATTTTTATGCTGATTATCACAATATTGTTTTTGAGATTATCTTAGACCAAACGAACAGAAACGTTACAAACAAATCTACTAGTAGGAGACTGTCTAGAGTGCACCGAGCTCAATTTATTGTAAGATTTTTATGCTGATTATCACAATATTGTTTTTGAGATTATCTTAGACCAAACGAACAGAAACGTTACAAACAAATCTACTAGTAGGAGACTGTCTAGAGTGCACCGAGCTCAATTTATTGTAAGATTTTTATGCTGATTATCACAATATTGTTTTTGAGATTATCTTAGACCAAACGAACAGAAACGTTACAAACAAATCTACTAATAGGAGACTGTCTAGAGTGCACCGAGCTCAATTTATTGTAAGATTTTTATGCTGATTATCACAATATTGTTTTTGAGATTATCTTAGACCAAACGAACAGAAACGTTACAAACAAATCTACTAGTAGGAGACTGTCTAGAGTGCACCGAGCTCAATTTATTGTAAGATTTTTATGCTGATTATCACAATATTGTTTTTGAGATTATCTTAGACCAAACGAACAGAAACGTTACAAACAAATCTACTAGTAGGAGACTGTCTAGAGTTCACCGAGCTCAATTTATTGTAAGATTTTTATGCTGATTATCACAATATTGTTTTTGTCAATATTTTTTCATGATAAAAAGGTATGTACCATGAGGGTAGATTTCATCTTTTAGATAATTAATACGTGAAGACCAATGGGTCGAAAAGTTCTTGAATAGAGCCCTCGTGTCAGCGAATGCAGCGTAGAACGTCCATTCACACGGTAGACTGAGTGCCCCATTAAAACCGAAGGATCGTGCTAGAAGTAAGCCGCTTCCAACTAGTCTTATTGTAGATCTTTAGAGGACGCCTATGTTCAGCAGTGGAAGTGCGGCTAATGGATGCATGTTATACTCAATACCTACCGACAAAATGAGTCCACGCTTTACTTGGAAGAATTGTAACCCGCTGATTGAAACAGCATCGCCATGTATTTGGTCTAACCACCTTTGAATCTGAAATCCAACATACTGTATAAAGTCTCATTATATTAAACTACCATTGAAAAATATAGAGATATAATATTATAGGGATCTTTTAAAAAAATCAGCGCGTTCTTGCATTCCGTTGAAAACCACGAACTTTTTAAACACTACACGTAACTAAAGTTACACGTTATTATTTTTTAAAATGATTAAAAAATATAATAACTCAATAATATTTTGGTGTTAAAATATAACATATTTATTTGTATACGTATAATTTATTAGATGTCCCGTGAGACAGAAACCATGTATTGTAAAGAACCAACGAACCCACTTCAAAACTGAAAAAAAAATCTTTTCGGTTTACACAGGTGCAATGCACAAATGCAATTAAAAGCAATACCGATTTCTTTCTTAAGAACTTGCAATAGAGTTGATAAAAAAATTGTTCCGTACCTCTACACAGTAAGTAGAAGAAGACACATCATACAATGCTGTAGCAGGAGCTTTACTAGCTGTGTGTACTCTTGCAGCAGCCATGGAAACTGCCACCGAGCGCAGCACGAGGAAACTAAACGAGAACACGATGTATATTGCGCGGTCGTAACCACGGAACGGCCTGCAAAATAGTACAAACTCAGTAATGGTCACAATAAATTGAGAAAGTGCCTATCCGTAACTCGTCATATTTTTTACAAGACGAGGTAACGAGAACACGAAGTACACTGCGTGACCCGCGGAACGGCCTGTAATTTTATACAAAGTCATCAATAGTCACAAAACATTAACAAGGTGTTTACCCATGGTTACACCCCCCTATTATGGCAAATGTACTATTTGTCTTTCCACCAAATTACCTATTTAAACTCCTCAAAGAGGAAATAAAGCATACTACGCACGATGCGACGCTACGACCAAGACTCTGCCAAAACTAAGATACGAGTAGATGGAACTGGACAGAATTTTTTAGTACGCAATACCATTACAGAAATGCAACATGAGCACAGCCCAGTTCGTGTAGTATTTTAGATATTTTAGGGTTCACAGTTGGTGAATCACAAATAAAAAGTATTATTGCAGATATACTATTTGTATATTATAATTACTCCGAAGATAGGCAGAGTGAAAAACAAAGTGTGATCAAAAAACTGTGTAAGGAAGTTGTTCTTGATCTTTACTAATATTATAAATACGAAAAAGTGTTTTTATTTGATTCATTTGTTCCCAACGAGTAACACCCTAAACTGTCACACTGTTACTCGATGGGAAATTTTAAAGGAAAAAATCCCATCCAGTTACACTGCCAGTCACAGTGTTACTCGTTGGGAATAAATGCTTGTTAGTGATTTCCCAACCAGTCATACTGTTACAGGATTTAATGAAAAGAAAATTCAAATTGGTTTTTCGATTATCATGAGGCGTATTCTCAAAAGAAAAAAAAAGGTTCAGTAAGTAATAATAAATATTAATAATAAGTAACAAACAAAAATTACCTTGATGAATGCTGATAACAGTTTTACATCCATAATTAAGTAACTGTATTAGCCAATGTTGTTGATTTGTAATTCGGGTAAAAAAATAAATTTAAAAACCGATTTAAATATTCTTTTCATTAATTCTTGTAGCAGTGTGACTGGCTAGGAAAATACTAATAAAAAAGTTCCCATCGAGTAACAGTGTAACTGGATGGGACTTTTTTCTTTAAAATTTCCCATCGAGTAACAGTGTGAAGGTTTAGGGTGTTACTCGTTGGGAACAAATGTTTTTTTTTGGCTTTGTATTCATTCACGAAACAACAGAGCAACGGATTGACTTGACTTTGGTCATGGATAGGTAGGTACCTACAGTTCAAAACTCAGAGAGTGACATAGGCAATTTATTTCGGTAAAACAGAAAATTCCTATGGGATAGTACAAAAGTCAAAATATCACGGGTGAAACCGCAGGCAAAAGCTAGTAGCTGTATGAAATGATAGTTTTTTAGTTGAGTTGGACTAATCGAATCGTTAATTAACTTTATATTATTACCATTTACCTACCGTATATCAGGTTGCTCTGGATGACAGCGGGGGGACGCCTTAATGCCATCCCTGCAAGACCAATATCAAATTAATATTACTCATAAATATGAATTGAAGATTGTAATAAAAAGAAAATTCTGAATTTAAATTATAATTAATTATAAATTATTAACCTGATTTTGTCTTGAGTTTTTTTGGTTTTGATCTGATCGTAAGGAACTCGCGTACGAAGAGTTCACGAAAGAATCCTTACCTCATAGAAGCCCCCCTTAAAATATTTTTTTCATATTTTATTTTGAAGGGTATATACAACTTAATATTCCGTGAATATTTCTGTTTTCGTTATTGTATAATATCGAGCAAAAAAATCACGTTTCTTGTTTGGGAGCCCCCCTTAAATATTTGATTTAGTTATTTAGTTTTCAAGTTATTCTTTAACTAATTATTCTGGGAATATTTCTAGTATCTACCTGTCGCCGTTGTTAATAGCGAGCAAAAAACGGCAAAAAATTCAGGTTTGTTGTATGGGAGCATTAAACATTTATTTTTTCTACTTTTAGATTTGTTGTTATAGCGGCAACAGAAATACGTCATCTGTGAAAATTTCAACGTTCTAGCTGTCACGTTTCATGAGTCGTAGTCGGACAGCGGAGTCTTAGTAAAAGGGTCCCGTTTTTACCCTGTGGGTACGGGACCCTAAAAAGGACACCCAAGTACCTGGACAAGTATTTCTCAACTGAGAAAGCTTCGGGCTAATAGGTATTACTTTTGTTTATAGTTATTTTTTTGCCAAAAATAGCATGACCGACTTCACCCGTGTACAGAATTTGCGAATATTTCGCACGGATCGATGGAACATTTTTCA
Organism: Hypomecis punctinalis; assembly: GCA_949316475.1. NCBI lineage: Eukaryota > Metazoa > Arthropoda > Insecta > Lepidoptera > Geometridae > Hypomecis > Hypomecis punctinalis. The sequence continues at coordinate 20,942,390 of OX438797.1, forward strand.
CAATATTGTGAAAAAATATCAAAAACAGCTCAGCCTCAAAAATATCAAAACTGAAATGGGACCAATTTCGAAGTATATTCTTTTCAAAAAAAAGAATTATTGAAATCGAACAACTATGAAAAAAGTTATGCGTGGTATTACATAAAAAATGTATATATCTACGCGTCGAATTGTATACCTCCTGAGGTGGTTCGTCGGACAAAACATTAAAAATCAATTTTGATTTAAAACAAACAGGTAGCTCACGCCAGGGTATGAAGCAGCTGCAAACAGATGAAGAACAGATTGTTAGCGAAGGATATAAACACGACGCCGCCTACGATGTCATCTACCAGTCTTACTAGGCTCGTGATCCTGTTGTAGTCTTCCCGCATGGTGCGCCAATACGACGACGGCACATACTGGAATTGTAATTATTTCAGTCATCTACCTCATAATACCTTTATAATAACTGTAGGATATCTTCTGTGCCTCATTTATGGATTCCAATAAGATCGGTTTAGAGCGTCTTGCATCTAACCATTTACTTGGTGGTATGAAATCACACAATATCCATTTTTTTTGGTTAGAGTTCAATAAATTATGTAGGTACCTAATTAAGGTATAACATATCTTAAAATATTATACTCAATGTCAAATCTGTACTACATATTTATTTTTCTATTTCTTCTTATTTTCTAATTTCAATGTTCAAAATAAAAGCAAAGACCCTTAATAAATAATTATATACAAAACAAAATATTGGTCCTTTAGTAGGAACTAGTTTCCGAAACACGGGTTTTCTACACCCAGTTCGGCAGCTAGAGCCTCCGAAAACTTGATGTGCTTTCATAAATAAATACATACTTTTTGAATTTGAATTGAATTCAAAATAAGTCGGGTTTCTTTTTTGAGTGTGTGCGTTTGTGTGTTAACACCAGTAGAAGTGAATGGCATTGTATTATTTTTCAGAGTGTCAAGTGGGAGATTTGCAAAGAAAATCGAATTACTTTTACGTCGCGTTGACCGAGCGCGCCGCGCACACACGCGAGCACATTGACACACACGCTTGAATTAGCCAATCACATATGCCGCGCTCGTGTTCGATCGGTTTGGCGCTCGTTACATTACCGTAAAAAATACTCACACTTAGCTATTCAGTTTTCTGTACGTGACACAAGATGGCGCTGTGCCATTTCCATAAAAATCACATCAAACGTTAACGCGATCGAGCTCGAGCAAAAATCTCGCACTTAGCCCTCAGGAGCGCCTACAGTTTGGTATGACTAGCAACTTTGTCACCACTAATATGCTCTATATATTTAAATTTATAAGCTATGTTTGGTTTGGATATCCGAAACTCATTGTCATCACGGTATGTACTTGTTTTTGAGTAAGTAAATCAATTTTGTTTTTTTTTTAAAAATTTCAATACTCAAGTTTAGCGTAAGATTTATGACTGACAAGGTGGGCTAATCAATAACTTGCTTAAGACCTTTGTAATCAGCTCGTGCACTCTGCTACTATTTTCAACCAGAGTAATCATTAATCCAAAAGTGTGTCCTATGTCTATCAGTGGATGTGCTATGACTGATAATGATATGATCATACCTTGTGTTTTATGGAGTTGATACGAAGGTTGACCTGGTCAAGTCTTGACGTCAAATATATGCTTATACAGATGACAAACAAATCAGAAAAGTTCCAGTTAAATGTGCATTGCAGGTTGGTAATCTGAAAACGTGTCAAATAGTTTAAAGGACATGTCCACAAAATGTATGGAGGCTGGTATAATAATAATCAAAAATTCTAACCACAACACTAGTTACATTTCGAGAAAGTTCATATTTTTCTGAGTCTATTACATCAGTTAAAACCAAAAAAGAGCCCTCCATTTACTTTTAAATTAATTTGGAATCTATTAGGATAAATAAATATATTTGGTACAATAGGTTTTTGTTATTTTGAAAAATTCTTTATTATCAAATTATATAAATTTTACCTACTAAGTACAACACAGTCTAATACTAGTAGCAACTTAAAAAATATAGTTTGACTCTCAGGCTACATACGCCTATATGGTAATTTTAAAACAATATATGTAATTGTTAAAAGGGTAAGTACATAAATTTTGATAACATTACGGTCTAAAAAGTATGACTATATCTGCAATTAATTTATGAGCATTTTGTTCCAAGCTCATATTTAAAAGTTAAATTAATTGACGTTGTGTACCCTAAAGCGATCATTACATTAATTTACGGAAACAAACATGATGTTCTATGGCTTTAAAATTTACATAATTAGGCACCTACCTACGTAGCATTTAGAATAAGGTATTCATTTCACTTGACCACAACAATGCAACATTTTTCAAATAATAATATTATGATGTAATTGTTTAATAGGTAGTTTATCTCTAGCAACTCTGGTTAAGTAACCTCCATTTATTGTTAAATGGAAGCATTATTACATAATTATTAGTGTTTTTTGTCACATTGTACCTACTAACTGGTCAAACTAATAGGTTATAATTTGTCATTTTAGCAAATTAAGAAATGGATGTGGAAGAATCAACTACGAATGCAAGTAAAATAACGATAGGAGCACTTTATTATTGCTAAACTAGAAAAAATATAAAGCTGTATTTTTATTTATCGTACAATTTATTTTCCACATTTAAAAAAAATGGAGTTATAAAAAAATATAAATTAAATATTTTTGAAAAGCCCATATATCAATCTTTCAAATGATGTATATGTCGCAGGCAATTTGTATGATTCCGCCGTTTACATACGGCGTCGTCAGTTTAAAAACGCTCGCCGTTATGTATAATGCCGAAGGCAAAATAACAAACTCATTCAATTGTAATATTTCAACGTCGGTTGTAGTTTTAGGGTGACCATGACAAAACACACTTCAGAAAAATCAGATTGACAGATAAAAATTTTGGACAGTTCAAATCAATCAGATCGATTATAATCTCAAGATATAGTTCGTTTAACGGTTGGAGTGTACGAAAACGAGTGTGGGGCACTGAGCCTAAACCGCGGAAATGCGATGGGATGTGGGAGTATATGGGTGGGGAAATACTGACATTGACTTTTACACCAGGATAAGTGAACCAAACTTAGTGACCTTAAGTCAAACTTATATAAAGTTTGTAGGTTAGGTTAGGTTTGAACAGTGACAACAACGCGCGAGCCGAGCGAGCGTAGCGAGCGTGCCGCGGTAGCGGCCGGCGAAGCGCCAGAAACAATATGTCCTTATTACGAGTTCAGGACCTTCCGTTAAATATGTATACTCTAACATTAACTAACCAACATAAGCACTTATCTAAGGTATTTCGACTTCAATTGGTCAGGTTAGCCTCTTTTGATATCCTCTGACCATTTTTTAACTATGGTCGATATGCAACAATCGGAAGACTCTTGCACATTTCAGGAGTCCTCGGAACACCAGATTCTATGGACACCTTAGCATTTTTTAGGTACCGAAAAACCTTGAAAGTTTTCCACGGCGTGTTTATTGCTTTCGTTTAAGAATCGTAACTTTTTTTTAATTCACTATAATAGGTAAATGTCTTTAAAATCACAAGTATTTTGCGAAAAGCCTTTTGTACACGTAGTATTTTAAATATTTTCTTGGCTCATAAAACCACTACTTGACGCCATTTTGTTTGTTTTGATCATCATCGACGCGCGTGGTAAGAAACAGAACTAAATACTTCAATTTGCCTCGGCATTATGTATACGGCGTTTTAATTGTCAATCAAATGTTTCGGCATAATATAAAATGCTAAGGCAATATACATTTTGCCTTCGGCATTATACATAACTGCGAGCGTTTTTAAACTGGCGACGCCGTATGTAAACGGCGGAATCATACAAATTGCCTGCGACATACTTATATATCATCTTGGTTCAATTTTTCACTGAATAATACGAGTATACCACTTGTGGACGTATCCTTTAAGTGAATTTATGAAAAAAATAAGTTTGGTATTTTAACTTATTTCTGCTGTATATTTCAAATGTGAGTTTTAATTTTAACTGTTTTAAGTGTAAGCTGTTCTATAATTATGTATCTACTCACTATTTCCTTCAAGCAAACATCAGTATTATTTAAACCGAAACTGAGCAATTGCTAAAATCTTATAACCACTGAAGCAGCGTGGCCAATAATACTGTGGCGACTAATTAATTTGTAGTTTTTAAAGCGAGTGCGAACCGCGAATTTGGCCTTAGAAAAACAATAATCTGTTGTTACTTACCTCTAAATATTTTTCGATTTAAGTGATTTTTTTAGATGGAATCAAGACTTCAGTCGTTAGTGGTTAAACGTCTGTTTTTACGTAAAAAATAAGACTTATGAGCGCGCAATATTTATTTTTCAAGCGATTGACACTGAGAGATGCCAGACGGCAGTGTCGCCGCGACATAGCATCGCGGCTGCACCGGTGCACTGCTGCGGTGCAGCCGCGTCGGTGCGGCGGCACCGCGGCGCAAAGTGTTGCCTTAGACACTGATGACATCTAGACAGTTAGCGGAAAAAAAGGTTTTAGGGATAACCGTTCAACCTTAAGCTGAAGACAGCAGTAGTCTAGAATCGATAATAACCGAGATAAATCACGTTTAAAGTATGACAGCTGTCATCCGAAATGTAGATCTCGTTGAGCTCTATTACTTTTGTGAAGAGAGCAGTAGTCTAGGATCGATAATAACCGAGATAAATCACTTTTAAGTTTGACAACTGTCATCTGAAATGTAGATCTTGTCGAGTTTAATCACTTTTGTAAAGACAACAGTAGTCTAGAATTGATAATGACCGAGATAAATCACTTTGAAGTTTGACAGCTGTCACTTGGACAGCTGTTACTGTGACATTCGTCGTGACAAATTACACGATCCGATTTCTAACGTGTACGAAGGATTTTTCTCATCTTCAGTTTAAGATTGAACGGTTGTCGTCAAAACCTCCAGCTAAATATTCATAGAATACTCGAAAACTCTAGATTTAATGTCTTAATCGCTACCGGCAACACTGGTCGCCGCGGTGTCGCCGCGACGACGTGGCGGCAACGCCCGTGTGGCATGTCTGTAAACATGACATTTCGTTAAAATTTAAGGTGCGTAATTCGCGTAAAGAGTACCAGTACATAAATTTTATCAAAAATGTACCTAAAATTTCTCGATATTCTGCAGAGAGCGCTAAAACAGTGGTCGATTCACACTCCTCTTAAATATTTATTAAGTTTTACGGAATTTAAATTTTTATTACCATTGACGTGAATCCTATGACATGATTGTATGGTATAAAGGCCCACACCCAAGGAAAACTTCGAACCACAAATGCTTGGAAAATGTTCACATCGGTATGGCATTCTAGGATGCTTGAAATGCCCGATAGATCTGCTAGAGCGTGTTCAACTGAAACAGAAAAGTGAGGTCGTAGGTTCAAATCCCGGCCGTATACCACTGGCTTTTCGGTGAAGGAAAACATCGTTAGGCAACTTGCATACGTTTGTAGAAGAAATTCGATGGCGTATGTAAATCCACCAAACCGCAGCTGGGCCAGCGTGGTAGATATGGCTCAAACAACACGTGTTCTTTCACTTCGGGCCTTCTTGGTAAACTTTAAGTAGCCAAACGAGCTATAGGATGGCTATACTTGGAGTGGGCAGTGGCAGTGGGCACGGCACATAGCACGGAAGGCTGATGATTGATGAGGTCTAAAAGTTCTGGAGTGGAGACCACGCACCGACAAGCGCAGCGTAGGACGCCTTCTCATTAGGTCGACGGATGACTTCATTATGATCACAGGATCGCGCTGGATGCAAGCCGCTATCAACCGGTCTTATTGGAGATCGTTAGGGGAGGTCTATTTCTAGTAGTGGACTTCCTATGGCTGATAACTAAGTCCGTATACAAGCCGGGTGGCTAACCCTCGTGTCAGAGTTTTTAAGCCGCCTGAAGGCCTCTAAAATAGCTAAACGGGTAAAACCTACAACTTTACGTGTAATCCGTGTCACAGTACCGCTCAGCTGAGAATGCCACCAATCCGTAGACTGACTTTGTTGAGCGTTGCTTAACTTCGATGATCGCTAACAAACACCTTTGACTATGACAGATGGATGGATATTATAACTCACTTGCAGCTAAGGCGAGGATGACCAAGCATGAGATGTTGCATTTCCTAGTAAGCCCAGTGTCAGTGCTGGGGTCTGCGGCTTCAGTCTTAGCTATCAACACGGAGAGCTCAGGCCATTTCATTGCGATTCGAAGGAACAGTATTGTGATGCAGCTATTTGTGAGGTAGAACGCTATGTCTGCTGAAAACAATAACAATTAATTTATTTTATACTATATATAACGGGACTAAACTCACGTGTAGGGATAGTCGTAACGACTATAGTTTCGGTCGCATTCGGCGACCTTTCTCAAGTTGGCGAGTGCTAGCACGCGGAGCCGTCTCGCAATGCACTGGATTATTATATTTTTATTTTTAAACAATATTTCAAGAAATTAGCCAAATCGGTCAGCCAATCTCCAAATTAAGCGAGACTAACAACAACCACGATTCATATTTTTATATATAAGACTAGCTTAAAACCCGTGGCTTCACCCGCGTTGTCTTAGTAAATAGGTACTTGCTTAAAATTAAAATAACCCGCGGTTTGACCTACGTTGTCTTTGTACAAGGTTATTATAATATCTTATAGTCCACGGTTTGGCCCGCGTTGTCATATTACTTGCTATGATAATAGCCCATGATCTGGTCCGTGTTGTCTTAGTACTTGCTCAAAATTATAATAGCCTGCGGTTTGGCCCGCGTTGTGTTAATACTTCAAATTACAATAACCCACAGTTTGGCCCGAATTGTTTTAGTACTTACTTGCTTAAAATATTAGCCCGCGATTCGACCCGCGTTATCTTGGCACTTGCTTATAATAATATCTAATAGTTTGTGGTCTGGCCTGCGTTGTTGTATTACTTGCAATGATAATAAATAGCCCATTGATCTGGCCCGCGTTATTTTCTTAAGTTTTTTTTAAAATTGAAATATTAATTGAAATATAATAAGCTTATAGCCCTGCAGTGGGCCGAAATAAGCTGATGATGATAATAGGAATATATATTTATTTGACATTGTTACATAGCTGTTGGGTAATATGCCATAAGTGAAATCACAAACAAGTGTTTTTGAACTTAACTGTGGGTTCCAAACTTGGCTAAAATAATAATAACACACAGTTTGGCCCGCGTTGTCTTAAACTGCACTTACATAAAATAATAATAGCTCGTGGTTAAGCCCGCATTAGGCCCAATTATGAAGGCACCATGTTAATTATAATAGCAAATTAACATAATTATTTCTGTTTCATTTTCACTTTAAGCATTCGATAGATAGAACACTTTTCACGTTGCTATTATATAATTATTTACGATGACTCCTTTATAATTGAACCTATTGTCGTATTACTTGCAAGGATAATGCCTACTTTCAGGCGTTGTTTGATCACCGGATATGAAAAAATAGCACACAATTAGGTATACATATTTTTTTTTATTTGAGAAACATACCGTGTATATCTAGACGACAGGCATGTTCTAGGACGCTACTATAATCATCATTTGACCAAATTTTATTATGGTACCAAGCCCAAAACCACGTAAACAAAATCAGCTGTACAACACAAAAAGTTCATCGACCCGTGACAAAATCTATGAAATAGGTAGGTAATTTTCTTTTGATTGTCTTTTCAGGGTTGATCCCAAAGTAAAGGACGTATATTGACCCATATGTACCCCAAGTTTAAAACTAATGGGTTACAAAATAAAAAAAATTAAACTATTAGGGACCCATTTTGTCCCATTTAAGGTTAAATCATTTTCTTAATTCTATTCTAGATACTTCACTACATCTTAAAAAAAAAGCGTATTCAAGTTATTTTTTACGCTTATTCAGTGTTACGATTCGTCTAGTGGACAAGGAATCCGGGACTTTTACCAGGACGTTAATAGTCATTATTTATGAATTAAAATGGTGGGCAATTTTGAAACAAAATTGTATCGATTTCCAAACAGTCTTTAGTATTTTTTTTAAGAAATTGATATCCTGAAGGACTCTTTCAAATTTTCCGGGATAGCTGTACCCTAAATGGTAATTTGTATTATTATCTGGCTTCGTTCCAATTTTTGTTAGATATCATTTGCCCATTTTATCTTAGATTTATATTAAAACTGATTAATTTTAGCTATTCCTATAAGAAACCTGTAAATTTTCCGGGATAATAATTGATTCAGTATTGAAATATGTTGTATGCTTCCTGCATACCCGTTTTTATTCGTAACCGTTCAGCACGTTGGCTGTAATAGATGGTTTTTTCACCAACTTTGTGACGTATCTGACCCCTAAGGATTTTTAAAGGAAAATTCAGAAAAACAGGAACAAACATATGTTTAATCTCAAAAGCATCTATACAAAGTTTCATGTCAATCGGTACAGGGAATAAAATGTTAAATGCAAACAAATGGACCCGTTTTACCCCGTAACAGGTCGATTTTTTGAAATTTTCATCAGTGCTTAATTATGTCGTATGATGTACGTGTAACGCAGTAGGCGCACGCCCGTTGTAGGTATGCAGTAACAATGATGTAATCTGCGATGTTTACGTGAACATGCTTCTGGGATGCTCTATTGTTTCGCGTTTTTTGGTGCCTTTTGTTTCCCGGTCTTTTGTATTCGGTTTTATGTTGTTTTTTGTGTGTTTACGTATTTGAGAATAATAGGGAAGTCTCGAACTTTCATCTTGTTTATTTTGTCAAACACAATGGCACCGATATTTCCAGAACCTTCTAGTCAACATTAATTCAGGTTTAAATAGAGCCACGAGGTACCGTCCGTTGAAGTTTTTCGTTTACCGTCGAAGCGAAAACATCTCGTATTCAAGTGCGTTACCAGTGATTGTGAAGTGACTAGTTTGTGTGAATATCAGTGCCAGTGTGAAGTGTTTGTGCGAACAGCTGTGTCGTGTATATTGTGATTTTGTGCAATAAAGTGCAAAGTGATTAATCGGCGTTTTAACAGATTATCCTCATCTCGTAACATACGTATAATCATAATCATAATCAAATTTATTAATAACGCCAAGTTACAAGTCAAATAGTTTACAATTCAAATATATCAGATATATGTCATAAATATTACAAAATTATAAATTATAATTTCATTATAATGTTCAATATAATAGCATTACAGGGGCACAATAAGAACAAACAATAATTTATCTAGGTAAATTAATAGTCTACTAATGGAAATTAAATTACCTCTGGTAATTTCATGAATTCGGCTATGTCGTAAAATACATGCTGTAGGAGCCATGCCTTCAGTTTATTTTTAAATACAGCGACGGAAGATGCGTCACGCACTGGGGCAGGTAATCTGTTATAGACCGCCGGGCCACAAATGTATACCGATTTCTCTGACCTGACTAGCCTGTGGCTCGGCGTTGCGAGCAGGTCCTTCCTGCGATTACTCCTCAGGTTTAGCCTACTGTACTCGCCTCGTGATTCAAACACATTCAAATTCCTATGCGTGAACAGGGCAATTTGGAAAATTAGCTCGCACGGCAGAGGCAAAATACGGAGCTCTTTAAAGAGTTCAACGCACGAAACGTCGTCACGTGCGCCAAAAATGGCACGTACGGCTCGCTTTTGCATTATAAAAACTCTTTTGTAATCGGCAGCACGACCCCACAACTCCAACCCATAGGTGACGTTACTATGGACGGTGGCAAAGTAGCAGGAGCGCACTACTTCGCGGGAGGCGGTGCTCGCGAGTCGCCGGAGAGCGAAGCACGAGCGGCCCAGCTTCCCGCACAGCATATATATTCCAAATTTAAAGTTAAAATCTTCAGCGGTTTGGGCTGTAGCCTAAACTGATTAATTTTTGCTATCAGTTGGTCGGATGTAAGTGACGTTTTTTTCACCAACTTTGGGACTTAATTTAACCCCTTAGATAAGAAAAAATCGGAAAAACAGGAACAAACATATTTTTTATTCAGTCAGTCAGTCACTCAGGGAAGCCTTTTATATAATAGATTATCTATATATTAGTATTACGCGGGTTTTTACTATTATCTAGTCTACATAATTACGATAAAAAATATGTATATGTGTACATATAGCTATTTAAGTATCTATAGCACATCTTTTTTCTCACACCCTATGCGTTAGTGATTTCTCCACCTGTACTCTCTTCATGGACTGCACGATCATTTACCATCAGGAGAGTTGCAGGTCAAGCGTGGACTTGCCAGATTTCGGTCTTTTTGCATGAAGAACTACTGAACTAATTTAGATTTAATTTAACTAGATCTAATTTGTATACAATTTTTGACTCACAAACAACAAAAAACATATAATATACAATTTGAGACACACATAGTTACAATTAGAATCACATACAAGTTGCGTTTAGAGTGACAACGTTTTCTTTCAGCATTTTTAGGCAGCAGAGCAAGAACCAGATACTTTGTATGGTTATCGATATCATTGTGTAGAGAAATCGCCATGATCTGTACGAAAACCTGAGGAAAAAACATTACAAATTAATCGTAGAAAAATGTTGAAACTGTTAAACAGATATAAGTTGGCCTCTGAAATTCAACACGTACTGGCAAGCGCAGCGTAGGACGTCAACCCACAAGGCGATATTAATCTAATCAACACACAGACCTAATACAACCAGAGGGATAAAGTGGTAGATCGAGGAAATCCGAAAGAGATGTATAGATATAAAATGGCATGAGTTAGAAAGAGATATGTATAATATCTCGCTTCAGTGGCTGTTGCAAGGTTTTTGGTTTTCTCCCGATAGTGTCAAATTCCAATTGATATTTGACAGTTTTGACAGCTTTACATTTTTTTGGTTGAGAAGAACCTCAAGTGACAACAGCACTATCTTTCTGGTAGTATAAGAAACACGCTGAATACAAGCCGCTTCTCACCGGTCTTATTGGAAATCCATAGGAGAGACCTATGTCCAGCAGTGGATGCCCTACGGCTTATATAATGATGATGTTAGTGAAAGTATTTACCTTAGCTTAGAAGCGTCTTGTTCACACACACCAAGTACAGGGTTCAGGCCAAAGCATTGTCCAGTCACTAGTGTAACTTTCATGGCTTCTTGGAAGGTAACACCTTTTCCTATGAGCATGTTCCTGGCCTTGTGTACGTTCCGGTTAAGTACTGGGTCTGAAATAGGTACAAAATTTTTTTTTTTTTAGGGTTCTGTACCTAGAGGGTAAAAACGGGGCTCTATCACTAAGACTCTGTAGTCCGTTCGTCTGTCTGTCCGTCAACAGGCTGTATCTTATGAACTGTGATACTCGTAGCTAGTGAGTTTACATTTCATTTCATCTTCGAGCAAATATCTATAGTCACAATCGAGCAAAAAAAGTGTCCGAGGCAAAACTCTGCCCAAGCTACGTAGTGGGCAGGCTTTCTAAGGCGATTACAAGCCGACTACAACGCCGCGCGATTTCACAGTGCTCGGTTACAAGCACTATTAGGTGACATAACGTTGAGATTGGAGAAAACGGATCATTGTGAATTATTTGATGTAAATATCAAAGACGGTATGTATGACGGCGCTCAGACATTTTATTACTATCTTTTTGTGATAAGCATTTCAAAAATTGACGCGTTCACAGGATTTGAACTTGCATCCTCTGGGACTCCGGCCCAGATGCTTTGTCCAATTAAGCTAAAACGCTCTCTGCGAAGGCGCTGAATTATTGAGTGTTTATCATTATTACCAACTACTACATTGTTGGAAGCGCCATTTGTGAGAACTGCTTTAAACCTGCAGATGATGCTGGATTGATGAGGATGCAGGTTCAAATCCTGCGAATGCGTCAATTTTTAAAATGTTTATCACAAAAAGAAAGTTTCTATACACCTAGTGTGTGAAGCACGATAAAAATAATTTCATTTTACTACTACTTTCAATTAGGGACTGTGGCTCTGTAGATATTTGATCGAAGCTGTTGATGAATTTTTGTTAATCAGATATGTATTGTTGCCGCTACCTATAATAACAAATACAGAATAGAATAAATGTAAATGTGCTCCATTACAGTACGGAAACCTTCGTGCTCGAGTACAACTCGCACTTGGCCGTTTTTTTTATATTTCAAAGGAAATTTATTTATCTCTACCTATCTGTATTTATCGAAATAAACAATAAATTAGTCTTGATATAGAAATCAATTAAATTGGTATTTAAATTAAGCCGAGTTCACGTATAAGTCTATAATAAAAACATGAAAACGATAAAACGTACACTGTTACTTAACTCACAGTCATGTAATTCAGAAACATGAATTACATTTGATGGGGTCAATTACATTATTATTCGTTTCAAATAAATGCGTGGATAAAGGTGACGTCCACAAGTGGTATATTATTCAGAGAAAAATCAAACTAAGATGATATATACATCATTTGAAAGCTTGTTTTATGGGCTTCCCAAAAATATTTAATTTAGATTTTTTCACCCCTGTATTTTTTGTTAAATGTGAAAAATAATTTATATGAAAACTAACAATTCAGCATATCATTTTTCTAGTGTAGCAATGATAAAGCGCTTATATAGTTATTTTACTTGGATTCGTAGCTGATTCTTTCACATTCATCACTTAATTTGCTAAAATTAAAAATTATAACCTACCAGTGTGACCAGTTAGTAGGTGCAATGTGACAAAAAACACTTTAAAAGTGTGTCTAATTGGTAAAAATGCTTTTATTTAACAATTTGGAGGTTACTTAATCAGGGTTCCTAGAGATAAACTACCTATTAAGCCAAATATATTTATTTATCCTAATAAATTCAAAATTAATTTTAAAAAAATCGGAGGGCCCTTTTTGTTTTTAAGTGTTGTAATAGACTCAGTAATATATGAACTTTCTCAAAATGTAACGAGTGTTGTGGTTAGAATTTTTGATTATTATTATACCAGCCTCCATACATTTTGTGGACATGTTCTTTACGTACGAAATCCTAGATGTATACACTTATGAGATTTCGTAGTCGTACATTAGTTTTACCAAAGTTATGTAGGTAATTTAGTAAGTACTGAAGAAAGACAAATTATATTCTCAGAATTAATGCTCAAGAATGGATCCGCCAGATGCATCAAATAGCCGTAATAGAGAATAACCTAAAATAGCTAGATCGTAATTCATTTCATAAGCTCTTATTTCTATTATACGCTTGCCAAGTCACGGACACTCGAGATAGATCAGCTCTACAGCAAAATATTGCCAACTCAATGCCATTTCATTCGTATAACGAGTTCATTGGATAAATATTTTAATATTTGACTTTATTGAGGACATTTTTATTGCAATTTAAGTGGATATTTTAATACTAACACCGCTCTCTCACAGGCTAATAAACGTAAAGAATATTATAGTAAATGCTACATGCAATTGCATGGTATGTAAACCGAGGGCCTTATTTTGTAAGCGCTCTGGCGTTCGGCTTCGCTTTTCCTCCCGCTCGCTCTCGCGGCGTGAGTAACTGGCGCGAGCAGGAGAAAAAGCGAAGCCGAACGTCAGAGCGCTTACAAAATAAGGCCGCGAGTACCTATATGTAGATATGTAGCTATGAAGAGGGCTATGCTCGGAGTCTCTCTGCGGGATTGAATCAATGAGGAGAAATAATAATCAAAGTTACCGACATAACTCAGCGGATTGGCAAGTTGAAATGGCAATGGGCGGGGCACATAGCACGGAAGACTGATGACCTATGGGATCGAAAAGTTCTCGAGTGGAGAACACATACTGGCAAGCGCAGCGTAGGACCAACTTGTAGGTGGACGGATGACCTTATTAAGACCGCAGGATCGCACTGGATGCAAGCCGCTACGAACCGGTCTTATTGGAGATCTTTAGGTCCACCTATGTCCAGCAGTGAACGTCCTATGACTGAAACGAACGAAATGTTGTAAATGTGTAATTTTTAGTGCACACTCAAAAATGAAGCGCTTTTGCTTTGCTCAACAATCTAACATTTTAAGTGCAACATTGTTAGATGGCCTATACCTTACGAGTAGGTAAGCAAAAACAATTCACTATTAAAGACTAAGAACTTTGCGAAATATTGCATAAGCAAATCAAAATATTTGCCGATTCGTTTATATTTAAAACGTTTTTTTAGCTTTTAGTTTGCGTTATTCTGGGGTCGAAATATTGAAATATCTTTATTTAGCATAAAACTTTCAAGGACCAGAAACTTAATTTAATGAAATTATCAAACAACTCACAAGTTTTTAGTTGAAGAGAGAAAAGTAAATTTTTACGCCTTTAATCCCTTATTTCGTTCCTTTTTAACTCTAGGGAACAATAAATCTCTAGAAGTAAAACAGAAATCAAGGAATATGTAAATGTGGATATGAATTAATTTATATTCAACATTTTTGTTCTTTTTTCATCTGTATTATGTATCCATGGATCCACCGGTGGATTTATAGGAGATAAAGGTATCCGCGGATCCAAAAGTAGAGCCGAGCTGTGGATCCAAGTGGAAGGAGGGTATTTATCTATCTTCATGCGTTGTCTATCTTCATGTTTACTTACAAACACAAAAGTGTAGTTGTTACAAATGATTAAGAGTAAAACCCGACGCTTTACCAGCAATAGCGTCAGGATTCGAACTAGCTTAGTTGGTAAAGCGTCGAGCCGGTGATCCAAAAGAGGCAGATTCAAGACCCGCATTTGCGACAAATTTTTGAGACTTTATTTTTAAAACTAGTTCATTGAGATAATACTAGTGTTGAAATATAATAGACCAATAGCTTTTGTATTCATTAAACTTTGCACAAAAGAACCTTTAATATTATAATCGTGGCTTTGTAACGCAAACGAACGAACTAATTTCGATTGAATAACGATAATGGCCCCAGCCATTAAAATTTTATGTCGTAGCTATATTGTAACAAACTCAAAAATTTTAAATATATTAATGTTTTTATTTCACACATTTTAATAATAGCATCCAAATCCATACTTATATACGCAGAAACGGATCGACTTGAATTTTAGGAGTAGTATGGCATGAGTATAATTATCTTGACTCTAAGGTTATTAATCTTGACTGTGAAATGTGACCTTGACACGAACATACATTTCTGTTGGTTTGGTTAGGATTGAACAGTGATAAAAGTGCAGCCCGCCTCAGTTGCGGCACTCCTGATGAGGCACGCAACTTACCGACCAACCTCTCAGCTGCTTTAGTTAAAAGTTAAGCGGCCCAACCTCGAGTGCAAACTTCTAAGCTGCTCAGGGAGAAAAGACCCAAAAAATAGGGAGACTTCGAGCGCCGCCTTTTCAGCTGTCTCAGAAGAAACCCAGAAGCGGCTCTACCTGAGATTTCATAAGCCCGTACGCCTCGGCTACTAAGTCCCCCGCCACGACAAGGCGGGAACCCGCGGGAGGGTACACTCTAACCTTATCTTAATCAACAGAAGCATTTATAAGTATAAGGTATTATGATGTCAGGTTAGGTTTGGACAGTGGCAAGGTGCAAGGGTACTTGACTTTTTTTTTATAGAGCAAGTGCCTTTATTAACTACCACTAAATACAAAAATTATAATGTAAAACTTCATATACTACTACTACATAACAAGCAATTGGATCATCCACAGACCCTTGAAGGTCTAAAGATAATCCAAATACTCAAGCCCACTGCCAGTTAGCATCGTGCCCAGCATGCTGGAAGTATTGCCACGCTGATTGGCAATGCTTATACGTTAGCCAAATAAGCACCAGCATTTTGCTCACACGTTGGGTACACCAGACGCTCAGAAAGACTTTTGAAAACAAGACCGGCCACCACGGGCGCAATATATCAATTTCAAACGGCTCAAATATGGAACCACTGCCGAGGTTAGCATATTTGCGCCGTTTGTGCTGCTCCGAATCGGCCAACGCTCTAGCCCTTCTCTGAGTCTCAGAAAGATGTGACGGCACCAAAGTATCGACGCAAGACGTCGCGTCTCATGCTAAGGGCCGTCTACACTTCCATGGGATCAGCTTCATACCGTCAGGCCTTTTGCCATCACCAAGCGCAAACCCATTCGGTTTGAGTACGGCTACTATATTGGCGGTCACAAAAGCCCTGCGTATGACATCGTTCACACTGGCGTGGCGACCAATTCGACCAGCGCTTCTTGAGCAAGAAAGATGGTGGTGACCGAGCTGGTCAACTAGGGTACTTGAATAGGTGAGAGCGCTCAGCTATGTGTGGCGCGGCAGCAAGTTGGGTCGACTATGTCGACGATATCATCAATACCGCCGGTCGAGCATGGTCACGACCGGCAAAGAGCCGAGGTACATGTCACAGAAAGAGAGAGGCCTATACTCAGCAGTGGGACAAAGAAAGCTGCGGATGATAACGATGACGAAACAAATTAGTTGAGATTGACTGTTTCTTGGGTTTGAAATGATTGTTTGCTACAATATTTGTGTACCGTTTCACATTGAATTGGGGCTAATATTATGTGGCGCACTTACTATTACTTTGTATCTGCCGATTTTAGACCATTACTGTCTTTACAAAAGTGTGTTAGCTCAACCAGATCTACATTTTGTATGACAGCTGTCGAATTTAAAAGTAGTTTATCTCCATAACTGTCAACCTTTGATCAATGATATCTTCACGAAAGTGAGATAGCTAAACCAGATCTACATTTTGGATGACAGCTGTCGAACTTAAAAGTGGTTTATCTCCGCAAATGTCAACCTTTGATCAATGTTATCTTCACAAAGGTGAGATAGCTCAATGAGATCTACATTTTGAATGACAACCATTAAACTTAATATATTTTAATGTAGGTATCTCCGTAAGGTTAGCTACCTACATTCATTAACTTTCGCGGTACGAAGTTCGCCGGGTCCGCTAGTAAGTAAATAAACGCTAAAAATTCTAAAGAGCTAACTTTGTACTCGTACAAACATAATAACGTTACGGTACGTTTCATAACAAAATTTGGCCAGTAAAATCTCGTAGCACATTTGTAGTCGTCGTAGCAATACGCTACAAACTTGCTACGTGTGAGCTGTACACCCGTTCTACAAAGTAACCATAAACGAAGTAAGCGCAAAGTAAATCAAAGTACGTGTTCTCGAAATACTCCAGTTAAATATTTTGACTAAGACCCAAGTTCACGAACGTTATGATTTTATTTTGAGTGCTTTCCACACTAGATTTTATCTCATAGAGTTATCTTTGTGATAAGCATTTCAAAGATATGAAGCGAACGCAGGATTTGAACTTGCCCCTTCGGATCACTAGTCCGATGCTCTAACCAAGCCAGCCGCTACCTACGCAAGCGTCAAATTTTTGAAATGCTTATATTACAACCAACTATCTTTAATCTTTCTGAGCGTCTAGTGGACGCGAAGTGTGACCAAAATGCTGGTGTATATTTGGCTCAACTTATAAGCATTGTCATTCAGCGTGGCAATGCTGCCAGCGTGCTGGGCACGCTGGTGGGCTTGAGCATTTGGATTGTCCAATACTTTCAAGGATGTTTTGGTGGATGATCCAATTAGTTATTTTTAGTTGTTGCTTAAGTAAGTATAGTATCCAACAAAAACATTATCCATGTGAAATATAGCCAAGACCACAGTTCGCACTTTCAAAAATTTGTCAGATCTTATGTAGAGCTAAGCTCCTAACTTTACACGTCTTAACTCTACAAGTCCTTACTTCACAAACTCTACACCTTATTCAATATATGCGGATATAATTAGATAATTAGATTTACATTTCTATATAATTAGATTTCACTTCTTTTTGTAGATTATCTATAACAAGAAGTACTTATATTGATTTTCAGATTCCTAGCTTCAAAACTTGCGGAAGACTTATACCAACTTTTATTCCCCAGTTTTAAGGGTTGGGGGGTGGGTGGTTTACTAAAAATCCTGAAATACGTTATTTATAACAAAGAGCCTTCATATCAATTTTTAGACTTCTAGCATGAAAATTAGTGAAAGTCTCATACAACCTTTTATCCCTCCGTTTTAGGGGTTGGGGAGTAAAATTTCGTAGTTTTAGATTTTTTCCTTTGTATATTTGTAATAGTCTACCTTGGTGCCAAATATCAAGTTATTAGGTCATCTGGAAGTGGGTTAGGTTTTTGATCTATAAGTCAGTGAGTCAGTCAATGAAACCTCGGTTTTTAAACGTTAATATATCAATAACAGTTGAAACAAAATTAACGAAATTTAGTATTCTACGCTAGCTAAACAATTTTAATAAATAAGCTAAATTTCAAATAATTAAATCAAATCGTTTTCGAGTTACGAAGGGGTCAATAGCGGCTCGAAATGGTTCGTGTAGTTCCTCTTTCTTTGTCTTTGTCTAGGCTGGACACGCTACCGCATGTCTAGATTGTATTTTGTTGTAGTTGATAAAAAAAAAACTTGCTCTAGTATAGAAAAATACCAACAAAATATATATTATTAGTATACAAACAAAATTTCTACTTACAATTCCAATCATTTTTGTAAATCTGAAACGTGTCCATGTCGGCTTGCTTCGTTTTATTTCCTGTTGTTGACATGTCCAATGTAGCTCTGTTTACCGCAAGGTTGATGGAGATTAGACGATAAGGGCCGCGGTACACTGGGCGGGTAAACAAATTATAATTTATAAATCATTCATCGACTTGTAACCTGTTATTAATGTCATTTGTTCAAGTTTGAATGTAGAGTGTGATAGTTTTTAATTTTTAGACTGTCTGGATGGTATTACTTTTGAGATATATGACAGTTGTTTTAGAAAAAAAGAAAAATTAATGATAACAAATATGATATTGGCGATAAGATCTGGGGAACTCTGGGCGGATACTGCATCAGCCTTTTTAATAGTCCACTGCAGGACGTATGCCTACCCACGAAGGGTGGTTGGGCCATATCCACCACGCTGGCCCAGTGCGGGTTGGTGGATTCACATACGCCATCGAATTTCTTCTACTGACATATGCAGATTGCCTCACGATGTTTTCCTTCACTGAAAAGTCAGTGGTGTTAAATTCCGTAGATAAATTCAAAAAAACTCATTGGTACGGAACCGGGATTTGAACCCACGACCTCACTATTGTAAGGCGGGTGTCACTACCACTAGACCACCACGGCTCATTATATCGTTTTTCTTTGTTTGACTCACTTTCGCGTATGCTGAATAACCAGATATGAATAAGATAGCTGTAACGTAGTTTTTATTTGAGTAAAATTTAGCAATACTTCTATTACTCATTATTCTGAGGTTTAAGCAGATAAACAAACAAATAACAAATATTCGCGGATTTGTAACTGTCTTAAAGTAATTTAAATAAATGTTGGATGTGTTTCTATGAAAAGCAGAGGGCTTCGTTTGACCTCATTTACTTAAGGCAAGCCTTAAGTAAATGTCCTGGTAAAAAATGTTTTGTATGGGAAGGTTTTACACTATGTATGATTTTTAAAACAAAATTTCATGTTAAGAGAAAAATCAGAAGAGTCAAAAACGAACAATAGAGTGAGCTAACAATTAACATTTAAAAGTTTTAAGTATTACATGTAGCTCATAATAATATGTTTAATGGAATCTACCGTACTCATTAGGAATTTTGAACTAGAAAGTTTGTACTAACATTACGACAGCACCTACATTAAGAGAAAAACCACAATTTCTAATTAGTCCAAATGAACTGGCTAGGTATAAAACGTCTCTATGGTAAACTAGGCCCAAAGTTGCCTTTTGTTTTGATAAAAGTTAATACAGTGAAGTCCAAAATTTAAATCACCATATCAAGTTATTTTGGAACAATTTTTAAAATAATTATAATATTTTTTACGAACGATGTACATGGTAATTCATTTGGTAATTTGTCATACTTTAAGTCATTTGTAACATCTGACAACTTATATTTTTACTTAACAATCGACTTCGAACAAAAAACTAGTTATCTTGTACAAATATGTTTATAAACAATTCTACATACGAGAACAAACAGAGTTTTTCTGTAAACAAGATTAGTTTTTGCAAAAATTAGCATGACCGACTTCACCCGTGTACAGAATTCGCGAATATTTCGCACGGATCGATATAACATTTTTCACATTATTGTTGATTTATAAAAAATGGCTCAACCGATTTCGATTAAATTTAAGGAACCAATTTCCAATATAAAAATAATTATTGAAATCGGACTACTATGAAAAAAGTTATGCGTAGTTACTGGTTTCACAAAAAAAAATATAACTATATATATATATATATATATATATATATATATATCGACGGTTGAAAGGCAATAATTACCAAGCGACATATTGGCAACTTTACACCAGAGCGTTTTAAAGTTTTATTTTTTGGAAAAAAAATCATATAAAATTTTCTATTACTCATTTCTACTCGGTTCTAATAGATTATAAATGAAATTTAAAAGCTTTATGAACTGTCATTTAAAAAATATGATTTTTCTCAATAATTTAAGAGATAGTGTCGGTTAGTAAAATTTTGATCAAAATCACAAACAGGTAAAAATTACTAACCAAAAACAATTTTTTATCATAAAACATGTAAAATTAACTAAACCCCAATATTTTATGATTATATTTGAAGCAAAATGATACATCCAGAATAAACAGATGTTTAACACATAGGTAAAATGATCGAAATAAAAAGATAAACCACTTTACTGCCAGGCAATTTCAACCATAGTCCTATTTAAATAAGGTAAGTGTAGGACAAAATGTCCTACACTTACCTTCCAAAAAGAAACAACCTATCAAAAATTCAGGTTTGTACACTACATTAGAAACCTTTGCAAAAGTTTTCAACGGATATCGTCATCACCAATTCTTAAACAGCCCTTGTAGTTATCTACAATCACTCTCTACTGAGTATGAACCTCATCTGATGATGAATGAAAAAAAATGCTATCAAAAATATTGTCACAATAAAAACTACTTAAAATTAAAACTATAAAGTTGACATCGGTTTCTGGAAAACCTATCTAAATATTTATAATAAAAAATCAACCATGTCAAATCATTACTTATTTTATTGTTAATTATTGTTTCTATTAATTTGTCGTCGTCGTTGTCTTTGCAGACATTGCACAGCTGGACTAAGGCCTCCCGTATAGATTTCCAATAAGACCGGCTGGAAACGGCTTGCTTCCAGCACGATGCTGCAGTCTTGATGAGATCTTCCGTTCATCTCGGAGGTGGACCCATAATCTAGATATCAAGACTACGCTGCGATTAGGCCCACAGTAAACGATCACGTTTCGGGTACACACAACTGTTGCAACTCTCGTCTTGAGGCACTGAGGTTTATCGGATGAAAAGACGTCATGTGGTTTTCCGAACGCTGCCTAGCCGAGTTGGGTTCAGCGATTGACCTCCTTCTTGAAGTTGGATTTACCTAGCTGGACTACTTGTCCTTTTTTTTCCAAAGAAATATTTTATGGATACCACCCCGCCGAGGGAGCAGGGTGGTTATGTGGGAGTTACACTGATCGGTGTACCCACTACAAACCCCGGGGATGTTGCTGCCTATGTGTTGGAGCTGCGGGGACGCGTTCGCACTCGGTCGCGGCTCCTAGGACCTTGCCCTATTTAAGGGTGGATTTTCACCCTTCTTTCCTTAAGTGGCGCGGGGAAATACCGCACGCTCTTCCTAGCGTAGCCCTCGGGCTACGCTTTTCAGGCAACGAACTTCCTCGAATTCGTTGCCCAAGCCACCTGTTACGGGGTCGAAGGAGAGCGTGGAAAACCCTCCTCCGACGCCCAGTTCTTTGGCGGCGCATCGGGAGTTCCGAAAAGTTCTCCCTTTCGCACTCCACCGTTTCCTTTCGACACAAACGCAACATAACTTGTTCGCAAAATGAAACGGCCGTCTCCCACGATCTCTCACAACCAAGCATTGACTGAATCAATGCTGGAAGCAAGAGATCAGTTCCTACACTTGCGACGAGGCTTCGGCGCTCATTTGCCCATGCTGAACACTCCTCCAAAGTGTGTTGCGCCAAATCCTCGTCGCAGCCGCAGTGGTGGCACTCTGTTGTCGATTCTCTTCCGGCTATGCGGCACAAGTACTTTTCGAAGCATCCATGCCCAGAAAGCACCTGCGAATGTTGCACGAGCCGGAAGATAAGCGACCCATGCGCCCTGTCCAGCCAGTCAACGAGGACGGGCTGTATAGCTTTGATGGTCCAGCTGGCAGCTGTATGCTTGGCCAGCTCCTCCTTCCACTCCTCGAGCATGCATGCGAGTGCCGGATTCTGCCCGCGTTGGCGTAGCTCCGTGCGCCACGAGTATGTTCGCATGTACCTTATGTTTACTGATTTTAACGATTTACTGTGTTGTCTGAAAATAAAATTATTTATTTATTTACCTCCACTTCTAAATCCCATTGAGGTGACCCAGCCAAAAGGCATGTCGCGTCACACGAAATAGTGCGATAACCTCTGACTACCCCGATGGCCATTGCGCGTTGTGGTCACTTTAGAAAAGTGACCGTTTCTCGGTTTAGCATATAAGCACCCCGCACAAGGCCATCGACCACACCACTCCAAGATAAAAAAGACGACTAGCGGCAATTGGTTCCCCAAGATTAGGAAGAAGGCGTTTAAGTGACCCAGCCGCACCCATTATTCGAGGAACTAACTGGGCGAAATGCTCCCAAAAGTTCCACTTTTCATCGAGGTGTAGCCCTAGATACTTCATCGTAGGCTTCACCTTAATTGATTCACTCCCTAGTGATTCCGGCGCTCGTCAAGGGCCATTGATTACCAGGGCCTCTGACTTGTTCAGCGCTACTTGGAGTCCCAGTTTCACTATCCTTCTCGTCACCACCTGCACCGTTGCCATCGCAAGACTGGCGGCAATTGGCGACTTTTCTTCGTAGGTTCTCTACACAAACCCATGGCAGTGTATTAAATGCGTTGGCAATGTCGCCGAGACACGCCACCAACACTTGACCATGAGCCACCCCATCGTCCGAGAGGCCTTTGACACGTTTAACAGCGTCGATTGTAGACCGGCCCGCCCGGAAACCAAATTGCTCGTCGGACAAGTGTGGACCAATCCTATCAAAATACTGGATGAGGCAAGCAGCTATTCATTCATTTCATATCACGCATTCGAACAGCTTGTCCACCTCATCCAGCAGTACTATAAGGCGGTACGCGGAGGGAAAGTCCGCAGGGCGCCCATCTTTCCTCAGAAGGACTTACCTATCCGTCTTCCATAAATTTAGGAACTGACCTGTCTCCAAACCGGCTGGACTACTTGCGGCATCGCTGGATAGACACGATCACAGCCCATGTCTTGACCGAATCAATGGCTATCTCAAAGTCCACATAATTATGCTAAACACACTGAAACACACCAAATTACCAAGCTTCTATCTACTCGCGTTTTTCGATTTTTATCTACTTTTAACAATAGATTAAAATTAATGTAAAATATAAATTTAATAATCAAATATAAAGTCATATCTGAAAATCTATAAATATAAAGTCATAAAATCTTAATAATGCACTTACCGAGTACACAAACAAGCTACGAGATTAAGCACTTTGCACCATGCGCGCACGCATGCGTGTTGTCTAAGCGACAGTTCGGTGAAGACGTAATCGTAATTTTGTTACCAACAGCCACTTTGAATCTGATTTACAGTGCGGATAAGTGACAAAACAAAAAAGGTGCTGCATGGATAAGGTTACTTTTAGAGAAATCTCATATCAGAAACAGTTATCTATGTAACACAAACTTTAAAAAATCGGCGGGTAGAAAATTACTTAACGACAAAATATATCCTGTTTTAGGCAGGTAGATATTAACTACTTCACATTTTTGAATAAATTATATTTAGGTAAAAAGTACTAAATGACAAAGAAAGTCTATTGAAGGTGTGTTAAAAAGTCCTAAATTACGAGATAGAAAAACAACAATCAGGTAAAAATTCTTAAGTAATGCTAATTCCTGGGTACTCGCAAGGCAGAAAATACTTTATGTTTAGATGCATTATTTAGAGTCGAGGCAAAAATGACTTAGTGTAAATTATAAAAATCTAATCCTTACTATGTGAAAAATATTCATAAATCATTAAAATTTTAGTCGCTTGGACGCCGAAAACTGTGAAAATGTGTCTTTTTTTAAATTACCAAACGACAACAAACTTCGTCCTAGCGACGTGAGAGTAAGACCAATCGACGCAGTTTTTTTTTCTGATTTCAGTGATATATATAACTCAATATCGCCCAAACTGTCGCTTGGTAATTTTTGCCTTTCAAGCGTCGATATGTATACTAGCTGACCCGGCCACGCGTTGCTGTGGCTAAAGTTTTTGTTATATTATATTACTAACTATCCTATCTCTCAAGTTGGATCGAACTGCACATGGTGTGCGAATTTTATTATAATCGGTTAAGTGGTTTAGGAGTCCATTGAGGACAAACATTGTGACACGAGATTTATATATATTAAGATAAGATTAAGATATGCGTCAAATTGTATACCTCCTCCGGTGGTTCGTCGGTCAAAAAAATCAGAAAACATCGAAGCAAAAAAAATAACCTCCTTTGCAAGTAAATTATAAACAGTGTCAACTCACTGATAGCATGATACGTGTAACCAAACATTTAGCAAAATATCGGCCAAGTGCGAGTCGGACTCATGCACAAAGGGTTCCGTACCGTGTTGGAGTTGGAGCCTGTTTAGCCCCACTACTCTTGCCGTTATTAAAAAGCTCCTAAAAATCACGTTTGTTGTATAGGAGCCCACCTTCAATAACTATTTTATTCTGTTTTTATAGCGGCAACAAAAATACATCCTGTATGAAAATTTCAGCCGTCTAGCTATCATGGTTCTTGGGACCTGGTGACAGACAGACAGACAAACTGATATCGGAGTCTTAGTAATAGGGTCCCGTTTTTACCCTTTGCGTACGGAACCCTAAAAAGCAGTTATTTAGTTGATCAACTTTATTTACAAATAAAGTAGCATCGAACTTTAACACTTTTTATTCGTGAGTTTAACGCATTATTTACTCCTATCCAAACACAAAACCGGATCATTTCTACCAGATAAACTATTCATAGAACTAAAAGTATTACTTTTACTAGCAAAAATAAATATTTACCTGTCAAAACGATGCCATAGCATTAGCTTTGTACGAGAATACCTTACTTAATTTGTATGCTACCAGCCTTTCTCGCCAGACTTCAGAAAGTATGTCCAGAATTTTAAAACCACTATGCTCGAGTAAATAGATGTAAAGGCAAATGCAAACTACTTGTATATGAAGGCAACGTGGCTGCACAGAGGAGTGCATTTTGCATTTTGTTATTTCTTTCAAACGTGTTTGAAGGTACATATAGTAAGCCTTACAGCCCATGCAATGGAATTTTAACCAGTGATGTATTTTCAGCGGTTATGTGGTATAGGTAAGTACTTTTGTTTGGATAGAAATCCGGTGTCGTATGTTATTCCGCAGCAAGCTTCATCATCATCATTATCAATCAAAGATATATCTAATATCACATGAAGACGAAAAACAGACGCCAAATTGGAAGAGTTATGTTGAAAGGCGATAACATAACTCTCATACAAAACGTGAACCCAAATGCCACTGTTTAATGTAATGTTAGGTTATGATACTTTTAAGTACATCTTCATTCCTAGTGATTTTATATTTAAGTGTCCTCTACAGATTTCAGTACCTGTCACAACAATTTAATTTGTTTGTTTGGGGTAGAAAAGTCTCATTTATATATATTTTTTTTGTTCGAATGAGTCAGTACTTGATAAAGAAAGTATAAAACCAGCCTTATTGTGACAACATTACCTCTTTATGGAGGTTGTAGTATTCACAGTAAATTCAGTGACCAACTTTAATCCATTGTGTGATAAGGGTATTAAATAAGGTCATATAAATAGTAAGTGGTAACAGTGTCATTAAACTTAAGATTATGAACGTAATAACTACCTGTACCTTGCGCGCGTTGCTACGCCACCAACTAAAATTTGAAGGAAAGACATTACACAATCCAACTCTTGACTCATGCTCAACAACTTTGCTAAAGATCACATCACATGATCAAATGCATTGATTAAGTCAAACACGTATTGGAGTTTGACTTAATCTTAATAAAAATCCGAACCATCAAACACATTGACGGTAGACGTTCTGTGACGTACGCATTGACAGTACCTAGTTTCAATTGGAAAATTATTCGACCCTGTAAAATAAGTAGCAGTGACTGTACACGCTCCCCATGATTTATTTATAGACGAAACAGATTGCGTCATTTTCATATTAATTACCACCGCTAAATAATCTAAATTACAATAATTTACAATTCAAACAATACACACACAAACAATTATACAGTGAATGAAATGTATTTTATACTGTATATAACGGGACTGAACTCACGTGTGGGGATAGTCGTAACGACTATAGTTTTGGTCACATTCGGCGACCTTTCTCAAGTTGGCGAGTTCAGTTCACCACACGTGAGTTCAGTCCCGTTATATATAGTATAAAATGTGTGAAAACCACGTTAATTTCCATAGTAGAATGAAATGTACTTAATTATTGTGGTTAGCACACAACTTACTATTTATTTGAGTTATTAACTAGTTAGGTATTATAAGCAAATGTTACTATCAAATAACTTCTAACTTTTGTGTTAGGTGAAGCGTAAACATTGTCTGAACATTTGATTCTGCCTCACATGTTTTCATATCGAGCTATATCTCAGTTTATTTTACGAGAACGTTTGAACGTTTACTCAGTTTGAATTGTGTCTGTCGGGTTGTATATACAAGTAAAGTACTACCAGGAGAACAAAATATTGACTTAACTCTTTGCACTCATCGAAACGGTAAACAACGTAGAGAAATATTATCGAATGAAGCAGCAAAACAATAATAATTATTTTCTATCATAAATATTTTATATTATATATAAATATCTTATTATAGCCTATGTGTTATTCTGATGAATTAGTATTACTGTTGCAAAGTTTCATCTTAATCCGTTTACTAGTTTTTGCGTGAAAGAGAAACAAACATCCATACATACTCACAAACTTTCGCGTTTATAATTTTAAGTAAGATTGTAGTTTGTGCAATATTTTCTGTAATTGTCTTCATTGAAGCTTCAATGTCTAATCTGAAATAATATTTAATACTAGATTTAATTAATACTCGTAGATACAGATTATGGTCGTCATATTTATTTACAAACAAACAGGTATTTGTTTTGATATATATTTTCTATCAGTTCAAGGATACCTTCAGCCACTCATTCCTCTTTGACTCTCATCCTTTCCATAAATTCACAAATTTTTACAAAGACCTTATTATATTTAACTATACTACACCTTATTTTGCAAAAATGCAAAAAAGTTCCACTCCAGTAGATATATCAATTTCAATTTGTTTCAACTTCTGCTTCAGCAATTCTAATTCACAATTTGATGCTCCGTTAAATTTCATTTATTCTATAACTTTGCAATTTTAATTCGTCAAACATTATTATATTAAACATAAAATATTCCAAAAGCTATTCGGGCTGGACATTTTCGAACAAATTCTCCTTGTAATTTCTAAGAAAAGAACATTTTATATTAGAACATCTTGAATTAGAAACTTTGTGCTCTCAGTTCTCAGGCAAATGCGTTGAATATCGTAGACCACTTATGCCGTTATCAAATAATCTTAGAGTAGGTATCTGATGTTGGATGAAAACATACGAAACCGAGTTGTAATTGTATTAAAAATAAAATTCATCTCCACAAAAATGTTTTACTGAAAATAATTTGTCCTAAACTGATTACAGAGCTGATCCGTCATCGTTGAAGATTGGTGTTATTATAATGAAATAATTGTTGGTGTTATTTTTCGTAAGCAGTGTTTTTAGAATATTAGTTATTTGGTGCCGTTGTCTAGAATTTATAATCTTACTAAAAAGCTATAGATAAAGAACTGCAAAATCCAATAAATGATTCAAGTGTACTTGGAATTCTATTCTACAACCGATAGCCCACAATAACGTAGATATGCGTAAGAGGACGCGACTTTGAGACCAAGAGCAGGAACGAGTATTTAAGATCTATGTTAGTGCGAACGAGATATAAAAGCCTGCTATTACACACACACACAGTATTAACAGTAGAGTAGAGTAAAATATATTGTACAAACTTTGTGAAATGGTGGTATAGTTTTTTTTATATCAACAGTCTCTATTTTCGCGGATATGCATTTTTGTTTTACTTATAAATTTTAAAGTGACTGCTAAGTTCGCGTGTATATTGTTTACCGAAACAAAATATGTATGTATTTAAAATATGTACATGTAGTATATCAGTCTCGCCATATCAAAAGCTTAGCTTAGTTTGGGGTCAGAGACTGTGTGTAAGATGTCCCCTAATATTTATTACTTATTCTGAGTTGCAATGTTTTATTGAACGGTTGATTTTTACTATCTAATTTTGAGTTAGATCCATAGTATTTTGTGTTCTTAATAATGGTTATAGTCGCCCCATTTTTACTAAATATAGGTCAAGCAGATAGATAGGCATGTTTATAGATTTTTAAAAGTGGCAATATATGTACCATATAACTGTTACTGCGTTATGTTAAGCGTTGCTTCACGATGTTTTCCTTTACAAAAAAAAATCAGTAGTGTGTAAATCAGTACGAATACGTGTACGAAGCCGTGGTGGTCTAGACGAAGCCGTGATGGTCTAGAGGAAGTGACACCCACCTTACAATCGTGAGGTCGTGGGTTCAAATCCCGGTCTCGTACCAATGAGTTCTTTGGAATTTATGTACGAAATTTCATACCACTGGCTTTTCGGTGAAGGAAAACATCGTGAGGCAAACTGCATACGTCCGTAGAAGAAATTTGATGGCGTATGTGATTCCACCAACTCGCACTGGGCCAGCGTGGTGGATATGGCCCAATCACCCTTCGTGGGTAGGCCTACGTCCTGCAGTGGACTATTAAAAAGGCTGGTATAGTAAAGTGGCAACTAGAAAGTAAAATGTGAAAATAGTAGATTGTGTCATAAGGGAGCAAAATATTATTCTACGGCGAGGGTGCTTTTTTGAATCCAGAGCGAAGTGAGGGATTCTAGCGAGGGATTCTTTAGTAGAATCCTGAACGTAGCGAGGGATTCAAAGTACGTCGCCCGAGCCAAAAATATATTTTGCTCCCGAGTGGTACACTCTACTTTTCAACACCTCTATGAGTAAATAAAAGGCGCCTCATATTTATATATTATTAAATAAAACGTAGAGTAACAACTAAATTGAAATTAAATGGTATCTAATAATAAAATAAACAAAAACTTAAGTATATTTACATTCATTTTCTTGGCGCTGAACACTAACATTACAAATACTTCCAAATTCAAAAAGTGCGCGGCAAAGATCATTCCGTCGCACTTATTTGTTCCAAATTCAAAAAGTGCGCGGCAAAGATAATTCCGGCGCACTTATAAAGTTCCTTATAGAAAACACCACCTTTGGGCGAACTTAAAAGCGAACCAAGTAGTCTTTTTCGAATAGATGTGATGAAAAGAAAATTGGATATAAAGTCAGTTTGTGGACGATATTTTTACGAGATAACGTCACAAGAAAACATTGTTGAATCAATAACTGAAACAAGCCGAACGCTAAGGCCTAAGGCCGATCGTGCCTCTATATTGCCTCTCCACGCTCTCACGTGGCTCAGGCAGAACGTGACATTTTTCCATCCGTGCAGCCGGCGTTCCTCGATTTATAAGACGTTATCAAGTCAAAAATTTTGTATTTTAATTGACTTAAAAATAAAATCAGCACGGCTAACATACGCACCACGTAATAGTTTCATCGATGTGTTCGGTTCTGTGCTCGGCATCTTTTAGGCCCTCGAAATTATTAAATGAATATCAATAAAATAAATAAATAAATATTAGGGGTCATCTTACACACTGTTCCTGACACCCAACTAAGCAAAGCTTGGCAGCTTTGGCTTTTATGAAAAATCCCGAAACATCCCAAAGTTCTTTGCTGAAATAAGATCATCAGTCTACCTTGTGAATGGACGTTACTTATCTACGCTACGTTTGCCAGTAGGTAGTCTCCACCCCAGAATTTAATACTTAGTTACTTAGTAATAATTTTAAATAGTTTTTTCATTTTATTTTCAGGTAGCTGCTGCGGTTCTGAAATACGAGCTCATGTTGATACAGTACGACTATAATTAAATCATTATGCTACAGAACAGAGGTTTTTCTTGTTAATTTTACGTAGAACTATACTAAAAATATATAAATAAAAGAATACGTTTATAGCAACATAGTTGTAGTAAAAATCTCTTTCTTTACTTTTTTCTGTTTCAAAACTCGTCAGCCTGAGCATATCCCTGGCATTCTATTACAAGTTATTTGACAAAAGAGCAGTGAGTAATGTAAACAAAAGACGATATTATGGATTGAACTCAGACCAAATCAAAAATAAAGACAGAATGTTGTGAACAAACAAGTGAGGCCGAACAAAACTACGCCTCGACGTGTACAGACAATCACACAACTCAACGTACAAAGAAACTACGCCTTGGCTTGTCAGTCGAACTATGGCGGCGCAACAGCGATGCACTCACACATGTATTAAAAACCGGCCTCACATGACTGTTCAACGACGTTCTCTCTTGATTTTTTTATATATAATAACATAAACTTTATTTCAGATAACACAGATCCATATAGCACAATGTTACATAGCCATAAACTTAAACTAAGGTACATAATACAAAGCTTTAGCACATCTTTTAAAATTACAGTAATTATTAAACATTAAAGAGATATTTTTTTTTTAATTTTAACGAGATCAACAATTGTTTTAATTAACTAGACTAATGGCACATTTAATTCAATTGATACGCTTTATTTGTACCTGGTATTATAGTTTTTATCCAATGGTTTAGAATTGAACAATCATACTTCTCGCTAATATTATTTAAAATGCTATTTTGGTTGCCGCTCACCCTCTTCAGTAAAGAGATAATTTATTTTGCGAATAATTGCAGCAAAACCTTCTGTTCTGGCATCCGCAAACATAGTAAATGCACTATACAACATACAATTTCTGAGGAACAGAAGAGTAAAAAGTATAAAAACTGTGTCCTTTAAAGGTTACGTTATAAAGTACCTATGCGTAAAGTTCAGAACAAACAAAATTTGAAATAATAGTTCAAGTACGAGACGGACTCGCACACGAAACGCTATATTAGGAGGTTATTAGCCCTAGAAACCTACACTCTCTGGCATTATTACTACACTGCGGTGCCGAGGCCCTTTAAAATAAGATTGCTCATAAAGTATAAACCAAAAACAGTTATAGAATATATATATATATATATATATATATTAATTGACATAATGATATTACAAATCAGCCAATTGTTTAAAAATGATCAGTCAATTTGAGCAGTTTAGAAATGTTTACTCGTGGTGTTGCCACATTAAAAACTTAGATATTTACTAACAAAATTTCGCACTAACTTTAACCATTATCTTCCCTCATCAAACAAAAAAACTCACTGTTTACATACAAACTTAACCAATATGCTAATAATATTACAAGCCGTCTATAAGTACATATAGAGCCCTAAGCTATCAAGTGATTCCATAAGTGGCTTTTCCAATATGGGTATTGAATAGGCTCTCGTGGATGTAATCACAGATATCTCGTAATCTCGTAATCCCTATCGTATTATTACAGATAACAAAGAACAATCCATGTAATATTCTTTATCTTCGGAATCAATCAGTTAAATCCACTTGTAAGTCTTTATGAGTAAAGATAGGGATTAGGGCACGTTTTCATTACCTCTTATATTTAGTTGTATGATTCGTGAATTGTTAAAATAAAATTGATTTGCAGTCTTGATTAGCGTCAATCATTTTGTTATTTTATTATTTTTAGGATTCTGAACCTCAAGAGGGAAAACACGGAACACTAATAGGATCACTTTGTTGTCCGACTGTTCGTCCGTGTGTCAAAATTTTTGTCTTTAACGCGAAAAGTTCATAATCATAATCATAATCATAATCAATTTATTGATAACAATAGTTACAGGTCATTACATTGAATTTCTAATTAGATACATAAAAAAAAGGTACGGTATTGTACCTGTAATAATTATCGTAAAAATTAGTCTTTCTATAAAAATTACATTTCTGAGTAAGAATACATAATTCATAAAGAATAATCACAATAATATCAAATAAATAATCAATAATATAGTCAATGTCAATAATATAATCAAATGTCAAAAAGGTAGGTACATAATCAAAATCTATGATTTGAATGTTATAAATTCATTATAGCTGTAGAACGTCTGCTCGATAAGCCAGTGTTTCAGCTTTGATTTAAAGCTTTCCAAGGTCGGTGCTTCCCTAATCAGCTTTGGTAGTTTATTATAAACTGCCGGGCCCAACACGTGCGTGGACTTGGCCGTCTTTTCTAGGACATGCGGCACCTCAGCAAGTCGATCCTTAAGCCGACTGCTTCTGAGCGTCTTGTATGAGGTCAGATTTAATTTGACATATACTGCCACCTGATATATTAGGACCGACGGTAATGTCATTATCCCATATTTCTTAAAATGCGGGCGTGCGGTGACGTCACGTGGAATTCCTGCGATGGCCCGAATAGCACGTTTTTGAAGTGTGAACACTCTCTTCCACTCAGCGGCCCTGCCATACAACTCTGTGCCGTATTGCAATAGGGAGTGGACCGTAGCAAAATAACATGCTCTTACTGATTCAGTAGGTACCACTTTAGCAACACGGCTCAAAGCGAAGCACGCACTGCCCAATCTGCTACAGAGTTTATCGATGTGGCTTTCCCATGTCAGGCCTCTGTCAATTTCGAAACCAAGGAATGTCGTGGTATCAACTTGGTTTATTCTTTCACCTCCAATATGTACTACTAATGTCTGCGTTTGTCGACCTGATAGACAGAAGTGCACAAAGTGTGTTTTCGACAAATTCAGGGCGAGTCCGTTCACACTGAACCAATAGGCCAACTGTGAGGCCGTACCGTTCAGCTCCCGCTCCAGATCGTCCGCGCTGGATGCTGAGACTACAGCAGCCACATCATCAGCGTACATGTATATCTCCGCTGTAGGCACAGCTTCCGGCAGATCGTTCAGCAGCATTGAGAACAGAATGTTCGAGACGGAGGAGCCCTGCGCCACACCCATCACTGGGTTGAGAGGCTCAGATCTCTCAGCCCCGCCACACCCGACAACAACCTGCGATCTGCCCTGCGTGAGGTCCGACACCAGGTCGTGCGCCGCGCCTCTCACTCCGTAGTGCTCCATTTTCACAGAGAGTACAGCGTGATTGGCAACGTCGAACGCCTTCGACATATCACAACATAGGACAGCCACATGACTTCTTCCCTCCCGAGCTTGCAGCACACGGTGCACCACTTCACGCGTCAGCGATGTGGTGGAGCGGCCCTCGCGGTACGCGTACTGCCGGTCGGAGAGAGCATCAGTTGACGACAAGAACTTCATAAGGCGCGTGCTCAGTCCATTTTCAAATATTTTTGCTACGGCGGGGATGATTGACACCGGCCTGTAACAGTCCATATTTTCACGTCTACCCTTGCCCTTGTACAGAGGCGACACCTTACTAATTTTTAATACGGTCGGATAGGATCCGTCTGTAATGCATCTATTGAAACATTCTGCTAAAATTGGGGCTAGCGAGTGTATTACGGTTCTGATTAGTTTCATTGATAACCCATAGATGTCTTTGGACGTTTTTGCCGGTATGCGCGTGATTACAATTCGCGTAATTTCGTCCGCGCTATACCGCAGCATTCGCATGGAGCGGTCGGCCGGCGGGCGCGCCGCGCGCAGGAGGCCAGCAGCGCGAGCTACGTCGGCGTTCGGCGCGCGGCAGGACACCGCCGCGTCCAAAAACGCTGCGTTTATCGCGTCCAGGGCGGCCTTTTTTGATTGAAACTGCGCTCCGTTCGTATCTTTGATGACGTCAGTGAAGTCTAGGGAGGAGGAATTATACTTCCCTCTTTCCTTATTGACTATGGCCCACATCTCCTTCGACGCGTTCTTGCCACTTTGTAATTTACTAGTGTAATGATCAGCTTTAGCAGTCCTAATCAATCTATTATAATATTCAGTCATGTCAGATATTAATGTCATTGTATCACCATTATTACTAAAGTCTAATTTCGCGATATCAATAATGTCAAACAGTAAACGTTTATAATTTTTTACATCGGGAGTTATCCACGATGAGTCAGAATTATCGTTTTTTAAGAACATCCTTTTACGAGGGAAGCAAATATTATATTTATTGTTGATGATGTTCATGGTGGACGTAACTATTCGTTGCGCAGACCTGTTTGTTATCAGGATTTCATCCCAATCAACACTTTCAATTGCTAACGTAAAGTTTACTAGATTGGCCCGTGAATAACATCTACCATATCGCGGAAGTACCGACTGACTTTGTCTATTCAATATGACTGTCGTCTTGACAGCAAAATGATCACTGAGATTAGTGACAACAGGTGCAGTGCACACCGTGCCCGCGGGCAGGTTTGTATACACATGATCCAAGCAGGTGGATGTAGTGTCGGTGATCCGCGTCGGGAACTCGACCTCATTCGTCATATTATGATCGGCCAGTAGCTTACTTAGCCGTCTCGACTCACTGTGTGAGGATCCTATTGAGTTTACGTTTGTGTCGCCCCCTATGACGCAGTCAATACCTAACTCACTAATCTTATCGAGCAGACGCTCCAAATTGTCAAGGAATATACTAGCACTAAATAAGTTGGTCCTGTATATACACACAATTGTGACGTCGTACTCAATTAAATCTATCGCTGATATCTCGCAGTGTTGTTCAGTTGATAGTGATGTCAATGTTACATTTTCTATACATTTCGTCCCGTTACTTGTGTATAAACAGGACCCACCATGTTGAACAATTTTCCTACAATAACTTGATGCTAATTTATATCCGTCAATATGTATAGATTTTAACTTTCGTCTGTGAGCCAATGCTCTGTCATACCTAGTATATCACATTTAATATCATTTTGTAGTAACACTTCTAATCTTCTTGTCTTGTTCATCTATCCATCTATGTCCGGTTTATTTTAATTTACATTTTATAGGTACCTACTTTACGAAAGTGTAAAAAGTAATATTTTACGTCATAATTATTTTTGTTTCCAATGTTATCTATCCATATTTTATGCATAATTATACTATCTTTGATCAGGAGTTGAGATAAAGTATTCGGAAAAGATTAATTTACGAGTAGCTCTTTAAAACTAAGCGAAGAGGATAGGTGTAGTAAGGTTGTGACATAGTTCAGCAGCGCGATCCATCGATCCATTAGCCGTAAGATGTCCACTGCTGGACATAAGCCTCCTCTATAAATTTCAAATAACACACGGTGGAAGCGGCCTGCATCTAGCGTATTCCTGACATAAATTATATCGTTTATTCACGTAGTTGGTGGAAGATGCTGCGTTTTCTGGTTTGGCAACACACAATTGTCGAAAACATCAACATGAGGCACTGAAGTATGTCAGACGAGAAGACGTCACTCATCTCTCCGAACGCTGCCCTGTCAAAAATGTTGAACAGGTCCACACAACACAATGGGTTAGCGATAATCAAAATCGCAATCAAGACTTGGACACGATGGTCACAGAACCAAGGCAGACCGAAAGTATGATAAGCCTAATAAAATAAGATAAAAATTGCTATTTATCATATCCTAGCTTAGTTCCATGATAACGCCTTTCTTGAATATTTTAATTGTTTATCAAACATCAACGGTAACATTACATTAAAATTAGTAATTTTACAAAATTAGGTACCAATCATTGCTCTACACAGTGAAACAACGGCTTAAATCTCCATAATAGCGGAAGAACCTTTTGTCAACGTAATTTCTTTACCGATTTTCCTTAATAGGTAATTGGTGACTTCGATTTTGACTGACTCGGTCCATTATTTTGAAATAATAACTGATAACAGTAGAGTGTAAGGAAGGAGACATTTTAATTATTCTTTGCATTGATTGAAGCATTTTTTGAATTAAATGAGAACGCTTATATGAGGTTCGACGAGGTAGACCCTACTAGTATGATGGATGTTTGTTACTCTTTCACGCAAAAACTATTAATCAAATTTAGATGAAACTGCAATGACGATGCTTATACATCAGAATAAAACATAGGTTATAATTTACTAAAATATTACGGGAAACGAGGCAACCTTCGTTTCCCGTAATATCTTCAGCTAGTAGAGATATAATTAAAACCGCAAGAATGTGCTGGATGAAAGCCGCTTCCAACCAATATTATCGGAAATCCAAAGGGGAGGCCTATTAACGGCAGTGGACCTCCTAAGTACCTATAATGGATGTATGGACGGAATGTCAAGTCTACAAGGGAGGTGAATTCTGGAACAAGATAATATTCTGATAAAATAACTCACTAACTCTACAAATTTTTTAATCTTGTGTACCTTAGGAATTCAATAAAACATCCTAATATAATTTACAGATTTTTTTTACACTTTGTAATAAAATTAAGTGTTGTTTGCTAAACACGGCATGACCGACTCTCTTTACAGAATTCGAATGGTAATTCAATGGAGTAATTTACATATTATTTTGATTTTTCAAAACTGTAATTTTTCAAAATTTTGATAAAATTTTGATCACTTGTGAAATATAATCTATCAAATAAAAAAGAAACATAACTGGCGGAGTAATCGCGTAATATACATACAAATAAGATAAACATACAATACAATATAACTTTATTGTACACCAAAAAACAGCTTAAACAAAGTAGAAAATATTCTTAAAATTAGGTGGTACAAGGGCGTCCTTATTGCTTTGAGCGATTTCTTCCAGCTAGTCAAGCATGCGACCACGACAAGCCACGAAAAGAGCTCGTTTCGACGTGTGAAAAAGTGACAGATATATACTTTGCCATAAAGCTGTCTCGTTTTGACACAAATATTTCGTGGCCCGGCAAGTTACCTTTGGATGGACAGAAATCAGAGTACAAAAATGTGGTTGTATAATAAACAAATGTGGAAAAACAATTACACAGCCGAATTGAGAACCTCATTTTTTTGCAGTCGGTTAGAATAGTACATTGTACACAGAGGGGAGAAAACGATCTATTTCTGTTCGAGAGTATGTCTTAAAGCAAACTCGAGAACAGAAATAGAACTTTTTCCCGAGTGATACATAGTGCTTTAGGTATACTACACCTACGAGGAAGATAATTCACTATCAGATGACATTTTGGAAAATTATTTAGAAAATTAAAAGCTAGGTACTGTTAAATAATCAATTTAATTAAAAACAACATTTAACGCAACGAAATATATTGCCGCGTTTTTTTTCGCATTGCAGAATAAGGTTGGCATCCTCATTTCATTAAAAATAGAATACAAAAAAAAACCGCCCTTTTCTCTAATTATTTGATATAAAACCTTTTTGCGATTTGAGGTTTGTATGTTTCCCGCCTCTTTTTCTAATTGTTTCATACAAAACCTTTTCGAGGTTTGACATTCGGATTTTTTATGTTCGCTGCTAAAAAACAAAAGAAAGCTAGCCGGGCAGTAATGGATTTTCATACAACACTCCTGCTCTACTTCGGAGGGCAGTAATAAAATTCCATATAACTTTTCCCTTTATTTTATTATTATTAAGGGAGAAATTACGAACTTTGTAACCCGTTTATAAACGAGTAATAAGACACTTTCCGAGTGGGTGTGGTATAAAATAACTTAAATAGGCGTTGACGTTGGTGAGATGCCGGTGAACTGCATGAGGACCAACTCGTAGGTAATTATTGTGCCGGCGATCTGTAACAATAACTTTGGTCAATAGTAAATACAGGGTTATTTCTAATCAATTAGCATCCTCTTAGGGAGCTTATTTTGTACATAAAAACCAATGATGTTACTGATCAAACAACTTTTGTTGGCTTATGATGACATGATGACTTGGTAAGAAACAATTAAGGTAAGAAATAATTGTTATGATTAGTTAGTAAGTTGTCAAAAAATATTAGACATAACGGGACAATAGCTTTAAGTTTATTTTATAAATAGTGCCACTTAGTATAATTTCGAAGGACTAGGAATGGTAGTGGCACCATTCCTGGGGTAACGCTTGTAACAAACGCTGCTGATTGGTTCCAATGAGGTTTTAAAGTGATATCGCATGATCGGCCGATGGGCGGGAAAATGCGATGATGACTTGACAGATGGCACTTGAGAGTTGAAAGGAGAGCTGGTTCGGAGAGGTTATGGTGAACTGTGTTTAGAATGGCTCGAGTTGTGATTTCTTGATAAAACAGTGGCAGCGTGCGTTACGCTGCGGACCTTCGCTTTAAGTTTTCTCTATAATTTAATCTTCTGTGAAATAAACTGATTGTTCATGACGTCGCAATTTATCTCCTCGCCCGTTTAACCCACGCCACGCCACACTGTATTATTGTTGGATCAGATGGTATAAAATCATTACCACATTGAATCACCATAACTGATGCGGATCCTTTTATGGATTCGACAGACATATTATATTTTTAGTTTGTCAATCAAACAACAAATGACAAAGACAATCTTGTCAAAGCTCAGATATCTGTAATGTCAAAGTTAGGGAGTGGATCGTGACGTCACGTACGTACATTTCAAGGAAGTTCAAGAAGTTAAGGAAGGAAGACGGACTAATTATATATTTTTAGTCATCACACTTACTGGCGGAGTAGGTAATTGTTACTTATACATAAACAAAAAAAATACAGTGGAATTGAGAACCTCCTTTTTGACGTCAGTTTAAAACCAAAACTGACGATCCAGTACGTTTACGTATTCTAAGCACAAATTAATAGGAATTAAATTATGAAATATTAATCCGTTCAATAGCTTCAAGTAGGACTCCGAGAAGTTCCTCTAAGTAATCTTGATATAACTTCAAAGCAATACAAATTAAGTTGCTCAAACTATTGTAGCGAGACAAAGAAATACCAATAGAAACCGCATATTATTAGGGCCTAGTCACACGATGCGTTGCGGTTTTATGCGACATTAAAGTATCGGCGCGCCTATAAAACATTAGAGTAAAATTATGTATTGTATACAATACAATACAATACAAAATTACTTTATTTTCACACCATACATTACAAAAGAACTTAAACTAGAAAAATAAAACAATAATCCGGTAGAAAAATGGGCGGCCTTATCGCCTGCAGCGATTTCTTCCAGGCAACCTAAATGAAATAATATTAGGATAATTATGTTGCGGTCGGTGCTGTTCAATAGCATAAACTACATAGACCAAATACACAGATACAAAAAACAAATTATAATTATTACATACAAATAAATAAATAATTATATACCTACATAAAATACATACATAAAACCATAACAAAATATATACATATAGATGTACCAAATTAACAAGTAGACAGATAGTGCTTAAAAACAAGAGATTTAAAAATGTTAAGTGATTGAGCCTGTCTGATCGTGACAGGCAGTGCGTTCCACAGCATAACGGATTGGGCAGTAAAGGAATGATGATAGGATAGATTCGAGTGACCGGAAGTAGGAAATTTAAGTTTGAGAGCACGAGAGGATCGTAAAGGGCTTTAGTGGGATTGAAGGAAAGTAAAACGCTCCTTCAGATATAGCGGAGTGGAAGGATAGAATAGGATTTCATACAAAAAGGCCAGAATATGTGAGTTGCGGCGAAGACGGATTGGTAACCATTTGAGCTTTTGACGAAATTCAGACACGTGATCATATTTGCGTAAACCAAATATGAACCGGATACAGACATTCTGTAGACGTTCAAGCTTGTCAAGTTGCTCTTCGGTTAAATCCAGATAGCAAGTATCTGCGTAGTCCAGAATCGGGAAGAGAAGAGAGTTCACAAGCGCAGTTTTGGTAGCAACAGGGAGAAAATTACGTAGTCTCCTGAGCGAAGCAACTGAGGCGAAGATTTTCCTACTGACATCAGCTAATTGCGGAATCCAAGAAAGTTGTCTATCAAGAGTAAGTCCCAGATTTTTAACAGTTTCACTGAAGGGAATCGGAATACCGTCAAAGATGACCTGAGGTAGGCAGAACCTAGTCAATTTTGGAGATCATGCGAGAACCCCCAATGATGATCGTTTGTGTTTTTGTAGGATTGACAATGAGTCCGTATGATCTGCTCCAGTCCAGTATACTTTTCAGATTCACGTTGATACGCTCAATTGCCTCGTTCAGTTGCCCTAGAGGCGCCTGCGTATAAATCTGCAAATCGTCTGCATAGAGGTGATAGGAAGAAGTCAGTTGTTGAGAAATTGAATTTATAAATACAGCAAAAAGAAGAGGAGATAGAACGCCGCCCTGTGGAACACCAGCAGATAGATTGCACCACGAAGAGTACGAATCATCAATACAAATGCGCTGCCGGCGCCCCAACAGGTAACTCTGAAACCAATCAATAACCGATGGAGATATGTTGAGAGAGCGCAAGATACCTATAAGAATGTCAAAATCTACGTTATTAAAGGCATTACTAAAGTCCAATAGCGAGAGCACAGTCAGATGACAATTACCCATACCATCACGAATATCATCAGTAATTTTTGTCAAAGCAGTTACAGTGCTATGGCCGGAGCGGAAACCGGATTGCAAAGGATTTAGAAGGCTGTTTTTAACAAGGTAAGAGGAGAGTTGTTGGTATACCAGCCGTTCTAATACTTTGGATAGGAAAGGAAGGATGGAGATTGGACGGTAATCGGAAAAAGATTCAGGATTAGGCTTTTTAGGAAGTGGCGTGATTTGGGCTTCTTTCCAACTAACTGGAAATTTGCCCGAGGAGATGGAAAAAATTAGGATGTACTGAATGATGGGAACTACTTCATCAAGAATGGGCAAAATCATTCTGCGACTGATGCTGTCACTACCCACAGCGTTAGATGAGATTGACTGAATACTCTTCTTAACATCACATTCGGAAAATCGATTAAAAGTGAAAGGGTTACAGTTAGGAGGAGCGGTAGAAGAAAGATTCTTCAAAGTTTCTGCTTTAGCAGGTCCATCAAAGTTGGTAGAAGAAGAGAAATGCTTATTTAGCTGATTGATATCTAAATTTTTACGACCAGTCTCCTGGTGTGATTTACCAACTCCCAATGACCTTTAAAATTTCCACACTTTAGCTGGATCTCCATTTTCAACGGAGCTATGTATGTGTCGGCGTTGTGCATCTCTACACGCTCTATTGCAGACGTTGCGATAATTTGTGTAATTTTCCTTCTTAACACCGGACTGACAACCCTTCAGCTTACTCTTAGCGATAAGTTTTTTATGCATAAGGGTTCTTATTTCATCATTTAGCCAAGGTGCTGGAGCATGTTTTATTTTAACTGCGCGAACGGGAGCATGAGTGTCGTATAGCTTGGTTAAAAAAAGATTAAATTCTGTAACTTTACCATCTAAATCATCCGTATTCAGAACACTTGACCAATCTAGCTCCTGTGCGTCCTTACGTAAATTATCAATATTAATGCTACCAAAACTGCGTTGTAGAAGAATTTTAGGTTTCAATTTAGGAGGTCGAATTTTGTACGAGAGATAAATTAAATCATGATGGGAGAAGTCATCCGCGGCACATTGACCGTGCTTGATGACGTGACTAGGTGATGAAACAAGGATCAAGTCAAGTAATGAAGGGACACTGTTTGGCGCATGATGAGTAGCATTAGCAAGGGGGAGTAAAGTTAAATTGAGTGCCGTAGCCAGCGATTCAAGTTTTCTAGATCTACTGTCCTGTTTCAATAGACATGTATTATAATCACCCATGACGATGGTGTGATCATAAGATGTAGTAATATTTTCTAAGAGATTTTCAAAAGATGAGAAATAATTAACGTTACGAGAATGCGGGTAATATACTCCTAGAAGTAGCTTAGAGTGATGCAGGACGATTTCGATAAAGAGATGTTCACCGGCATCGGGCGGTTGTGCTGACCTACTAACTATAGAGTAAGAAATATGTGTCCGGAGATAGATAGCAACACCACCACCACCCCGTCCAATACGATCATTCCTTATGAGTCGAAAACCTAGTAATGCAACAGAAGAAGAAGGAAGAGCAGGCTTCAGCCATGACTCAGACTCTAATATGGCGTGAATATTGGGATGTACGAAGGACGCAAGCATTTCTGGGTAATGAGCCGCAATACTCTAGCATTTATGTGAAGAACATTGAGGTTCTTAGGAACGTCGGAAATGAATGATTCAATTGAGTCACTCAATGTGGGAACGCTGCAAAAACTGCCTATACTTTCATCAGATGAATTGCAAGAAATATATAAAGAATCCGAGTTCTCATTGTCCTCGGATGACATATAAGATATGTGAAAAAAAATGGTACACTAAAATAAATAAAAATAAAATATATAACTAGCAATAAATAATACTCCAATAAAATTAAAATAAACAAAAATTAAACACTTAGTGTTATATCTCATGTAGCAGCAGAGTGCTAGCCAACACAAGTAAAACGAGCCCAATCACGACGGGTCTATCTTGTTTAGTACAGGAGTTCCTATGGCCACCCTCCAATTACATCAACAAATCAGCTACATGGTACTATTTATTATTGCATTGTCACGCGATATACTAGTACATATGCGTGCAAAATTTCAGCTCAATCGAAAACCGAGAGGTTGGTCAAATTTAATTTGCAAGATTCCACCCGAACTAACCTATCTACATACATAGGTATGTACATCTGTACCTGTACCTGTACCAGCCTTTTTAATAGTCCACTGCAGGACGTAGGCCTACCCACGAAGGGTGTTTGGGCCATATCCACCACGCTGGCCCAGTGCGGGTTGGTGGATTCACATACGCCATCGAATTTCTTCTACGGTCATATGCAGGTTGCCTCACGATGTTTTCCTTCACCGAAAAGCCAGCGGTGTTAAATTCCGTACA
Source organism: Hypomecis punctinalis (assembly GCA_949316475.1). Taxonomy (NCBI): domain Eukaryota; kingdom Metazoa; phylum Arthropoda; class Insecta; order Lepidoptera; family Geometridae; genus Hypomecis; species Hypomecis punctinalis. Next base: position 20,985,516 of record OX438797.1, read on the forward strand.
TAAATTCCAAAGAACTCATTGGTACGGGACCGGGGATTTGAACCCACGACCTCACGATTGTAAGGCGGGTGTCACTACCACTAGACCACCACGGCGTGTAAACCATATTTATCATTAACTGGCGACCCCCCCGGCTTCACACAGGTATGTTATACATATAAACCTTTATCTTGAGTCACTCAAATATCTGACCGCATATCTGCTCAACATCAGGCAGTGTTTAGTCAAACGCAAACCTACAAGGAAGAATAAAAATACAATAAACACTATCTATTACTAAAACTGCATCAAAATCCGTTGCGTAGTTTTAAAGATATAAGTATACATGGGGACAGACAGCGGGAAGCGACTTTATTTCATTCTATGTAGTGACTAAGGTTTTGATAACTTAGTTCCCAAATTTGTAGGATTCCCAGGATTTGTTCGGAACCCTCGGTTGGGGTAGTCTGACTCACACTTGTCCGATTTTATTTCATCACTTGGAGGACCAGTCTTACTCGCACTTATTCTGTTTTTAAATAGGTTTTTTTACTGATTATTTTGAAGATATTAGATGCGAAAAAAGAGCTTTTCCCGTCACGTCTTCAGCTACATTATTGTTTTAGTATAGTGTAGAGATATCCCCAATGCCACAGTCATTACCCAGTATTATCCAAACAGGTGCAAGACCGGTGTTTGCTCTCAGAAATCCGCGCTCAACGAGCTGTACAATCCGATGTTATTATTTAATTACGAGCATCTCAGACAAAGCTGGGGTTTACCATTTGTAACATTTTTCAGGATTTCTACGTTTATTTCACGGTTGTACTACACTGTTGTAGTGTTCCTTTTAACTTTTTTTTTGCATATCTTTCACTTTTATTGTAACCACCCACCACATTCTAAACATGAAATAAAAATTGTAAGTAGGTTTTATCTCATTTTCTATTAAACCCTCTAGTTTCATAAAATAACCGAAGTTTTTTATAGTACAGTATGTTACTCGTTAACAAGTGTACCTTTACTTACTGTGTACTGTAAATCACTGTAACACGCCGTTACTTAATTAAAGCTTTTTTTATTAACCTATACTGTCCCACTCCTGGGCAAAGGTCTCGTCTATTTAAAACTGTTTATTTATTATACTCTATTTAATTTTCGATTGCAGGATAAATAAAGTAAAATAGATTCATTACTATTTTATTTTTTCAAATGGCTTTATTAACTTCCACTAAATACAAGACTTAGGTACATAATCTAAAACTACATAAACTACTACTACATAACAAACAATTGGATCATCCATAGACACTTGAAGGTCTAAAGATATTCCAAATGCCCAAAACTACTGCCAGTTGGCAGCGTGCCCAGCATGCTGGCAGCATTGCTTTGCAAAAATGGCAATGCTTATACGTTGAGCCAAATAAACACCACAATTTTTACTATTTTCTTGACTAGTTTCAGAATTACTTTGAACATGGTAACCCCAGCCGGAACTCACTGCTCAAGTTATGAGAGTCTAATGGACGATTTATTAATAATTCAACCTCGAAGAATTTGGAAGCGAGTTGGTCGTAATTAACAGCTTAATACTTTGGTTCATAAATATTACCTACTTTATTAATAAATGTGTTTCTAATTGCAGTTTTTTTTATTTTTTTATTTAACTTACACTGTCCCACTGCTAGGCAAAGATCTCCCCCAATTCCTTATAATTGGGGGGTTTTGGACCGTAACCCGCCGCGCTGGTCCAGTGCCTCGATATCTTTACGCGTTCCCGAGATAAAGAGTCTTGACATACACACAGACGGACAGACGGACAACAAAGTGATCCTATAAGGGTTCCGTTTTTTCCATTTGAGGTACGGAACCCTAAAAAGTAAGTAGGTAAATAGCATAACCATAATATTTTAGCATTCTTGATACACAGGATAAGTTTTCAATTAGAGACTACTACTACGTAATGAAGCGTAGGACGCCCACTCATACGGTAGACTATCGCGCTGGATGCAAGCCGCTTCCCACTGCTCTTATTAGAGATATCCTTAGACGTATGCTCTGCAGTGGACGTCGTATGGCTTATGAATGGATATTATGTACTAGATACCTACCGACAAAATGAGCCCACGCTTTACTTGGAAGAATTGTAACCCGCTCATTGAGACAGCATCGCCATGTATTTGGTCTAACCACCTTTGAATCTGAAAACCACCATCCTTTATAAAGTAATAGTATCTATTATAGTATATTATATTATATTAACCAATATTATATTGTAATTACTTGAATAAGCACTAATTTATTAACGCTATTCTATTTTAATAAGTCTTGTTAAGGGAGCACAGATCTCCGAAATACAAGCTATGCTTAGTTTGGAGATCTGAAGCTCATTGTCATCATATGTTATTTATTTTAATGAGTCAATAAATTAATTTTGAACTTTTGAATTTTAATTTTGAATTATTAAGCAACCAATATTTTAAAAGACTTTCAAAATAATCAGTACAATTGTACCTTTATAAATTGTCGAGGATCAACCACGAAAGGAATTCTGAACTACAAAATAATTTCGAGAGTTGTCGCAAGGTAAAATTAAATCCCAGTGATAAGCAAATGATCCCATTTTAAAATTTTGTAGTAAAAAAAATAACAAAATGTAACAATGTGTTTTAAGGTCTAGAATCATCTACTGGAACCACATGAGTACATAAGTCATGTATTTGATTCTGTACATGATTACGAAGAATATAATATAGAGCGAGACTAACCCTGAATAGTGATAAAATATCAGCTGTCATTGTCCCGGTTGTTATACCAACTATAAGCACAGGTTACAAATGAATAAATAACGGCACTTTTTTGACCATTCATGTTTTTGAAATATTATTAGTACCGGTTGAAATTGTGTTACTTGTTACTAAATAAAATTAACAACACTACAAATAACCTTGTGTAATGTAGTAGTTACTAGTGAATTTCGACGATTCCTTACCTCTACGCAATAAGTAGAAGAAGACACATCATACAATGCTGTAGCAGGAGCTTTACTAGCAGTATGAACTCTGGCAGCAGCCATGGAAACCGCCACCGAGCGCAGCACGAGGAAACTGAATGAAAACACGAAGTATACTGCGTGATCGTAGCCACGGAACGGCCTGCAATTGCATACAAAGTCGGAAATAGTCACGAAAATTGGCAAAGTGCCTCTGATTCTGATCAAAATGTTTGAGTATTGTTGGAAGGTAGACGAGAACCAGCCGGCGAATGATATAAAAGGCGGTGAGCAAACGCCGCGCCGTCACTTTGCCTCGAGCCACCGTCGTGGAAACATCGTCCGACATTTCATTTCTCTTTCGTTAAATTGTGTCGAATCGCTGTCCGATTGTTTAACTTTTGATTATTTTTGTTGAATTATAATTGTCAGAAGTAATTCGATGTTTTATTTTTGAAATAAAATCGGTTCAAGTATCCAAAATCAGAAGTGGGATAGAATCTACGTTTCACACGTTGTTCTATCTCACTACTCTGCCCACATTTTGCTGCAAAGAAATGTCGGATGTGATGTCCATCGAAATAGTAGTTTGCACAAAATCTAAATGAAGGTAGTTGCCTAAGAGCGAAACTAGGCGCGAGTTAATAGTGAAGTGAAGTGTTGGAGCAGTGCTTGATAGCTCATAGGGTGCGTCGAATTCCCACAACCCGCAGGCCTCGCCGCCTGACCGGTGGGCATGCCGCCCTCAGCAGGCTTCGCACCTGTTCGGTGGGCATTGCTACCTGCCACCTTTGCGATGTCGGCTACTCAGCGGGAATCACCGTCATCAGCAAGCCTCATCGCGCTCAGCGGCACTAAGCACCAAGAGAGGCTGGTGAACTGTTTGTGGCAGACAACGGTCAGGTACAAGTTCACGGTACCAGATTGCATTGTTGATGCAGTACACTTCTTCAGAATGTTGGTGAGAGCTATCCATTACTTTTACATTTTACGTTTATGCCCATGTTTACCAATGGCAAAATAGACCGTGCTAAGTACTAGACTACCGACTTTTTACGAATCGGGTTTTGTTTAAATTATGATTCAGGCCCTTGTGTAAACATTTATGACGGGTGAATGATCGTACATGGGGTTATTTTATTGCGAACACGAGCTATTTTATCTGTAGCTAGACATCGCGATTGTTTTGTTCAGAGTCAGGAACACGACTCGAACAAAACTACCCTACTTGTCATTTTTTTTGCTGTGTAGGTTACGCATTAAACATTTTGTGAAAAATAATAATGTAGCCAAGTATGTGCCTTTAAATAGATGCTGTGAAGTTCAACTCATAAGACAGGCATTGTTTTTTCGTGGTGAATTTGTCCGCCTTTCTGCGAAAGTCAACTGACATTATTTGACACTCATTTAAATCCTAAACGTGCTTATAGCCGGGATTCTAATGTAAAAATTGTTTTGGTGAAAAAAGATAACGCGTAGCATAAGCAACGTTGAATTTCGACGCAATATGATCAGCGTCGCAATGCCTTGAAGTGGTATTGGAATTTCGTAGTCTTGTGAAATAAGAAAACTTGTGAATTGTTTTAGTACTTAAAGAAAAAGCTGGTTTCGATAGATTGTTTTTAAATTTTGAATATGACTTGAGATAGGTACGGGGTTAGTCCCGTCAGATGTTTGTTGGGGAACTGTAAATTCTACTTTGTGTGATTTCGGAATGATTATTTTCTAGTGAAAGAAACTGAGCCTTTTAAAATAAAAGTCAAGGTCAGGTGTGACCGAGCTCTGATAAGATCTAAGTTCTACTTATGTGATTTTCCACATGTAGTCGAAGACAAAAGTAGCAGGCAAGTAAGGCAATCATTAAAACCGGCAGTTTGTGCGCTCTGATTGGTTTTATTTGAAAGTATGTACTTAGGGTTGTTTTTATCAAAAGTGTTATCTATGTAGTTGCCGTGACAAAGAAGAAAGAAGAAAGAGAGAGTAAGCTCAACTCTTTTTAAACGCTTCTTCTCTGTTTGTAGTTGTGACGCTGCAGCGTTTCCGATAAAACGCGGGAGTACGTCTCATCGAGGTCACTGAATGTGATGGAATGTGGTGGCCCAGTTGTGAGTGCTTAAATGTTTGATTTTGCGCTGGAAAAGGTAAAATGTTTGGTGACCTGTCGACTATAATAAGTCGTAGACTTGAACGTTTTACACCATCGCCCGGCAGTCGTGAAAGTTTTGGTGACAAGTGGTGTTGTTGATAACTTGTCAGGACTACACCCGATAGACATGGGTAGTAGCTAGATTTCTGAGTTTTGAAAACCTGATCGCAACACTAGTTTTTCAAAATAACCGGTTACATTCTTCTGGCCAGGCAAAAATAAATCTTAACTAGTCGAAATAACGGTGAAATTTAATTATCATGGCGCCATAAACAGAGAAAAAACTGGTTTTCTTAGAGCAAGCTAAATTTAACCTTCTCTAAAGAAAACTAAAGTTGATTCTTCACTAACTGTGTATGTAGCCGTGATTAGTTCTGGACCGTCGCCGCGTAGCCGTCGGTGTCGCGTGGGTTGCAACAAAACAGTTTGTTTTTAGTAACCAGAAAAGCCACGACACGAGCGCGACACGGCGTAGCTAGGTTATTATGTGTAGCAGTTTTTCGACATTGCAAAGAGCAATTTTTCGGCTATGTAGCTAGAAACAGTTTTATAAAGTTGCTACGATACGTAACGCCCAGTCGCCCACCGCTAACACCCGATAAGCGATAACTTACAGATGCAAATAAAGATTTCTAATTTTAATATGATCTACTGTTCGTGCAATATTCATTTACTGGTACAATTTGTAGGGAGTACTGTACACTGATAAACTTGTAATGATCAAATAATGATCAAGTTTGTGCCCGATCAATTGAAGAGTATGAACGTAACCTGCCAAGTGTTTTGTTACGTCTCTGTCTGTCTATAGAAGTACCTACGTTTAACAATGTGTTGCTATGTGAAATGTTTACTTTTTGTAAAAAGATACATCTGATCCTTATTATTTTCATCTGCACTGTGTTAGCCTTTTGACGGTCCACTGCAGGATGACGGGCATACCCACGAAGGTTGATTTAAGGGTGATGTTCATCTATTTGAAGGGAAATGTGCCCCCGAACGATTAACGTAAAAGCTTTGCAATTGTTTCTGAGTTAGATGATTATTGAGAGACCTTGTTATTGACACGTTTTATGACCCTAGCAGCGGCTCAGTGGTGATGTTTTACGTTTCATAGTTCTAATTGTGTTTTCTCTGGTTTGTCTCAGATCGATCGGGATACGGCTTCACGCAGTGCCTCTGTCCCTGGGAAACGAGTATTGCTTCACGTCGTGCCTCTTACTCAGTGCGGGATATCGCTTCACGTAGTGCCTCTGTCCCTGGGAAACGAGTAATGCCTCACGTCGTGCCTCTTACTCTGTGCGGGATACTGCTTCACGCCGTGCCTCTGTCCCTGGGAAACGAGTAATGCCTCACGTCGTGCCTCTTACTGTTTCACGTAGTGCCTCTGTCTCTGGGAAACGAGTAATGCCTCACGTCGTGCCTCTTACTGTTTCACGTAGTGCCTCTGTCCCTGGGAAACGAGTATTGTCTCACGTCGTGCTTCTTACTCAGATACTGCTTCACTCCGTGTTTCTGCCCCTGAGAGCGAGTAAAGCATCAAGTCGTGCTTCTTGCTTGGTCGAGACAGTCTTCACACCGTGCTTCTGTCCTTGGGAGCAAGTAAAGCATGAAGTCTTGCTTCTTGCTTGCTCGGGACATGCTCTGCGCTGTCATCTGTCTCTGTGAGCGAGTAAAGCATCCATTCGTGCTTTTACTTGCTCGGGACAGGCTCTGCGCCAAGCATCTGTCTCTGTGAGCGAGTAAAGCATCCAATCGTGCTGCTTACTTGCTCGGGATAGATAGATTTCACGCCGCCGCGCCGTAGCTCACTAGTTAAGTATACGCCTCTTGACATTTTTGCTGTCTTTTGGCTAAGTAACGATTGTTTATGTTTCTTTTTTAGTCATAACACAGGATACACTTCAAGCGTGTTTCTTTCTTGGTTGTTTAGTCATAATCATAGTCAAGGTTACAAAGTGCCTTTGATGAAATTTTACTTTGCTGCCCTGATCACCCGGTTGATCCACGAGTGAATTTTAATAAGATTTGACGAATCTGAACTGAACTTTATTCGTGACCATTACAAGAAATGATTCTTGACAGCCTTTACAAGGCGATACTTGTAGATTTCAATTTTTTTTCAGTTCAGTTTCATGTTTAATGTTTGAATCTTTTTGAGCAAGAAGAACTTTATGTCTGGAGCTATTAACTTGCCTTCAAGCCTTTTCTATGATTTCGTACATACGCAAATCGTTTTCACGTTCTGTACAGATGCTGACCTAGAAAAGGAAGAAACTACTTCAGCTGCGGCTGAGCTACAGCCACAAATTGTAGTCTAACTGTTTCCGGTACCAGAGCTGTGAAAAGAAAATGAACAGGTTCCATCTGGGTCTGCACGTCTGGGTTGCATAGAACTACCAAGAGACTTCTACTCAAGCGTGGCATATGAACTCTCCGAGCCTGAGCACCATCTAAGCTTTGATGCCAATGCTTGAGACTGGCCTGCAGAGCTAAGAGAGACCGAGGACGGTCTCATTTATCAAGAAAGGCCGTGTTGGAAGGTAGACGAGAACCAGCCGGCGAATGATATAAAAGGCGGTGAGCAAACGCCGCGCCGTCACTTTGCCTCGAGCCACCGTCGTGGAAACATCGTCCGACATTTCATTTCTCTTTCGTTAAATTGTGTCGAATCGCTGTCCGATTGTTTAACTTTTGATTATTTTTGTTGAATTATAATTGTCAGAAGTAATTCGATGTTTTATTTTTGAAATAAAATCGGTTCAAGTATCCAAAAGTATAATAATATATATTTTTATAGCACTACAATAATTGATTAATAATTTAATTTAATTATTAATAATTTGCGTACTACAATATTTTGCCCAGTTCCATCCATTGTTGTTTTGGTGGAGTTTTGCACGGCGCTACGTCCAAAACTCCACCAAAACAACAGTAGATGGAACTGGGCAAAATATTGTAGTACGCAATACCGTTGCAGGGATGCCATATTCGGAAAGCAAAAAACTTAATTATTTTTTCCCAATTCCCCGTGAGTGGAGTGTTTTATGACCCGTCCACACTCTCTACGATGTGACGCGAAGGGAGGCGGGAATGTTGATGGGACGCTCGCAATTTCTCCGCGCCCGTCGTCGCGGCGCATGAGTGCTCGCCAAGGCGCTCGTGAGAGTGTGGATGGGGCAAAGTGTGCTTTACAGATCTTCAGTCCAGTTAAGGTTCACATTACCTGGATCACAAATCAAAAGTAGTACAGAAGTAAAATTGAAAAAAATCGTGAAATTAATTTGTGGTCCTAGCGACGTCATTCGCTACAAGACGCTAGCTAAGCTACGTGCTCTTCCGCCTGCCAATCACAGGGCGTATTGCCGCGCCTCAGCCAATCCAGCTCCAGCTCCAGAAGCCGGAGTCTGCATCGCGCAAATAAAATTTACAGCGACCGCCGAACCTATAGCTATCCCTGGGCACAACACTTCGCCCGATGGAGTAAGTACCTCTTTGCGAGATGTTATCCTATCATCATCAGCTCGGCATGGACGACTACCTAGTCAAATTTTTTAACATTAAATATAGCTATTTCACCTATAGGTAGCTCTATAAATGATGTGTTGAAATAATATTTACCGTATATCAGGTTGCTCTGGATGACATCGAGAAGTCGCTTTTATGCCGTCCCTGCAAGACCAATATACAAATATCTAATATTATAGGAAAATTTCTGGGACAGACTACTTTTAATAATAAGGTCAATAAGTCGACACTTCTTCAGTTTTAATCTTGAAGTGACAATAAAGAATCTATGTGAACTTTCAGCTTAAAATTATTTCTGTTATTTTAATTGTTTTTATATCAAGCTGTTTTTGTTTTCAATATTCAATCATTTATTGCACCAAAAACACATACATTTCTTAGTCTAATTTATAAACTTAGAGTAAGAGAAGTTAACTTTCATCTAAGCTTAAGGAACATTTTAAAAAGCTTCCAGTTATCTGTTCTCATTGCCCAAACACCTGCACACATTCAGTGCCCTTATGTAAGCCTTTTCATCTGGGGTAGCACTCGCTAACCACTGGGCAAAGCTTGTTTAGATGTATGTCACCAATATTAGAACCATCGACACGAAGAAGAAGAAGTTATCTGGACAAGTATTTGTGTAATGTTTGGGCTAACATCCACCTATCAGGATGCCAGTGGACTATGACTGTGAGTTGGATACAAGCTATTCGTAACTGGGCTTGTTAAAAATCCATTACCTATGTCCATCCAGAATTGGACGTCCTACGGCTAATAGATAGATGAATAGATATTCATCTACATATCTATCTGGTATATGCCAATTAGAGTCAATCTAAAAATGCTGGACTAGAAAATTTAGTTCAAATGGAAGTAAAGTTGAAAAGCCCTTGCTTAAGTTAGGGGCATTATAAATTCATGATGAATACAAATAACAAATAACTCAGGTAACTATGCAATTTTTATTAATATTATAAATAGTGTGTTTGTATACTTGTTGGTTACTCTTTCACGCAGCAACAGAGTAACATATTGACTTGATTTTTGGCGTGAATATGAGTGGAGGCTAAGGCTGGAGTGGAATAAGCTATTTTTATCCGGAAAAAATAAAAGGTATCTAGAACAATAGTCATAGTTGTGGTAAAGCCCGGGCTAATTTTAATACAAATAAAAAATAAGCATCTTACGCAAGGGTGTGAAGCAGCTGCAAACAGATGAAGAACAGATTGTTGGCGAAGGATATGAACACGACGCCGCCGATGATGTCATCTACCACACGCACCAGACTCGTGATCCTGTTGTAGTCTTCCCGCATGGTGCGCCAATACGACAACGGCACATACTGGAATAAACACAATGACTGGGTATACTAAGCGCCACACAAATCGGCGGATGGGAAGTTATGCGCAGGACGCTGCGCAAAAGCCGAAATATAAGTATACGCGGAAGCCAGAGAGACGAGACGCCGGGGCACACCCGCCCGCCAACCTCATGCCTCCCACGCGCTCCCTACGCACTACGACATTCGGCGTCGGAATTGTGCATACATGCGCAATAATTTGCCAATCACGGCGAAGTGTCATCTGCGGCTAACATCTCATCCGCCGATTTATGTGGCGCTTAGTATAAAAAAATTATCATTTTGATTTGAGTTAGATTATCGAAAAATATTGGACACCAATATCAAAAAATGTCGTATTATTTAATTTGCCAATCAAACATTTAATGACAAAGAATCTTGTCAAAGTTCGGGAGTGTGGGTCGTGGAGTTATTTCACTGACAAAAGTCTATACATTTATTTGCATGTGACTAGTGTAGACACACGGAACGCTGACAGGCTATACCTTAATTATTTTTATTAAATTGGCAAAAAAAAAATGTGTCCATTTTTTTTTTAATCTGTCGAAATATTTTTATATGGTATTATATTTTTTTAATCATCATGCCTGTTGTAATTATTTTACAGTCCTCATAATACCTATTAGCTATAAATAACGACACCTGTCTTCTGTTGCCTCCTTTATGGATTTTCAGTAAGATAATTTATTATTTCCATTCCAGCCCCCCTACCGCCTAAAGCTATAGCAATCGTAATAGCAATCGTTTATGACTTCAATTTAGTCATTTGGCACCGCCTATGTGACGTTAGCCATCAAAGTTGTTCATTCAACGATTGCTTTCGCAATCCGCGCAAAGCAATTGATGGCTAACATCACATAGGCGGTGCCAAATGACTAAAATGAAGTCATTAACGATTGCTATTGCTTAGGCGGTAGGGGGCTGATCAGTTTAGAGAATCTTGCATCTAATGCAAGTTACGTTTCTGCAACTGCGGTTTGACACATCCATATGTTTGATCCACTGCTTTTGAATTTTGGAGTTTCATCACAAAACGCCAGTAAATTAAGGTTTTATATGAATGTGTAAGTCTCGAAAAATAATATGCAAAATCGGTTAAACTGCCAAGAAATATTATTGACCTATATGAGAGGATTTTCAGGTTTAAAACAATAAACAAATTTCAGGTTTTAAAACAATAAACAATGACCAAATCGATGAAAAGGGTAACCAAAATAACATGTCTTATTGCAAACTTGAAATCCGGTACAAAATTGGGAGAATTGGTCACAATATACAACATTTTTTTGATGGAAACTTGAAATTTGGTAGAAATTTGCTTCTTTTCGGTATATCAGTAGGACCGGTATCAAATGGGTAGAAACACCAAAAAATCGGTAGATTCGAGACCTCTGTGAATGTGACTTACTGTGTTATTTCTTCAGAGTTCTTGAGCTTTGCTATCTCTAGCAACCCTGTCACCACTAATATGCACTCAAGTACAGCGTAGGACTATGACTAAAATGGTGGTCTGATAACTTGATTAAGACCTCTGTAATCAGCTGGATCACAGATCAGAGAACCTTGTTCCCTGATCTGTGAGCTGGATGCACTCTGTTTCCACTTACAACGGGATAAATTGAAACCTAAAGGAGTGTATTTTGTCTAGTAAGTGGTCTTTTGGCTGTTATTCTATCTAATCATTTTCAAACCTTGTGTTTCACAGAGTTGATGCGAAGGTTGATCTGGTCAAGTCGTGACGTCAAGTACATGCTCACGCAAATGACAAACAAATCAGAAAAGTTCCAGTTGAATGTGCATTGCATGTTTGTTATCTGAAAATATTGCAAATAATCTAATTATTTAATTGTATAGTGCTTTGCACACTACAATTTATCTCAAAGAAATGTTCTAGGGTCTACAGTGTCTAGGCCGGAACGCCCAAAGAGATGCAGGTATCCTGCGATCGCGGTAAATTTTTTGAAATGTCTTCAACATAATTATTTAAAGAAAAAAATGGTATAACCGCCTTCCATCGTGTGGGTTCATTTTGGGAGTATACCCTTTCGAATTAAAAAAAATGTTTTTTCGATTCAGTTCATAATTGGCGAAATTATCGATGAACATACACAAAAAATATACATACAGACGAACATAGATCCTCCTCATTTTTGGAAGTCGGTTAAAAAAAGAGTAATTTTTTGAGAAATAGTTTAAGAATTGAGTGACATTACAAAAATTTAGAGATTTGGTATTTGAGAAGGGAACAATTTACGAGTAACAATGATTTCAAATGAGAGTTTCACCAACTGCAGTGACTTGTTCCTCAAATAATTACCTAGTTATTATTTTATATAAGCAAGCATGATTATCAACTACACTGATACAAAAACTAAAGCCAAAATCCGCTGAAAGTCTAGAAATTATCTAAATACTCAGGTTGACATCCAGTTGGCAGCATATTATTATGTTGCTATAATATACATACTTACTAATATGCTGTACTGTACTGAACCAGCCTTTTTTAATAGTCCACTGCAGGACGTAGGCCTACTCACCAGGGCGATTGTGCTATATCCACCACGCTGGCTCAGTGCGGGTTGGTGGATTCACATACGCCATCGAATTTCTTCTACTGACGAATGCAGGTTGCCTCACGATGTTTTCCTTCACCGAAAAGCCCGTGGTGTGAGATTCCGTACATAAATTCTAAGACCACGACCTCACAATTGTAAGGCGGTTGTCATTACCAACAGACCACCACGGCTAATATACTGTAGCGAGTACATACTATTAAAGCTTTTAAATATTGTAGTTTTATTTAATATTATTTTAATTACCATTGCCAAGACTCCGAAGACATGATTGTACGGTACAAAGCTCCATATCCAAGGAAAACTTTTTATCGCAAATACTTCGAACACGTTTACATCGTAATTGCATTCTACGATAACTGAAAGGCCTGACATGTCTGATAGTGTATGTTCAACTGAAACAGCAAAGTACAGTTTATGCGCTGAGTTTATGGAAGAAAACGGGGGAGTTATGTCATTTTACATAATTATTTTTTGCAAAAAATAGCATGACCGACTTCACCCGTGTACAGAACTCGCAAATATTTCGCACGGATCGATGTAGCATTTTTAACATTATTCTTGATTTATCAAAAATGGCTGAGCCGATTTCGATAAAATGTATATGGGACAAATTTCAATGTATACTCTTTTCAATAAAAAAAGAATTATTGAAATCGGACTACCATAAAAAAGGTTATGTATGGTTATACATAAAAAATATACGCGTCAAATTGAGTAGGTACCTCGTCCGGTTCGTCGGTCAAAAATAGTAGGTACTCCTTCTGGGCTAAGTGTGGTGCCCAGGGATGGCTTTGACTTTGAATCTGACTTTATTGATCCAAGCAAAGCAAAAGTCTTTGCCCAAAGATTGTGCTTTCATCTGTCCGGATGATGATTTTCCTCTACAGGTCGCATCTTTCAACGAATCTCGATGAAATTTGGTGTCATTGACGATTTTTGATTGGGGAGGTCTTTCCCTCCAAAATGGGAGACATTTTCTGCCAATTTTGATAATATTTGGCAAGATTGTGTCGTACCTCTATTCTAACAAGGTTGCCTGGAAGAAATCGCCATGGGTGATAAGGCCGCCCCTTTATAATCATATTTTTTGTCGTATGTGTTAATAGTGTTTATTTTTTATATTGTGGTTATAAATAAAGAGTTTTGTCTGTCTGTCTAACAATATTAGGCATGATAAAAAAAAAAAAAATTTTAGTTCGTCAGATAGACTATCAAAAAACATTAGACACGTATTTTTTATTTAGTCAATTAATCAAAAATTAATGAAGATAGAGCGCGTCAAAGTTCCCCGTGACGTCACAAGTGCCATACAAATGTATAGACTTCTGTAAGAGAAGTGACGTCGCGACCCCCACTCCGAAACTTTGACAAGGTTAATCTTTGTAATTTGTTGTTTCATTAACAAAAAAAATATAGGTACGAGTTAAATATTTTTTGATAATCTAACCTACGGACTAATAATAATAATGTTTTTTTACCCTGTCATCATGCCCATTGCGAGTATGAACAAATCGGTTATGAACAAGTCGAGGCATAATAAGCCTAGAAAGATTCAGTTAGAGATATATACCGCGAGGTGTACTGTTAAGCATTACTAGTAGGTATAATGTTTAGTTGGAACTTGAAGTCTTGAACTGGCTCATCAGTTGCTGTAAATATCGTTTGCCTTGGCTTGTAAATGTCTGTCGAGAGGTTTTGGATCTGTAATGATTATGTTATGTTAATAGAAGTAAATGGACTAAGTATGTCTACCGCGCTGGCTTAAACACCGGTTGATGAAACCACAAACTCTACGGGACAGAAGTCAATGATCCGCTCCACAACAGTATAGATAGGTAGTGGTAGTAAACCATTAGTAAAAAAATAAAGAATCCGTTCTTCACCAGTAAACAAAACATCCTCTTTCTCAATCCTTGTTTCAGTCAAATTGCGAAAAGAGAAAATCTAGTTATCACGACGTGGATCAAAAAATTATGTAGCATGCGCAAATATGCGGGTAAAAGCTAGTCGTATTACGAGTATAAGATAACTAGCTTTTGTCTGCGGCTACGTGCTCACCAGGCAGCGTATGCTGCTAACTTACGAGTCTTTTTGATTTTTTTGCCATCCTTTTTGGCACCTTTTTTATTTTTTTTCGGTACAAAAAGCTTATCTGACCCTCTAAATTTTAAGTTTTCGGAGAGTAAGTTTATTTTGACCAAACTTAAAAACATTTCATAAACTATATCTATTAAAATTAACCTACTTAAAATAAAAACTAATACTAAACACTAAACTTATATTACTAAAATAAAAATAAAACTAATCTAAAAGACCCGGGGCAGAGGGTAACGTGGCCAGAATGCTGGTGGCGTTGCCTCGCTGAATTGCTATACACATTTTTTGGCCAAAGTAGATGCCAGCATTCTGGTCACGTGTCATCTCTACCAGTCGCCTAGAAAGGTGAGCGTCCAGCCCCCATGGACCAGAAGTCTAATTATTGTTTAAGTATATCCATGCCAAAAATCAAGTCCTATGCTGTATTGATGCGTGATAGAGTAAGAACCAAAAAAACACACTTTTTTATATCTAATATCAGTAAGGATAAGGCTCAGACCAAATAAAAAAATCAAAATATAACGTCGTGAACGGACAAGCGCGGCCGGTTTTTTATACATGTGGTAAGTGCGTCGCTGTTGCGCCGCCATAGTTCGACTGACGAGCCAAGGCGTTTCGTTGTACGTGTTTGTGTGTGTAATTATGTCTGTACACGGCGAGGCGTAGTTTTGCGGGCCTCACTTGTTTATTTCTCAACATTCTTGTTTTTTTTATTTGATCTGAGGGATAAAGATGACTCACTAGCAGCTAAGCCAAGAACGATCAAACATGAGATGTTGCATTTCCTAGTAAGCCCTGTGTCGGTGCTGGGGTCTACGGCTTCCGTCTTTGCTATCAACACGGAGAGCTCGGGCCATTTCATTGCGATTCGGAGGAACAGTATCGTTGTGCAACTGTTTGTGAGGTAGAACACTATGTTTGCTGGAAATAAATAATTAAAAATATGTAATTAGTCCCTTAGTACTAACTAAGGCAAAGCCGCCTTCCATCGTTAACAAAATTCGAAGATGTTGCTCGAATTGCTTACATTATTGTTGATTTTTAAAAAACCGCTCCGCCAATTTTTGTAAAATCTAAATGGGGCTACCTCGGGAGTATATTCTTTTGAACTAAAAAATAATTTTTCGATTCAGTTCTCAATTTGCGAAATTAGCTATGAAGCGGCCAAGTATTAATTTTGACTGTTCGTGGGCGGGAAGCGTTATGCGCCCGAAGGCTTTATGGCGTCAATAAATTAAGTGGACAGTATTTGTTAATTCGCTAGGATCACTGATTACATATCACATGGCATGTCATGACAATTGAGCGATATCTAGGTAAAGGAAAATAGGAACCACGCACGCAGAGTTCTGGTACTTTCTCCGGATCCGGGGTCCTGGCTGCGCAGCACAGAATAGCACGAAAAATGTCCACCTTTCACAAATTTTGTTCGCACAGTAGTTATATGTAGTCTATAGGTACCGACGTTCTTGCGGGTGTTCAAATTACACATACAATTACATCACAATGTACTATTGTTGCAAAACCGAGTGACACGAAGACAGTCCGCGCAGGTTGCTATACGTAGACTGCGTGGCGGTATGTGGGATTGGTGGGGGTGAAAGAAACAAGGAATCGCTCAATTAGCCTATATTGCCAAGTGACAGAAAGAGAAAGCTAATGAACTAGTTATTATAGAAAAAATGCATTGGATGATACATTTAGGCGCCAACAAGCTACACAAATGCACACACACAAAAATTACATACAGACGAACATAGAATCTCCTCCTTATTGGGAGTCGGTAAATTAATTTGTACTTACTATTTGCGCTTAGTGACGCGTCATTTTCTTTTAGCATTTTCAGGCAGCATAACAGAAGCCCGATACATTGCATAGTTATCGATACGATTGTGTAGAGAAATCGCCATGATTTGAACGTAAATCTGAGGAAAAACTTTTCAAATGAGTCTTGAATAATTGCTGCTAAATTACATGGGGAAAATGTACAGGGGTTACTTGATTACAAGATAGCTAACATCATATGAAACAATGTTTGTTTTACGAGTTTTGTTAATTTGTTAGATTTTACTTTCATGTATACAATTTAATTTTCTATGTGATTGAAAATTGAAATTGAAATTGAAATTGAAAAAACTTTATTCGACATTACAAATACAAGAGACACAAAAAAACAATAATGATATACAAATAAAGAATTAGAAATGTCGAAAAGGGCTCACCTCAGCATTATGCTGAATGCAGGTAGGAACCGCACACTCAGCGCTGGTTTTCAGGTTAGCCCTTTTTGAGGGTAGGAACAAAAAAAACATAAAATAAGAAAATAAGTGAAAAGTTATTTGACAAACAGTGCAAAGCTAAGACAAAGGAAAATCAAACAAAATAACGTTAAGGTTAAAGAACATGAAATAAACGCAATAAATATATATTTTCACATACAAACACAATATAAACAACAGTGATAATTATGATGATAATTAATCTACAAACTTATGTAACGAAAAAGAACAACAGAAAAATGAAAAAAAATAAATAAATAACAAAAATACATAAATTGCCAGCAAAAAATATCCAGAACATGGAAAAAGAGCGGAGTCATTTATAGAAAGGACTGGTCGTACACTATTAATCCGTGCTGAAGTTGTTTCGAAATAAGATAGCGTTTCAATTGTACCCGGAAAGAGTAGAGACTCTTCAACTCCCTAATAGGAGGAGGCAGATTATTCCAGCATTTGGCCGCCGCATACCGGAAGCTACCCCTGAAATTGACGGTGCGACAAGGCGGCATGGCCAACTGCTGGGCACACAATCGGCGATAACGGTGCCTGCTATCAGAAATCCACTTAATTCTCTCCCGCAAGTAAGCAGGATTACCGTATTTAATAACACCAAACAGAAGACAAGCGAGATGTAATTTGCGGCGGGATTTCATTTTTAACAAGTTATTATTATTCAGAAAAGGGGTGACGTGTGATCTGGGCGGAATGTTGAAGCAAAACCTAGCACATGCATTTTGTACGCGCTGAACAAGACGCTGCGTTCGACCTAGGAGTCGAGGACCATATACAGTGTCGGCATAATTAAGTTTCGATAAGACAAGACTTTCGACTAGCTGAACACGTAGTTCCTCAGTTAAGTACGGTCTGAGTCTGTACAGAGTCTTTAAGCGAAAAAAACAGTTACGAACGGCTTCAGCGACGTGGTTTTCAAATCTTAACGCGTCATCAATGCTCAGCCCTAGATTACGTGCCTCAAACACCCGTTGTACTGCCTGACCCATAAGTGTCAGATTGATGTCAGAGGGAAGAGAAGCCAACTGATGTCGACTTCCAAATACCATGAATTTGGTTTTCAACGGGTTCAATAAAAGACAGTTTGCATCAGACCATGCCACGATTCTGCTAAGGTCATCATTTAAATCATCTAGCGCATCCTTAAGGTTTTCCGGCCTAAAATGTATATAGATTTGTAAGTCATCAGCGTATAAATGATATCTACAATTTATAATCTTATTAACAATATCTGCGCTATAAAGAGTAAACAATGTGGGACCAGGAATTGAACCCTGGGGGACGCCCCTAGCGATGCTTGCAAGTGGTGAACGAAGGGGGATCCCTGAGGGTTGAGAAATCTCCACGAACTGTTCCCTTTTGCTTAAATAACTATCAAACCATTTTACGGTGGGTGAATCAAAACTAGACGAGCTCATTTTGGATAGCAGCAGCGTGTGATTAATGGCGTCAAAAGCCCGGGAGAAATCCAAAAGCACCAGCAGAGTACACATACCATTATCCTGGGATTCCAAGATATTGTCTGTCACGTCTAGCAGTGCTGTTGCTGTACCTCGTCTCTTTCGAAACCCCGACTGAAACTTAGGAAGAAGATCTTCTTTTTCTAAAAACTCCATCAACTGCTGATTTACCACTTTTTCCATTATCTTTGACATGCAGGGCAGAATGCTAATCGGTCGCAAATCTTTTAGTGAATTAGGATTGTTGACCTTGGGCAGGGACGCACAATGGCTACTTTCCAAAGGTCGGGGAAAGTGGATGTCCTAATCGATGTATTTATTATTTCGGTAATAGCATTTAAAGATTGTGGTAATGTTGCCAAAAGCATTTTCAGTGATATACCGTCGTAGCCCACTGCATTTGACTTAAGACTTTTTATAATTTTGAAAACAGTGTTAGAGTTTACAGCTTTAAGAGAAAAAATATTTCGATCATTTTCGGGACGATGAAACTCGTGAAATGTGAGCTGAGAGATAGTTACCTCAGCTTTACCTGGGATATTTAAAAAGTGGTTATTAATCGCTTGAGGGTCATTAAGATGAGATGGAATTTCTATTTTTTTAGAACATGGGAGAAGAGTAGACTTTAAATTTTCCCATAGTGCTTTAGGGTTTTTGAGTTTGTTGTTGATGTTATGGTTGTAATAAGCTACCCTTTCTAAATACAAAGTTTTATTCACTAGCGCTTTAAGACTTTTGTAATAAGCTAATTTTGATTCCAATTTCGTCTCTCGGTAACTCGATAAAGCTTCGTTACGTAAACGCATCATTAACTCAACGTTATCGGTGATCCATGGATAGCCCTTTTCTTTGATAACCGAAGTTTTAAGAGGAGCATGTAAGTCAAACAGGGTAATCATACTTAAATTGAAACAATGGACCATCTCATTAACATCAGTCAAGGATGAAATAGTATCCCAGCACTCCCAACAGAGCAGGTCTAAATCTCTATTAAATGACTCCCAGCAAATAGTATTTAAGGGTCGGTACACTATTGTCAATGGGACAGGTTTCACTTTTTTGATATTAAATTGACAAATTACAACCGAATGTCCTCTATCGCCCATTGGTTCGACAACAACGTCCCTCACGCTCAAATCAGTGCAAACAACATCAATGAGAGTTTCACTATTATCGGTAAAATGTGTTGGAGAATTAACGACTTGCGTGAGATTTAAGCAATGTAATGTAGTTATTAAATTCTTAGTCTTTCCGTCGCTCTTATCAAGCATATTAATGTTAAAATCTCCAAGCAGAATTACGTGATCGCAGCTTGAAAACGAATTGATCGTATCGGTTATCGCATCGAGAAAAATATCCACTCTCATCCATGGAGGGCGATAGGCAGTACCCAAAGCTATTTTTTTCCCGCTAACAGTAAAAGTCACCCACATCTGCTCCACAGACCTATGTGCAGGGTCAATGGGGTGCGCTTGTGTGTGAGCATTGAATCCGCGCCTGATATAAAAACCAACGCCACCACCCCGGCCCTGACGCACGTCTAATGGTCTCGGTATGTGACGAAACCGGTAGTTAGGTACCCGCGGCGCTTTTTCTTCCAACCCATCTTGAATCCAAGTTTCGTTAATTGCCATAATATGAACATCAAGCCTGCCCATTACCGCAAGGAACTCGTCCTGTTTGGTGCCTAGTGAACCAGCATTAAAAAGTCCAATTCTAAGAAATCCTTTGCCAGCCATAAACATTAAAGTTCTATGTTTGTACAATGTGAAAATATAAATGACAATAAAGTACTATAAGTAAGATGATGATTGGTTTTAACTCTAGGCGCGCCGCATGTCCCGAGGTTCGGGGAGGGGGCGGCGCGGAAACATACATAAGTGGAAAACTCAGAAAGCTTTGTAAAATAAAAGTAAAAGAGTTTATACAAAAATTAATGCGTCAGAGCCAATAATAAAAATACTCTTACTTATTAATCCGCTTCAAACATTTATTTTACGGCGTTCTTGAACGCAGAGCTTCCGAGAATCGGTAAGGTCGTGCGACCTAGCATGAAACTACCCTCCTCCCTCACAATTTTCAAAACAAATCATCTTCCAACATTAGTACTACATAAATGAAGTTCTCATATACCGCCACTATAACTGATAAAATGTTGTGGTAAGCTTTTTAGAAATGAGCGCGTAATCCTTTTATCAAACTTACAAATGCGTGAAAGGCAAGTGTGACCGGTGGAAACATTACTATACTCTATAAAATTTAACATTTTTTTTTTTTTTTTAATTAATGGCCCACAGGCTCCAGGTCTGTGTCTTTTGTTAAGTAAGTTACAATTGAAAAAATGCGACTGTACAATAGAGAGGGGTTAGTTTAAATCTTAGTCTAAGTTAGTGGTTTCATTGCGTTGCGTGAATGAAACCAACAAACCGGCGACCCGCATGCAGCACCCGATCACGAGTATGACGCATGTATCAGCCTGATAAAATTTAACTTGATCTCTGCGACAGCTGTCAGAAAAATCACGCCTATGAAGTCCTGAATTTCTTAATAGTACAGACAGTACCTGTCAATGTCATACTTTATAGACATGCCGATTAGTGATGGGCGACGAATGATCGTGACCACAGAGTCTTAATTAAAATATCGATAGTTTATACTGACGATATTTTAAATAAAACTTGATTTATCATTAATGTTATTGAATATTTTAATATCATAACATTTTTTACATGTGTATTTAAATTAAACCCAATTATATGTTACATTAGCATCGATAATAGTGAAAAACGTCGATAAATACTATCGTTACATTATTATGAGTATATAATTAATATCATAACATTATTTACATGTGTACATACTTGATCTTAAATAACAGTAAGTAAATAAATCCAATTTCTCTCCTTCAACTACTCATTCGATTTCATTACAACATTGTTTGAAAATCGATTTTTTCCACCACTATCCCAACTCTAAATATGTCAATATGTAACTGTCGCAGAGATCAAGTTAAATTTTATAGAGTATAGTGGCATGATCTTTGTAGACCGTATCAATCTCCTTGGCAGCTGTCATCAAAAAGGAATCATAATAAAATTTGTATGGCACCTCACAGTACTGCATTATTTAACAAAAGTTTTTTTTAGGGATGGGTCCAGTAATTTATAATCATTTGCCCAAATCAGTGCTGGAATCGGAGAGCGTAGCTACATTTAAAAGGAAAGTTTTTGAATTGTTAATACAAAAAAAAATATTACAGGGTAGATGAGTTTCTTAAAGATAAGCTACCTACCTAAATAAGTCATACTTACATTTTATGGATGATTTTAATGTTTACTTATTCTGCAATTTTATTTTTTATGTTATGACATTAAATTAAAATGTAAATTAAATTGACTGCCTCGGTGGCTCAGTGGATAGTGACCCTAACTTCTGGATCAAAGAGGCGTGGGTTCGATCCCCACCAGGGCAAATATTTATGTGATGAACATAAATGTTTGCTCTGTGTTTGGGTGTTATTTAGTTACTATCTATATAAGTATGTTTAAAAATAAGTATATGTAGTATATCAGTCTATGGCAGCCATATCACAAGCTTTGCTTAGTTTGGGGTCAGAGGCCGTGTGTAAGATGTCCCAAAATATTTATTTTATTTATTATTTATTTATTAAATTGATACGTAAATGTGTAAATTTTTTACATTTTTTGTGAGTAGGTACTAAAAATATTGTATGTCCATTTTGGGCAAAACTGTTGGTACTGTAACCTATTTTGAAGACCTTTTTATTTGTAACACAGTTTAACAATAAACATATCTGAATCTGTGATGTTAGGTACAAGCTGCAGAAAATCCCGTGACTGAAGCTCACCTTTTATGACTTACCTTTAGAAATTAAGCGTTCACCTTCATTGAACGTTTTCAAACAACTTGTGAAAGCTCACTATCTGAAATCATAATGCTACTTGTTCCTTTCGCTACTATTTTATAACGTATGTAGGTATGTATATATGTAGATATATGTATAATTATATTTATATATTATATCGTATATATGTAAGTATATTTAAAACTTAGATTGAATAAGTATATTTAGTTTATTATTTATAGGTGTTTTCTTTATTAATATCTATTTAAGGCCACTATTTATTGTTCTTGTCGGTTTATATTCGTGCAAGGTTGCCTGGAAGAAATCGTAAGGCCACTATTTATTGTTCTTGTCGGTTTATATTCGTGCAAGGTTGCCTGGAAGAAATCGCCATGGGTGATAAGGCCACTTTATAATCATATTTTTGTCGTATATGTGTAAATAGTGTTTATTTTTCTTATTGTGGTTGTAAATAAAGAGTTTTGTCTGTCTGTCTGTCTCACTTAACAGTTAGTCGAGGCTCGCGCAGCTTGTTACTACCTTCAGAGCCGACAAGAAGTTTGAATTAGCCTTTACCTTAACTTAGAAGCGTCCTGTTCACAAACACCAAGCACAGGGTTCAGGCCGAAGCATTGTCCAGTCACTAGTGTAACTTTCATGGCTTCTTGGAACGTGACACCTTTTCCTACGAGCATATTTCTAGCCTTGTGTACGTTCCGGTTAAGTACTGGGTCTGAAATAGGTATAAAAACGTTGTTTTTTTTAAAGCTTTTATTAAATATTTCAAAGATAATGTATCTATATATAGAGGGTTGGTCTTGTTATCTAAATCATTAGATTTGGTATTTAAATTAGAGAGTTCACGTATAAGTCTATAACAAAAACATAAAATCGAAAAGTAAAACGTACACTGTTTCTTAACTTACATGTAATTCAGAAACATAATTACATTACATTAGTTTTGGTTATTGGATTTATTTTGACAAAACTTAAAAATTTGTTTTTGTTATTTGTCCAAGCATTTATTTAAATAAATCCTTGGACAAGTATAAGAAATCCTATACGTATACATCTATGTAATTTCATAGTCGTACATGTTTTACCAAAGTAATAAAGAAAGCCAAATTATTTTCTCAGAATTAATTCTCTAGAATGGACCCGCCAGATGCATCAAATAGTCGTAACAAAGAATAACCTAAAATAGCTAGATCGTAATTCATTTCATAAGCTCTTATTTCTATTATACGCTTGCCAAGTCACGGACACCCGAGATAGATCAGCTCTACAGCAAAATATTGTCAGCTCAATGCCATTTCATTCGTATAACGAGTGCATTGGATAGATATTTTAATATTTGACTTTATTGAGGACGTTTTTTTATTGCAATTTAAGTGGATATTTTAATAATAACACCGCTCTCTCACAGACTAATAAATGTAAAAAATATTGTTACAAGTTGGGTTCTTGGATAATCAGTTAAAACGCCGATTATTCACTTTGCACTTTATTGCACAAAATCACAATACACACGACACAACTGGTTCTCACAAATACTTTACACTGGCACTGATATTCACACAAACTACTCACTTCACAATCGCACTGGTCCACGAGATGTTTTCATATTATAGTGAATGCTACATGCAGTTGCATGGTATGAAAACCGAGTACCTATATGTAGATATGTAGCTATGAAGAGGGCTATGCTCGGAGTCTCTCTGCGGGATTGAATTAATGAGGAGATACAATAATCAAAGTTACCGACATAGCTCAGCGGATGAAATGGCAATGGGCGATGCACATAGCACGAAGGACTGATGACCGATGGGGTCGAAACGTTCTCGAGTGGAGACCACGTACCGGCAAGCGCAGCGTAGGACCAACTTGTGGGTGGACGGATGACCTCATTAAGACCTCAGGATCGCACTGGATGCAAGCCGCTACGAACCGGTCTTATTGGAGATCTTTAGGGGAAGCCTATGTCCAGCAGTGGACGTCTCATAGCTTAAACGAACGAAATGTTGTAAATGTGTAATTTTTTTATGCACACTCAAAAATGAAGCGCTTTTGCTTTACTCGACAATCTAACATTTTAAGGGCAACATTTTTAGATACCCTATACCTTAGGTAAGCAAAAAAAATTCACTATTAAAGACTAAAACCTTTGCGAAATATTGCATAAGGAAATCAAAATATTAACAGATTTGTTTATATTTTAAACGTTTTATAGCTTTTAGTTCGCGTTATTCTGGGGTCGTCTTATAATATCTTTATTTAGCATAAAACTTTCAAGGACCAGAAACTTAATATAATGAAATTATCAAACAACTCACAAGTTTTTAGTTGAAGAGAGAAAAGTAAATTTTTACGCCTTTAATCCCTTATTTCGTTCCTTTTTAACTCTAGGGAACAATAAATCTCTAGAAGTAAAACAGAAATCAAGGAATATGTAAATGTGGATATGAATTAATTTATATTCAACATTCTTGTTCTTTTTTCATCTGTATTATATCCATGGATCCACCGGTGGATTTATAGGAGATAAAGGTATCCGCGGATCCAAAAGTAGAGCCTAGCTGTGGATCCAAGTGGAAGGAGGGTATTTATCTATCTTCATGCGTTGTCTATTTTCATGTTTACTTACAAACACAAAAGTGTTGTTGTTACAAATGATTAAGAGTAAAACCCGACGCTTTACTAGCAATGGCGTCAGGAGGCGAAATAGCTTAGTTGGTAAAGCGTCGAGTCAGTGATCCGAAAGAGGCAGGTTCGAGACCCGCATTCGCGACTAATTTTTGAGACTTTTTTTTTTAAAACTAGTTCATTGAGATAATACTAGTGTTAAAATCACTATCAACAGTAATATAATAGACCAATAGCTTTTGTATTCATTGAACTTTGCAAAAAGGACCTTTAATATTATAATCATGGCTTTGTAACGTAAACGAACGAACTAATTTCGATTGAATAGCGATGAGCCTCTAAAATTTTATGTCGTAGCTACATTGTAACAAAATCAAAAGTTTTAAACATTATAAATTTGCGATTTTACACTTTTTAATAATAGCATTTGTGTGACTTATCCATTGATTCTAGAATCAAGTGCAAACCTCGCAAACAAACTTCAAGATAAACAAGGCACCTCTGCCTTGCGACCTAAGTAGCTACATTAGCAAAATAAACAACATTCCACGAACTAGGCGAATTTGAACCTTGTTTACATGATTTAAGAACTATTTGTGCACCACTCAGCGTTACAGAACAAAAGATTGGAACATTGTCTGATACAGCTTCTACAGGTGTATTGAATAACGTAGACTAAGAAAGTTTTGTTAAATAAAAGGTTCAATTTATTTAACAACTGTAATTTCGAATGATGAAATAAAATGTATTGTAGAAGTTTCAGATTGGCGTTTACAACATTTTTATAATTACGTTTATGTTAAGCTCACTTGATAACGTAGCGTAAGACACCCACCGACACGTCGGTGTCTATCTGACAAGGAACTAATCAAGAACGCAATAAAATCGGGCTGGATGCAGGCCACTTCCAACTTATTTTATTGATATCCTTTGAACAGGCTTATATCCAGCAGTGGAAGTTCTATGACCACATCAAAACTGCTGACAACAAAAAAGCTTCAAAATAGGACCACCCTTTTGAAGTAAAAAGCTTCTTTAGCGGCGTTGTGCCTTTTTTTGGGATGGGTAAAATATGTAAAACTCACGTCAGGACACGTGACTTGATCATAAATTCTAATGGAGGGGAAGTAGACCCCGGGCGCGGCGTAGGAAAGAAAGTAATATCCCTTTTTCTTTCTACCGCACGGCGAAAATGCATGTCTGCTACTGCGGGTCAGGGGCCTTGCGCGAGTGTGCGTGTGCGTTTGTACTACAGCCTTTTCCCTAACCGTTCCAAAATATTCAAAAATGGACAACGTTAATGTTCAAGTTTTCACTTCTACCGGCACTCCTGGTGTGCAACCCGTTGTTTTTTTCTTTGAAAGATATAATTACACATGTAGTGTAGCTGGCTATATCTTGATACCTACAAAAGGTGGATTGTGCTGGTTGTAGGCATCTTCCTAAAGTCTCATTGAAGATTCATAGCCGAGGCCTGTGACTAGCAGTAGATGTTTCATGATTAAAACGATGACGGTGCATAAAACTTTAAAAATGTATGCCACGTCCTGAATAAAAAAGCACCTATACATTTTTGTCTCACGATTTCAAAAACTTCCATCTTTTCAGCTCAAAAGTTACGTATAATAGTCGTTTGAACATGCAAAGACGTTGGAAGTAGGATATAATTGGTCTTGGCTAAGTAGTGCTCGAGTCGACTGCTTTGATGTCTCGGACCTTTGTATTGCTGTATAATTACAGGCACAGTAAGGCCGCAGCTTAATTTCAGCGGGTTGCGGAGCGGGTATTAGCGGAACGGGGTAGTGAACTGCTGTATCTGATTTGGTACTTTCAGTATGTATACAGTTTTTCCGTTACACGTTGTATATTACAACTACTAAGCTAGGTATATTTTATTCCTGATCGACTTCCAGAAGATTTTGTTCCGATCAAGACCCACAGAGGCCGAAATTTATTTATATATTTACAAACCTAAACAAGTTAATAAAAAAACACTTGAACTAAAGATAATTGTTTGTATGCAATATTATATTAATTGATTAAACAATTTATAGTCAATATTCCATTTGTCTGCCATATAGGTTAGTCGAATATCTTGTACAAATATGGTATCACGACAGTTATGCTAAAACCCAAAATCAGCAACATTACTTTTTGATCGAATGGTCTAATTTAAGTGATTAATAAAATAACGATCAGATCTAAACTACAAATAAATAAATTAAATCAACGTAATTTTAATCAATTTAACAATCATAAATTATCGTTATTTATCTAGTACATTTAATATTTTTTTTTTTTTTTTTTTTTTACATTGTGACGGCTCTCAAAATATAATAACTATTATTTATAGAGAAGCGTATATACCAACTGACGTAAAGAAGCAGAAACAACTGTAACCACTACTTATTCGTCTCTCCGCTGAGTTCAAAAACGTGGTCTAATTTGAAGTTCAGCCATTGTTGTACAGACTTTTTAACATTGTTGGCTTATGTATTTCTTTATTTGCTTTTGAATCATGTCTTATAGAATTTTAGAAAAAAATCAAATTGGAAATCAGATTATAATTACAATTTATCAGCAAATCGACTAATGTTTATTAGAACAATCATTACTTAAAATATAATACTTAAATTAATATTCTTCTAATAAGAACAAAATTATCAGTATTATCATACCTACCACGATATATCGAAAGATCTTTTTTGGCAATTATCACCTCGTATAATCGATTTTCATACAAAGACATTGAATAATATTTATTATTAATTTTTAATACTTAAATTATGTACAGACACACACATTTCCAACCGAAAGAGCTACGAGTAACTTTGTACTCATACTAACATAAAACGATTCATAACAGAATTTGGCCAGTAAAATCTCGTAGCACATTTTTGTAGTCGTCGTAGCAATGCGCTACGAACGTGCTACGAGTGAGCTCTACACCCGTTCTACAAAGTATAAACAAAGCAAACGCAAAGTAAATCATCAAAGTAAACAGAAACGTGTTCTCGAAATATTCCAGTTAAATATGTTGACTAAAACTGGGAAGACTTTTTGTTGATTAAGGAAATACAACTTAAAGTTTTGGAAAGAAAAAAATGAGGAGCATATACTCCTCTGAAAGTCTATGAACTTTGCAAAGCAACTCTTAATATTCACATAGCTTGTTGATTACTTTCTTTTGGTTGCATCTATAATATTTAAATATATATATGTACATACTAGTTATGGCTAATCATGCACATGTATTTTCATTTTATTTTTAAATTTTCATTTAAATATTTTGGGACATCTTACACACGGCCTCTGACCCCAAACTAAGCAAAGCTTGTGATATGGCTGCCAGAGACTGATATACTACATATACTTATTTTTAAATACATACTTATATAGATAGTAACTAAATAACACCCAGATACAAAGCAAACACTTATGTTCAATCACATAAATATTTGCCCTGGGTGGGGATCGAATCCACGCTTCTTTGATCTAGAAGTTAGGGTCACTAACCACTCAGCCACCGAGGCATGTTCAGTGAAACGTTTGGTTGCCTTCCGTTATATATAACATGGTGTCATGGATGTTTTTAAAACCTCATACTTTGAGAATAGGGACTAGTAAAACATCTTTGTAAGGTGTTTTAGAACAATTTTAAAATTCCGCGCAGGATCTTTGTTTTGTCGGGGATCAAAACCTTTTTGATTGCACTGTAAAAATATTATAATGAAAAGTACAGAGTCTTTGCATACGTGTATAACTTATCTTAAATAACTTATATGAAATCAACTGCAATAATTATTGTTGATAAAACATTTTATCGAGTTAAATAAACGTTTCGTATTGAAAAACAGACTGATTTTTTTGCAGTTCGCAGCTTGCCTCACAGAAAAAAATGTTTATAATATTGTTTATATAATGATGAGTAAATACACGTTTTTGAATACCTGCATTTTGATTACTTACACATTTTAAATGAGGCTTATAAATATTACAATATAAATTAATATAATCTTTAGTCTTTCTGAGCGTAGTGGACGCAACGCGTGACCAAAATGCTGGTGTATTTTTGGCTCAACGTATAAGTTCAACATTGCCATTCAGCACGCAACCAGCATGCCGGGTGCGCTGCCAACTGGCAGTGTTGAGCATTTAGATTACCTTTACACCATCAAGGGTCTGTGGATGATCCAATTGCTTTTAATGTAGTTGTAGCTTAAGTAAATTAGTATTGTATTTTGTTGTAGTTGATTAAAACACTTGCTCTATTAGAGAAAAATATAATAAAATAAATTATTATACAAACAAAATTTCTACTTACAATTCCAATCATTTTTGTAAATCTGAAACGTGTCCATGTCGGCTTGCCTCGTTTTATTTCCTGTTGTTGACATGTCCAATGTAGCTCTGTTTACCGCAAGGTTGATGGAGATTAGACGATAAGGGCCGCGGCACACTGGGCGGGTAAACAAATTATATTATAAATCATTCATCGACTTGTAACCTGTTATTAATGTCATTTGTTTAAGTTTGAACATAGAGTGTTATAGTTTTTAAATTGTAGACTGTGTGGGCTATTCTTTGTGTCTTTGTATATTTTTAGGGTTCCGTACCTCAAACGGAAAAAACAGAACCCTTATAGGATAACTTTGTTGGCCGTCTGTCCGTTTGTCCGTCTGTGTGTATGTCAAGACTCTTTATCTCGGGAACCCGTAAAGATATCGAGTTGAAATTTAAACGGTATACGTATATCTATGATTTGCCGACGTATGTTACCTAGATCTCACGCAAGTCCTGCTGGATAAACTTGAGCGCCTCCAGAATGTTTGTATCAGGTTCATATGTTGGCTTGCGCAAATATGACCACGTTTCAGAGTTTCGCGATAAGCTCAAGTGGCTCCCTATTCGTCGTCGCCGGGATGCTCATATTCTTTCCCTTTTGTATAGCACCCTGTTTATTCCTTCGTCCCCACCCTATCTCCGAGAGCGTTTTCGACACTCTCTATTGAGCCGTTACCTAAAATCTTCAGATAATCTCACACTTAGTTTCCCTCATCACAAAACATCTTTCTACGATTCTTCTTTCTCTGTGGAGGCAGTCAGACTTTGGAATGACTTACCTTTAGAAATTAAGCGTTCACCTTCATTGAACGTTTTCAAACAACTTGTGAAAGCTCACTATCTGAAATCATAATGCTACTTGTTCCTTTCGCTACTATTTTATAACGTATGTAGGTATGTATACATGTAGGTATATGTATAATTATATTTATATATAATATCGTATATATGTAAGTATATTTAAAACTTAGATTGAATAAGTATATTTAGTTCATTATTTATAGGTGTTTTCTTTATTAATATCTATTTAAGGCCACTATTTATTGTTCTTGTCAGTTCATATTCGTGCAAGGTTGCCTGGAAGAAATCGCCATGGGTGATAAGGCCGCCACTTTATCATCATATTTTTGTGTTTTTATTTTTGTTTTGTTTGTTTGTTTTTGTGTGTTTATTTTTCTTATTTTGGTTGTAAATAAAGAGTTTTGTCTGTCTGTCTATGATTTCTTGCAGTTGTGTAAAATAAAAATTTCTCAGTTATCGTTTGAAAAAGTTAGAGCCGTTTATGTCGTAAAAACCGCATATTTTGCACTCGCAAAAATCAAAACCTACAGGGTACTTCCCGTTGACATAGAACTATGAAATTTGGCGAGAAGCATTGTCTCAGAGTAGGTACACATATTATAGGAATAAATCTGAAAACTGTACATATTTATTTAAATCACAAAAAAATAAACCTCAAAATTCACAAAATATGGGTTCCAAATTCTAAGTGAGTAAATCGTATCGTGTAAGGTATCATGTAAAAGAACTTCATTAGCACATGCTAAAACAGGTTTTTAATTATTTTAACAACGTGTGCGAGCCTGACACGCACTTGTCCGGTTTTTTAATTATAAAATAACTTTTTTTTTACATTAATCATTTATTTGGTCAGAATTAGCGATGACTATGATGACTATATTTTTTATATAATTATGAAAAGGCAAAAAAGGTACATGAGATTAAGGTACTTTCAATATAAAATGGCCAATGTTGGCGATAAGATTTGGGCTTCGAGCAAATATCTACAGAGCCACAGTCCCTAAGTGAAAGTCGTAAAAAAATGTCCGAGCGCCGTCGTACATACCGACTTAGATATTTACATTAAATAATTCACAATGTCTCGTTTTCTTGAATTTCAACGTTATGCCACTTAATTAGAGCTTGTAACGGAGCACTTGGGCATCGCGCAGCGTTGTAGTCGGCTTGCAATCGCCTTACGACTAACTAAAAGCCTGCCCACTACGTAGCTTGGGCAGAGTTTTGGATCAGACACTTTTTGTGCGCGATTGTGACTCTTTATACATCTGGGGCTCAAAGAATCTGGGGAACACTGGGTAGGTAAACAAATTATATTATAAATCATTCATCGACTTGTAACCTGTAATTAATGTTATTAGTTCAAGATTTAGAATGTGACAGTTTTTAAATTTTAGACTGTGTGTATGGTATTACTTTTGAGATATATGACAGTTGTTTTAGTAAAAAGAAAATTGAATGATACTAAGTAAGATATTTGATGATACCAATACAGAATGTCCAATGTTGGTCGATTTTTAACAAGGTTAGGATTAGGAAATTAGGCGATAATTAGGGTAAATAAATTATATTTTATATGATTCTTTAACTTGTAACTTTTGGATGTGATATTTTTAGGATTCTAGAAATATATTAACTATGGATAGACGCCAGTTGTCTTTTTTTACGAAAAAAGAAATAGTTTTTAAGTGAAATTATGCATTCGTTTTTCATATTTTGCTTAACTTTAAGCAAAGGTTTGGTCACGAATAGTGATATTAGAATAGCATTTGTTTAAATACATTTTAGGAGAGGAAATGACATGATTTCATATTTGCAGTGTTTTATCTTGCACTGTTTACAGCGTCGTTTGATTGAGTTTGGGTAATAAATTACGAGGCACACAGGGCATATAAATAAATTATTCACGGATTTGTAACCTGTACCAGCCTTTTTAATAGTCCACTGCAAGACGTAGGCCTACCCACGAAGGGTGATTGGTCCATATCCACCACGCTGGCCCAGTGCGTGTTGGTGGATTTACATACGCCATCGAATTTCTTCTACGGACGCATGCTGGTTGCCTCACGATGTAATCCTTCACCGAAATGCCAGTGGTATGAAATGTAACTGTGGATTTCTAACTGTTTTAACGTAATTTAAATTAATGTTGAATGTGTTTTTATAAAAAACACAGTTCGTTTGACCTCATCTTGCTTTAAGTAAAAATCCTGGAAAAAAAGATTTTTCTGGTTAGGTTTTACTCTCTTTATGATTTTTAAAACAATATTTCATGGCAAGTTAAAAATTAGATGAATCAAAAAAGAACAAAAAAATAATTATTGACGCATTTAAATGCTTAAAGTATTATATGTTGCTCAAATTTACTTAAGTCTACCGTACTCATTAGGAATTTCGAACTAGAAAGTTTGTACCAACTACAGCACCTACATTAAGAGAAAAACCACAATTTCTAATTAGTCCAAATGAACTGGCTAGGTATAAAACGTCTCTGTAGTAAACTAGGCCCAAAGTTGCCTTTTGTTTTTATAAAAGTTAATTCAGTGAAGTCCAAAATTTTAATCTAGCAATTTCATGTTATTTTATACAATTTTTAAAACAATTACAGCTGATAATTTTACGAACGATGTATACAGTAATTCATAGTGGGAAGATCTGATAACATCGAAGCAATAACGTGCGTCACTGTCAGTTTTCAGCTAATGTCAGTTGACGCGTCGCATCGGGTTTTGGCGTGGCGCGAACATCATATTTTCCAAATTGGATATTATGTTTTATTTTTAATTATGTTTGCATGCTGTTGCTCCAAAAATAGCATCATTATTTTTTTTAAATATTAGTATGAGACGTCACCTACCGGTCCTGCCGGAAGACCAGCGCTGGTTGGTCCACAACCAGCATATGCTGAGGTGGGACCGGGTTGTGACAAAAATAAAATTAAGTAGGATAGCATTGTAAAATAATTATGAGTAATTGTTTATGAGGTTTATTTTGTTTTGTTTTGCTGTGTTATTTACTTTGTGGTTATGTTTAATTTTATTTTTGTCTTAATAAAGAATTGTCTATTGTCTATAAAAAAGAACCTCCTATATTTTGCAAGTCAATTAAAAACATTGTCACCTTTTATTAACGGCATATTATACGTGTAACCAAACATTTAGTAAAACATCGGCCAAATGCGAGTCAGAGTCATGCACGAAGGGTTCTGTACCGTGTTGGATCCCCCTTAGCCC
This sequence comes from Hypomecis punctinalis, assembly GCA_949316475.1. Lineage (NCBI taxonomy): Eukaryota > Metazoa > Arthropoda > Insecta > Lepidoptera > Geometridae > Hypomecis > Hypomecis punctinalis. The sequence continues at coordinate 21,018,807 of OX438797.1, forward strand.
CATTACTCTTGCCGTTATTAAAAGCGCGCTAAAAACTCCTAAAAAATCACGTTTGTTGTATGGGAGCACCTCTTAAATATTTATTTATTTTGTTTTTAGTATTTGTTGTTATAGCGGAAACCGAAATACATAATTTGGGAAAATTTCAGCTATCTAGCTGTCATGGTTCATGAGATACAGCCTGGCGACAGACAGACAGGCAGTGTGTAGTCAAATGCAAACCTATTTGAAATTAAAAAAAAACCGGACAAGTGCGAGTCAGGCTCGCACATCGAGGGTTCCGTGCAAACAAATTATTAAACTAATTAAAAACCTGTTTTAGCATGTGCTAATGAAGTTCTTTTATATGATATTTTGTGAGCGTTGAATTATGCGTTTTTTACGACATAAACGGCTCTAACTTTTTTATACGGTAACTGAGAAGTTTTTATTTTACACAACTGCAAGAGTTCATAGGTTTACGTATCGAGTTTTAATTTCAACTCGATATCTTAACGCGTTCCCGAGATAAAGAGTCTTGAAATACACACAGACGGACAGACGGACAACAAAGTGATCCTATAAGGGTTCCGTTTTTTCCTTTTGAGGTACGGAACCCTAAAAATATATAAAAAGACAGACGCCATGACCATGCCGGACATTGGAGTCTTAGTAATAGGGTCCCGTTTTTACCCATTGGGTACGGAATACTAAAAAGCGTTTGTTTTAGTTAGATCAACCTTATCTTCTTTCTTATATATAAAAATGAATCGTGATTGTTGTTCGTCTCGCTTAAACTCGAAAACGACTAAACCCATTTGACTAATTTTATCTTGCCTTAAAATATTTGTGGAAGTCCATGGAAGGTTTATTCGGTGAGAAAATATAAAAATGTAGGGAATAAAATAATAAAAACATTAAATAAATTTTCTTATAGAAAATGTTCCTACAAGTAAAATTTGTCATTGACAGATGGTGAGATGAAGTTCACGGGGTAAGCTAGGTTACAAATAAAATAGCAGCGAACTTTAACACTTTTTATACGCAAGTTTAACGCATTATTTACACCCAAACATAAAACCGGATCATTTCTACCAGATAAACTATTCATAGAACTAAAATTATTACTTTAATTAACAAAAATAAATATTTAACTGTCAAAACGATGCCATAGCATTAGCTTTGTACGAGAATATCTTACTTCATTTGTATGCTACCAACCTTTCTCGCCAGACTTCAGAAAGAATGTCCAGAATTTTAAAACCACTATACTCGAGTAAATAGATGTAAAGGCAAATGCAAACTATTCGTATATGAAGGCAACGTGGCTGCACAGAAGAGTGCATTTTGTTATTTCTTTCAAACGTGTTTGATGGTACCTATAGTAAGTCTTACAGCCGATGCAATATAATTTTAACCAGTGATGTATTTTCAGCGGTTTTTTTTAATTCAATACATTTATTTGTAATAGGAACATAATGTAAGCACTTAACAATGTCAAACAATATAACTAACACCATCACATTACAATAAATTCACAAGATAAAATAAAATAATTCGTAAGCGGCTGTATAATGATGAAGCGGCTGATGCCTTGTCATGTTAAAAAAAATAAAAATAAAATAAGGGTAAACATTAAAAGCGTAATTAATAACAAATAGTCCAAGTTACATTTAAATTTTCCGCAGCAAGCTTCATTATCATCATTTAACAATCACAGATATGTCTAATAACTAGCTGAACACTGCGCGTTGCTACGCTACCAACAAAAATAAATATGAAGGAAAGACATTACACAAACCAACTCAGAAACCCTCTTTGGCTCATGCACATCAACTTTACTAAAGATCATCACATGATCAAATGCATTGTTTACGATTTTAAAAAGTACATACATACAAACATTCATTTTTAGGGTTCCGTACCTCAAACGAAAAAAACGGAACCCTTATAGGATCTCTTTGCTGTCCGTCTGTCCGTCTGTCCGTCTGTGTGTATGTCAAGACTCTTTATCTCGGGAATGCGTAAAGATATCGAGTTGAAATTTAAACTGTATACGTAATACGTATATCTATGATCTTTTGCAGTTGTGTAAAAGAAAAACTTCTCAGTTATCGTTTTAAAAAGTAAGAGCCGTTTATGTCTTAAAAAAACGCATATTTCGCACTCACAAAAACCAAAACCTACAGGTTAGGTAACGGGTACTTCCCGTTGACGTAGAACTATGAAATTTGGCGAGAAGCATTGTTTCAGAGTACATATTATATAGTAATAAATCTGAAAACTGTACATTTTCATTTAAATCACAAAAAATAGGGCCTCAAAATTCATAAAATATGGGTTCAAAAATCAAAGTGAGTAAATCGTATCATTGAAATGATTTTTATCGTGCTTCACACCCTAGGTGTATAGAAACTTTCTTTTTGTGATAAACATTTCAAAAATTGACGCGTTCGCAGGATTTGAACCTGCATCTTCTGGAACACCGGCCCAGATGCTTTGTCCAATTAAGCTAAATTGCTAATTAGAACTTCTTACCATTAACGAGAAATGACGCATTGCTTAATCAATGAAATGATTTTTATCATGCTTCACACACTAGGTGTATAGAAACTTTCTTTTTGTGATAAACATTTCAAAAATTGACGCGTTCGCAGGATTTGAACCTGCATCCTCTGGGACACCGGCCCAGATGCTTTGTCCAATTAAGCTAAATCGCAAGTGAATATGTATTTTCGCCGCTTGGCGTCGAAACTTTAGGTCCGTGGGGTTCAGCCCTAAAAAAATTCTTCAAGACAATTTTGCCAAAGCTTGTTGACGCTGCTGGTGACAAGAGAGCTGGCTCATTCCTCGCACAGATAATCTCTTTAACCATTCAGCGTGGGAATGCAGCCAGCGTTCTTGGCACTCTACCACACGGACACAGTATTTGTTTCGATTTTTAGACTTTTTTTGTATATAGGTAGGATATATTTTATATTTATATAGGTATAAGGTAGTTAAGAATTGAATTTCTATGTTTTTAAGTTATGGAAATAAATATTAATATACTTACCTAAAAAAAAAATTATACAATGAATGAAATGTACTAAATTAATCTGGTTAGCGCACAACTTACTATTTATTTGAATTATTAATTAGTTATTAAATAAGCAAATGTTACTATCAAATAACTTCAAACTTTTGCGTTAGGTGAAGCGTAAATATTGTCTGAACATTTGATTCTGCCTCACATGTTTTCATATCGAGCTATATCTCAGTTTATTTTACGAGAACGTTTGAACGTTTACTCAGTTTGAATTGTGTCTGTCGGGTTGTATATACAAGTAAAGTACTACCAGGAGAACAAAATATTGACTTAACTCTTTGCACTCATCGAAACGGTAAACAACGTAGAGAAATATTATCGAATGAAGCAGCGAAACAATGATAATTATTTTCTACCTGACCCGGTAAACTTCGTTTCATAAAATATCCTATTATAGCCTATGTGTTATTCTGATGTATTAGCATTACTGTTGCAAAGTTTCATCTCAATCCGTTAACTAGTTTTTGCGTGAAAGATCAACAAACATCCATACACACTCACAAACTTTCGCGCTTATAATTTTAAGTAGGATTGTAGTTTGTGCAATATTTGCTGTAATTGTCTTCATTGAAGCTTCAATGTCTAATCTGAAATAATATTTAACACTAGATTTAATTAAAAGATACAGATTATGGTCGTCATATTTACTTACAAACAAACAGTTATTTGTTTTGATATTTATTTTCTATCAATTCAAGGATACCTTTATTCACTTATACCTCTTTGACTCTCATCCTTTCCTTAAATTCACAATTTTTTACAAAGTCCTTATTATATTTAACTATAGTACACCATATTTTGCAACAATGCAAAAAGTTCCACTCCAGTAGATATATCAATTTCAATTTGTTTCAAACTTCTGCTTCAGCAATTCTAATTCACAATTTGATGCTCCGTTAAATTTCATTTATTCTATAACTTTGCAATTTTAATTCGTCAAACATTATTATATTAAACATAAAATATTCCAAAAGCTATTCGGGCTGGACATTTTCGAACAAATTCGCCTTGTAATTTCTAAGAAGAAGAACATTTTATATTAGAACATCTTGAATTAGAAACTTTGTGCTCTCAGTTCTCAGGCAAATGCGTTGAATATCGTAGACCACTAATGCCGTTATCAAATAATCTTAGAGTAGGTATCTGATGTTGGGAGAAAACATACGAAACCGAGTTGTAATTGTATTAAAAATAAAATCAATCTCCACAAAAATGTTTTACTGAAAATAATTTGTCCTAAACTGATTACAGAGCTGATCCGTCATCGTTGGAGATTTGTATTATTATAATGAAATAATCGCAGCTGTTATTTTTCGTAAGCAGTGTTTTTAGAATAATAGTTTTTTGGTGCCGTTGTAAATTTATAATCTTACTAAAAAGCTAGAGATAAAGAACTGCAGAATCCAATAAATGATTCAAGTGTACTTGGAATTCTATTCTAGAACCGATAGCCCACAATAACGTAGATATGCGTAACAGGACGCGACTTCGAGACCAAGAGCAGGAACGAGTATTTAAGATCTATGTTAGTGCGAACAAGATAGAAAAGCCTGCTATTACACACACAGTACTAATAGTGGAGTAAAATATATTGTACAAACTATATAGTTTTTTTATATCAACAGTCTATTTTCGCGGATATGCATTTTTGTTTTATACATTTTAAAGTGCTAAGTTCGCGTGCATATTTTTTACCGAAACAAAATAAAGAACATACGAGTATTATACGAAAACTCTATTTAGGTCTAGACTTAAAAATTCAGACTATCTTTCATTACAAAATACAGATACCTGTATCCCCAAGGCGGCGCGACCAAGTTATTAAAGGTAATGCCGCCCTAATCCACGAATATTGAGCCAAGTGGACAACTTTTAATGAATCCGTGCGAGGAAACAGCTACTGACGTACATACTTACATATTTGTGATGAATAAACACATAGGTATACTCAAAACACAGCCTACAACTCAGTCAAGTAAAGTTTTATGGATAAACTATGTAGAAAGGTGGTACTTATTCTATCGAGAGCCGAAAATTCAGCCCCGTTTTCATTACAAAATGTAGACGCCTGTATCCTAAAGGCGGCGAGACCAAGTTATTAAAGGTAATGCCTCTGTAATCCACGATTATTGAGCCAATGAATCCGGCGAGGAACCAGCCGCTGAAAGATTCGCCGCAACTTCAACTTGATATCTACTTTCAAAATATTGCCACTTTTGAGTTTACGTTCTTGTTTACTTGTTACTTCAGCTGTTGGTGGGAGGAAACTAAATTTTAATACTTTTACAACAATTTCAAAGTAGATTAGTAGGTACTTAAGTACTTTTATATTTGAGATATTTCGATTTGTCTCAGTTTTACTACCAGTGAAAGAAGAGGCAATGCGATTTAGATTTGTGGTAAGCATCTTTTGGAAGGGTAGTCATGTTAATATTCGTTTTTGTGCTGCTTTCTCAGTAAAATTATGAAATAGATTTTTTGCAATACAACTCTGAATTTGGACTGGTAAAAAATTGTCGTAGTCATAAATATACTGATTATTATACTGATTATTATCCGTCGTCAAGAAAAAACACCTATTTTGTTTCCTTTCTTGCGTATTAAATTTTCCAAATGAGAAGAACAGATGAAGAATGGTTTCTTTTAACGAATCGTAGACAAATCTCCACCTACAATATTAACGCTCATTCTAGTGAAATAAAAAATACTTTAGTGAATAAAGTAAAAGAATGACGCTTTCAAGCACTGGTCGCTCAAAGTATGCGCATAATTTTGCCTAACCTTGTACCTACTTATGAATATGCCTCGCTAAAGTGCCTCGTGAAAATTGGTACAAAAGCATACTTTTGTGTCAAAACCAATAAAAGTGAAATTGAATTTCGTGAAACTCGATTTGGCATACGTTCCAGCGACTTCAGGATCTGACTCCAACAAAACAAAGCTGAAACTTAATTTTCGAAACGTTAGAAAAGTACCTCTTTTTTATTGCGAACAAGTCTGCTTTTGACCACCACCTCAAAACTGGAGAACACCACTCTAAGGATAAGTGATGTTGTGGTCGAAAATGAAGTAGGTATGTAGATTTAGAAAATTTAGGTCAAACCATATATTTACTGAGAAACTCTGTATCAGAAACAAAAAATAATGTTTCAGAGACAATTATTTTGTTTCTGTAAACACTACCGTGTGAAACATGTAGACAAATCAGTTCCTGGAAATATCTACATGATGTTTCAGAAACTATATGTATATGAAACATTGTTGCTCAGTGAATTCAGTGGCTTCACTCTGACTCTGAAAAGTTTTAAATTCTATTTCTGTCTATAAGAATATACCTACTTTTATAAACGCATGCTACCCTGTTCCTTCCGCAATATAATTTTTTATTTTCGCTCTTGCTTTTGCTTGGTATCGTAACCATTTATGCATATGCCCTACCGAGCTATCGATATGAAAATTGAGCCATTTATTGGAAACTATAGTAGCGTAAAGTCGAAAATTAAAAAAAAATGTTTTTATGTTCCAAAAAACTGAAGCTTTGTAGTGTGTAGATTGCTTGGTACAAAAATAACGTATCAAAAATAATGATTTTTGTTTACCTACCTACCTACTGCCAACATGAAGTGATTCTACTTACAATAATCTTGACATTATTTTGTCAAAAATAAGACACCGAAGATATATTTTCAATGTAATGGCTCAAATAACGTATCTTGTCATGAATACGTTTTTCGGCTCTTGTGTAAAGTTATCTTATTGCCCTTCCGATACTCTAGTTTTAAATCCACGAAATGTGTGGAGATGTCATGTACTCTACGGAGCTTTGTAGTCCTTAAGCAGTAAGCACACTGCAGAAATACTATATTTTATCTTAGCAAACCTTATAATTAATTTAGGGCAAAACAGAACACAATGTTTTGTTTTTCGCTAAGCGGACATGACATTAAAGCACTTGGACTCAAAAACTACGATACTTACTCTCTTTATCTCCACACATGGTAACTTCAGTAAGACAAGGAGACATTAGCACATTTTTGAATTCTACATTACTACATATTCTTAATTTTTAGGCTTCCGTACCTAAAAAGGAAAAAAAATGGTACCCTTATAGGATCACTTTGTTTTCCGTCTGTCCGTATGTTAAGACTCTTTATCTCGAGAACGCGTTAAGATATCGAGTTGAAATTTAAAGTATATACGTATATCTATGGTTTCCTGCAGTTGTGTAAAAGAAAAACTTCTCAGTTATCGTATAAAAAAGTTAGAGCCGTTTAAGTCGTAAAAAAACGCATCTTTCGACACTCATAAAAATCAACTTCCCGTTACACAGGGTACTTCCCGTTGACATAGAACTATGAAATTAGGCGAGAAGTATTGTCTCAGAGTACACATATAGGAATAAATCTGAAAACTGGACATTTTTATTTAAATCACAAAAAAATAAGGCCTAGATTCACAAAATATAGGTTCAAAATTCAAAGTGAGTAAATCGTATCATGAAAGGTATCCTATAAAAGAGGTTCATTAGCACATGTATTACACATTAAAACAGGTTTTTAATTATTATTTTAACAATGTGTGATTTTAGATGTACGACGAGAAAACTGAAAAAAAAAAGAACTTTTTCGTCGATGATTAAAGTAGATACTTATACTTAGGTAGAGATTTTAACAATTTACTTCCCAATTTTGTGAAATTTTCTGGACTTGTACGGAACCATCGGTTTGCGAGCCTGACTCGCACTTGTCCAGTTTTTTTTTAGAAAAATGTCGTGTTATTTGACGTAAGAACTCATTCCAAGAATTTAATTGCCAGTTTTGTCTTACCGAAGGCAAGTACGATCGTACCTTTGCTTCGTTTTAGTAGAATCCTGGCTTAGGTTCGAGGCAACGCAAACAGTGACCTTGTAAATATACTCCCTCATACAACATGGCGTCCTTCCAAGCGTCTAACTTTGGTATTCATGCTAAATAGTGATTTAGGAAAATAAATTATTCCATTTTTTTTTTGATAAAAATGTATGTTAGTTTCTTATCAATGGAATTTGAAGACTAGACAATAAATTACTATTAATGAATAAGTAACGTAGCAGCCCTGTATACGAGTATAGAGTATATCGGAGTGTCAAGTGGGAGATTTGCAAATCAAATCGAATTACTTTTACGTCGCGTTGACCGAGCGCGCCGTGCACACACGCGAGCACATTGACACACACGCTAGAATTAGCCAATCACAGACGTTGCCGCGCTCGTGTTCGATCGGTTTGGCGCTCGTTACATTACCGTTAAAATACTCACACTTAGCTATTCAGTTTTCTGTACGTAACACAAGATGGCGCTGTGCCAATTCCATATAAATCACATCAAACGTTAACGAGATCGAGCTCGGGCGAAAATCTCGCAATTAGCCCTCAGGTTTCATCTCACGGACTACAAAACTGTCTATTTCCGCTTCGCTCTGTTTTGGTAGAGTCTAGACTTAGGTTCGAGGCCATCCCATACAGTGACCTTGTAAATATACTCGCTCATACGGCATGGCGTCCTGCCAAGCGTCTAACTTTGGTATTGAATCATGTTATAGTGATTTTGGAAATACAAGGTCTCTTCAAGTCTCAAGATCGCTGTCAAACTTTTTTTGATAGGTCATTGAGAAAAAAATTGATTGGTCATTCATTGAGATTTGGCAAAGGAAATAACTTGTTTTTTGATTGTATATGTATGTGTGTATAATGTGCGTGTGGTAATGACAACATAACATAACACAAACTCGATAGCCATAGCAGGGTATGAGAGTCCCTAAGGATTTAAAAATATTGAAAATAATGTCAAAATTCGTATTAAAACTTCTTAGAACAGAAACGGGTTTTGTAGGTAATTGTAGATTATTCACCTTGGGAAAAAGTCGTGTTATGTGCCAAGGGCGACATAATTCATATTTTTATATTAACTCGTATGAGATATTAGGAATAGAATTTACACCACTAGAACAAAGTCTGTTTTTGCCTTGTGCGGCTTGAACCTCTCGCTTCACTCTGGACTCATAATTTTATTTTATTTTATACTCCCTACACTCAGGGTTCTATATGTTTCTCTTTACACAAAACACGGCTTTATTCTCTTCACTAAATATTAAGCAGTCGTTATTTTTGTGTGTCTGTCTGTCTCTCTGTCTGTGTATTCCTATATATCTTCCAAACTACACAACAGATTCGAAAGCGGTTTTCACTATTTTTAGAGTGTTTCAACGAAAAGGTTTGCAGCTATGACAACCGTACCTACCTGGGTGAAGCCGGGACGTGCAGCTAGTTATACATAATCTACTATCATTTTAATTACCCGTGCTATTTAACAGAATATGGTGCACTTTCAACGTTGACAGCTCTTGCTGTTTCACCTTTTTTGACCGACGAACCGGAGGATGTACTCAATTCGACGCGTAATATTTTTTCTTTTTTTTCAATGTATAACAACGCTTAACTTTTTTCATAGTCGTCCGATTTCAATAATTATTTTTTCATTAGTAAAAGTATACCTCGAAATTGGTCCCATTTAATTTTTATCGAAATCGGCTGAGCCATTTTTGATAAATCAACAATAAGGTGAAAAATGTTACATAAACCAGTGCGTTATATTAGCGGATTCTGTACATAGGTGAAGTCGGTCATGCTATTTTTTGACCGACGGACCACCGGAGGAGGTACACAATTTGACGCGTATTTTTTTTAATGTATATCCACGGATACCTTTTTTTTTAGTTATCCTATTTCAATAATTCTTTTTTTTATTGAAAATAATATACTGCTAAATTGGTTCCATTTAAATTTTATCGAAATCGGCTGAGCCATTTTTGATAAATCAACAATAATGTGAATCTTACATCGATCCGTGCATAATATCTGCATTCTAGCGATGCGCCTCGGCTTCGCACAGGTGTATTATGCATTTTAACATTTCTCTTGAATTACTCTATCTATTAAAACAAACTGCATCAAAATTCGTTGTGTAGTTTTAAGATATAAGCATAGATGGGGACAGACAGGGGAAAGCGACTTTGTTTTATACTATGTAATTATTCTGTACACGGGTGAAGTCGGTCATGCTAATTTTTGCAAAAAATAATTATTGTAAAAATTATCTTGTTACCTTTTTCTCTTCCTGACAGTTTTAATTCACTTTTAATTGCTTTTAAAAGACAAAACAGGAACTAACTACTCCAAAGTAACTGTGTTTATTTAATATATTCTATACACGTTTCACTACGGCTAAGTTTATGGTCCAAACATTCTATTTACAAATTAAACGTTGAATTATTTCCCCACAAGTTGAGATCCGTTATCGTTGTTTTATTTATGATTCCTTGTACAGACAATCGAAACAATAAAGCTCTCCATCAATCAAGCTTCCGCTTTTGACTAATGGGAAATTAATGCACGCAAATAAAAAACAATAGGTAAGTATTTATTTCTACCGCTATTTTGTTTATAGGAATATTTCGAGTTGAAAATGTAAGTAGGTAGAGATCTCAACTTGTGGGGAAATAATTCAATGTTTAATTTGTAAATAAAAAAAAATAATAACAAAAAAAGTAGGTAGAGTGCTTAGAGTGCCTAGCTAGTATTAGTAAGTTGCGGATAGATAGATAATTCTTTATTAGCTTAACTAAATACAATACAAACACATGAAAAATAAAAACATCAAAAATTAGTTATACTAAATGGCGGCCTTACAGCTTCAAGAGATTTCTTCCAGGCAACCATGAACGGACAGGAAATAGCAAATTAACTAAAACATCGGCCTTAACATAAAATAATTTAAAAATAAAAAATGAACATTAATAACAAACAAAATTAAGCAATACTAACACCTAACCAATAAATAAATAATGTATATTGAAATAAATATATATGCCTACCTAGACACATAAACATGCATGTATTACATAATACAAAAATAAACTTACTTATATAATTACACTAGCTTAAAACCCGCGGCTTCGCCCGCGTTGTCTTAGTACATAGGTACTTACTTAAAATGAAAAGAGCCCGCGGTTTGATCTACGTTGTCTTTGTACATGCTTATAATAATATCTAATAGTCCGCAATTTGGCCCGCGTTGTCTTAATACTGGCTTAAAATTACTTGCAAGGATAATGCCCACGGTTTGGACAAAATTGTAACAGTATTTGCCTATAATGATAATAGATCACGGTTTGGCCCGCGTATTGTTAGTACTTGCTTAAGATGGTTATTTATAGTACGCAGCATGGACTGCGATGTCTTAATACTTGCTTAAAATTATAAAAGCTCGCCGTTTGGCCTGCATTGTCGTATTACTTACAATGATAATAGCCCATGGTCTGGCCCGTATTGTCTTAGTACTTGCTCAAAATGATAAAAGCCCGCGGTCTAGCTCACGTTGTGTTAATAATTAGGTACTTACAAAGATAATAACCCACAGTTTGGCCCACGTTGTTTTAATACTTACTTAATTAAAACAACAGCCCGCGGTTCAACCCGCGTTATCTTGGCATTTGCTTATAATAATATCTAATAGTTCGCGGTCTGGCCCGTGTTGTCTTAAAAAATCCTTAAAATTATAATAGCATGCCGTTAGCCTGCGTTTTTGTATTGCTTGTAATGATGATAGCCCACGGTCTGGCCCACGTTATTTTCATAACTGCTTAAAATGATAAAAACCCACAGTTAGGCCCGCGTTTTCTTGACACTTACTTAAAATAATAGTAGCTCGTGGTTAAGCCCGCATTAGGCTCGATTATGAAGGCGCCATCGTAATTATAATAGCTAATTATCATAATTATATCTGTTTCATTTTCAGTTTAAGCATTCGATGGAGAGAACACTTTTTATGTTGTTATTATATTTACTATGGCGTCTTCATAACTGAGCCTATTATTGTATTACTTGCAAAATAATGCCTACGGTTTAGCCTGAATTGTCTCAGTATTTGGTTATTTAATTTACTTGTATCTAAAGCTTATTACAGAGTACATACGTGAATTTTTGGATGATAAATTGCCGAATTTCTGAAATTAACTCAATAATAAATAAATATATAAAATAAATATTGGAGGACATCTCACACACGGTCTCTGATCCCAAACTAAGCAAAGTTTGTGATTTGGCTGGCAGAGACTGATATACTACATATACATGTATTTCAATGTATGTACTGTATTGTATACACCACCGACCATACTCCTATTATTAGAATAATTCCAGTCCATCCAAAGGTTGCCTGGTAAAAATCGGCGATAAGGCCGCCATTGTACAGCATATTGTATAGTTTCTGTACTGTGTTTCTGTGTACAATAAAGATATATTTATTTATACATGTAGGTTGACTGGCAGACAATGTTGTTAGCGTTAAGTCCTCTTTTTGTACAAATAGTGTGCAATAAAGTGTAAAATAAATAAATTTTAATAAAAATACATTAATAACACTCAGACACAGAGCAAACACATATGAACATCACATAAATATTTGCCCTGGGAATCAAACCCACGCCTCTTTGACCCAGGAGTCAGGGTCAACCACTGAGCCACCGAGGGAGCCAATAATAATAATTGTATGAGTAACTATGTAAGAAATTTCACTTTTCTTTGCTGGAAAACATTGAGGCAACCTGTACGTACGTAGAAAAAATCAATGTCGTATGTGAATTCAGCAACCCATGCTTGGCCGGCGTGATGGATATGGCCCAATTACCCTTCGCGGATAGGCCTATTTTCAGTCATCCATCAGCCGCAGGACGTCCACTGCTGGACATAGGCCTTCCCTATGGATCTCCAATAAGACCGGTTGGAAGCGGCTTGTATCCAGCGCGATCCTGCGGTCTTAATGAGGTCATCCGTCCACCTTGTGGGTGGACGTCCTACGCTGCGCTTGCCGGTACATGGTCTCCACTCGAGAACTTTTCGACCCCAACGGTCGTCAGCCCTCCGCGCTATGTGCCCTGCCCATTGCCATTTCAACTTGCCAATCCGTTGGGCTATGTCGGTAACTTTGGTTCTTCTACGGATCTTCTCATTAATGATTCGATCTCGCAGAGAGACTCCAAGTATAGCCCTCTCCATAGCTCGTTGGGCTACTTGGAGCACGTTTCTGTGCCATAAGTCATCACTGGCAATACACACTGGTCGAAAACTTTCGACTTGAGGCACTGAGGTATGTCGGACGAGAAGACACTACGCACTTTTCCGAACGCTGCCCAGCCGAGTTGAATTCGTCGATTGGCCTCTTTGTTGAAGTCGGACCTACCTAACTGGACTACTTGTCCAGTTCGATCCAGGTCCAGGTAGACATACGAGTCAACGACTTCAAGAACCGAGTTTCCAACAGAAATCGGGGTAGGTAAAACATGGGAATTACACATGACTTTCGTCTTGTCCATGTTCATCTTAAGACCCACCTGTTTCTATTATCCATAGTGCTATCCGTAGTACCTATTTTCAGTAGTGCACTATTAATTAAGGCCGGTACAGGAATTCGACATGTTTCATTAAGTCATTTGAAATTTAATTTTCCAGGCAAATGAAAAAATGGCACAGAAGTCGTAATTCTAGTTAGGCATATTCTAGGATGCTATTATACTCATAGTTTGATTAACTTTTACAATGGTACCAACCCCAAAAGCACGTGAATAAAATCAGCTGTTCAACACAAAAAGTTCATCGACCCGCGACAAAATGTATGGAAAATGTAGATAATTTTCGCTTGTCAGGGTTGATCCCATAGTAAAATACCTATATTTATCCATATGTGCGTTAAGCTTAAGACTATTGGCTCACAAAATAAAAAAAATCGTAAACTTTTGGGGACCCATTTTGCCCCATTTAAAGATAAACTATCATCATCATAATCCTAGATACTACATTATTTAAAAAAGCGCATTGAAGTTTTGGGACGTATCTGACACCTAAGGATTTTTTAAGGAAAATTTAGAAAACAGGTACAGCCATATTTTTTATTTAGTCTCAAAAGCATCTATACAAAGTTTCATGTCAATCGGTACAGGGAATAAGAAGTTACATGCAAACAAAAAGGGCCCGTTTTACCCCGTAAGTTAGAGTTGGGTACCTTTTTCATCCTTAGTGCTTTATTATGTCGTACGATGTACCTATATTCCAAATTTCAAGCTCGTATCTACAGCGGTTTGGCTAAAATGGCACACAAGTCAATGGCCTAAACTTATTAATTTTGCGTATACCTAAGGAACCTTATAGATTTTCCTGGATTTTATTAATTTCTGTATTAAAACATGCTGAGTGCTTCTTTCATACCAATTTTCAACCATAACCGTTCAGCTGGTTCGATGTAATTGACGCTTTTTTCACCAACTTTGGGACCTTATTTGACCCCTTAGATGAGGAAAATTCGGAAAAACAGGTAAAAACGTGACTTTTATTTTGTTTGGAAAGCATGTATACAAAGTTTTAAGTCAATCGGTACAGGGAATAAAAAGTTACATACAAACGAAAAGGGCCCATTTTACCCCCTTAGAGGTCGAAAGTTCAAAATTTTTGTCCTTAGTGTTCCATTACGTCGTTCAATGTACCTGTATCCCAAATTTCAAGCTCATATCTTCAGCGGTTTGGGCTGTAGCCTAAACTTATTAATTTTGCGTATCCCTAAGGAACCTTATAGATTTTCCTGGATTTTATTAGTTCCTGTATTCCAAATTTCAAGCTCATATCTTAAGCGGTTTGGGCTGTAAGCTGTATGTCAGTCAGTCACTCAGGGAAGTCTTTTATATAATAGATTATATTAATACTTACTAGATGACAACCCGGCTTCGCTCGGGTGAAATGTGACTCATAATACACACACTGATAATAATTTTGCTGTTACTCGATCACCATCTTAACGAAGAGCCCTTCGCTGCATCCATTTTCCACAATTATTCAAGAGATTCAGCTGTTAACTAAATGATGTAGGTATCATCAAGCAAAACAATGATGAAACATCAATGAAAGACATTCATTCTATGAAATAGGTACTCACGATTTTTTATGTGTGTGTAATAGAATATCCCAAAGTAAAATGTTTTGCTCAAAATTAAAATTACTCAAAATAAATGATTAAGTAGGTCCCTACTACCGAAAATGTACAGTCTTATATTACGTAAAGAAAGTCAACTTCAACTGTAAAGATTTTAACCAGTATTATTTTTTATATGGTTATCTATCTAGATAGATCAGCCGTAGGACATCCACTGCTGGACATAGGTCTTTCCCATGGATTTCCAATAAGGCCGGTTGGAAGCTGCCTGCATCTATCGTGTTCCTGCGATTTTTATTACATTGTTAATCCACCTAGTCGGTGGACATCCTACGCTGCGCTTGCTGGTCCGTGGTCCATTCGAGAACTTTACGGCCCCATCGGCCATCCGTTCTTCGAACAATGTGCCCTGCCCACTGCCACTTTAATTTGCTATTCCGCTGGGCTATAAGTAAGTTTGGTTCATCTAGGGATCTCCTCATTTATGATTCGATCCCGCAGAGAGACACCGAGCATAGCACGTTCGTACCTATGGTTATACCATCGACTTGGCATTTTTTCTTACATTCCATATTGATGGGTTATACCCTACTATAATCTAAGGGTTATTGATAAAATATTATCAAAAATTATTATAACATAATACTTGACACTGGCAAATGCACAACAATGCGACGCCAAAACATAAAAGAAGAATGACTGCTCAAGATATGTCATGTGCCTGACAATATGGAGACTGCGATTTATTTGTCAGAACCGTTATAATTTATTAAAATACTCGATAATCCGAATTTTCCGGATATATGTTGTCGACTCGAAATCATTATTTTTTTATGTTTTATCATTTAGGAAACGTTTCAATCGAGTCTACCGTACCCCTTGACGAAATTATTAATATAGATACTTACTTAAATAAATAAATATATAAAGCGAGCAAAATCAATAATGTACCTAAGAAGACAGGTAATGCAATTTAACTCTTTGTTTGAAAACATTCAGTGATGGGGCGCGTCTGCGGAATGCTTAATATAAAAATATTATATATTCTAATAAAATACAACGATTTTATGAGCTTTTTCGACATATGTAACTAAGGGAATTAGTAAAATGGAGTGACATTGGCAGGGCACATAGAACAGATGGCTGATGCGTTCATAAAGCTCTCGAAGGCAGACCAAGTATTCGTAAGCTCTGCGTAAGACCGATACATAAATATAATCTGATCACTCCAAGCGATCTTATTAAAAATTCATAGAGGGTAGGCCTATGTCCAAACGTGAACATGCTCCGGCGGAATCTGATTCACCCCTTTCCAGCTTAGTATAACTTATACAAATAACTCTGCAAGGTACTCACGTATAAAATTAAGGAGGGTAATAAAACCTTGCATATATGTACAACAATATAAATTTGTGCTACCTTCAGTACAGGCTTTTAGAAATACCTTTTTACCACCGTTACACAAGAAAAACATTTCAGGAACCTACCCAAAGGGATGGAGCGGAAAGCTTAAGAATTTCAAGGTCATTTCATGACATTAAACGTGTTAAAATACTTGTATCTTTTTGCGTTTCAAAGTCTAGTAACTGTCCATCCATCCATCAGCCAAAGGACGTCCACTGCTGGACATAGGCCTCCCTTATGGATCTCCAATAAGATCGGTTGGAAGCGGCTTGCATCCAGCGCGATCCTGCGGTCATAAGAGGTCATCCGTCCACCTTGTGGGTGGACGTCCTACGCTGCGCTTGCCGGTATGTGGTCTCCACTCGAAAAATTTTCGACTCAGTCCTCCGCGCTATGTGCCCTGCCCATTGCCATTTCAACTTGCTAATCCGTAGCCTGGAACTATGGAGCTATGGAGAGGGCTATGCTCGAAATCGAATCAGGAATGAGGAGATCCGTAGAAGAACCAAAGTTACCGACATAGCCCAACAGATTAGCTAGTAACTGTAAAAGTCTGTAATTTCCACTGTTGAATGCAGGCCTGCCAAAGGTGTATTGAACGTTACGAACCGCGCTGGTCTAGTTGCGAATTTATGGATTTAAACACGCCATCACGCCGCCTTTTTTTTTCTAATAAAAGTAAGTTCGTACAGGCTGGGTGGCTAGACCTGGGGCCTTATTTTGTAAGCGCTCGCTCTCGCGGCGTGAGTAACTGGCGAGCAGGAGAAAAAGCGAAGCCGAACGCCAGAGCGCTTACAAAATAAGGCCCCTGGTGTCAGAGTTTTTAGCCGCCTGAAGGCCTCTGACATGGCTAAACGGCTAAAATAATCTAAGGTCTACAGTTAAACGTGTCATCCGAGCAACGGTAGCGCTCAGTTGGAAATGCCAACCGCGGACACCTTTCCTAAGACTGATCGTGCCGAAAGTTGCTTAACTTCGGTAATCGCTGACAAACATCTAGTGAAACTACGCTATGAGCGCTACAGAGCGCTATAGAGCCCAAAATGTCCGAATGACTTATGGACAAAAGTATGCTCAGGTTCTTAAAATCGATTTCAAATCAATAGTAAAAAACCGGACAAGTGCGAGTCAGGTCAGTGATCGCACATCGAGGGTTCCGTACAATTCCAGAAAATTTCAACATTTTTCGTATAACCAACGACAAAAACTTTTTTTTTCCATTTTTCTCGTCTTATATCGAAAATTACACATTGTTAAAATAGTTAATAACCTGTTTTAGCATGTGCTAATGAAGTTCTTCTACATGATACCTTATATGATACGATTTATTGACTTTGAATTTTGAGGTCCTATTTTTTGTGATTTAAATCAAAATGTACAGTTTTCACATTTATTCCTATATGTGTACTCTGAATCAATGCTTTTCGCAAAATTTCATAGTTCTATGTCAACGGAAAGTACCCTGTAGGTTTTGATTTTTGTGAGTGTCGAAATATGCGATTTTTTACGACATAAACGGCTCTAACTTATTTAAACGATAACTGAGAAGTTTTTCTTTTAAACAATTGCAAGAGATCATAAATATACATATACAGTTTAATTGTCAACTCGATATCTTTACGCGCTCCCGAGATAAAGAGTCTTGACAGACGGACAGACGGACAACAAAGTGATCCTATGAGAGTTCCGTTTTTTCTTTTTGAGGTACGGAACCCTAAAAATAGATGAAAGATTTGACAGGTCAAATTATTACGCCAAAAATATGAAATAACCCTTCTTGGGAAGCAAAATCTTATTTTAAAATAAACCAGATTAGTAGAGATACACGATATGGATGGAACTGCCGAAACTCTGGATCTAGGTTGTTTTCAAACAGTTTCCCTAGAAAATAAGAAAAGTTGAAGTAATGATATTAATGCTGAAACTACTTTTATAAAATATGAGATATATTAACTAAGCCAAGGTACGAGTAAGCTGTCAAAATATTTGTTTTATTACTTAAATGTAGCTGTCACACTCATTGTGCGTTTGCCCTCTTTGGTTTACTTATGTACCTATAAATAAAGTTTTATAATCACGCTACACGCCTGGCAAATTTACACATAAATAATAAACTTTTTTTATGTGGTTTGGCTGGATCTTGCAAGCTACACGCATGATATTGATCGTTACGCAAATCCCTGAGACCGCACAATTTATAATTTTAAACTGTACCACTGCAAAATCTTTCGCGGAACAGATGTATATGTTTCTGGCTGATTTCGGCTTCGGCAACTTTAAAATTATTTTAAGATACACGGTCAAGTGCGCGCATATGACTCATATAACCGATTTTTGCCTTCCTTGAGTTCAGAAAAGAAAATACGGTTAACTACTCTCTCTTCAGGCATTCTAGACACGTGGCCACACCACTGCAGCTATCGCGGCACAGCACTGCGCTTGTCACTCTGTAATATGCAAATCGTAAATCTGGTGTTGTCTGGAAATTTTGCTGCAGGCTAAAAGTTCCGTAGAATAACTTTTTTTGGGTAAGTACAACACCTTTGGCAGTTGTTTAATTGCCAAGTAATATTTTGTATAGTTTTCATAAATATAATTATAATCACTGAGTGTAATATAATGATAAATATTTAGTAAAAAAAGTATTGCGTTCTTATGTATCTAGTGAAACGTTTGTCGTTAAAGGCTCATGGCAAGGCACGTATGTAGTTAAAAACATTTTTTTTTTCGTTTTGTTAGTATTTTTATTTATTTAAGAATTGCGAAGTAATTAAATACTTTTAGAACTGATTTGATATCACATAATGTACGCTAATCGAGTTTACTGTAAATTGATAGCGAACCTGCAATTTGTGCAGCGCGTGGCGCCAGCATAAATCAGAGCTACTAAATTAATCATAGTGCACATTTAATACAACGTTATGCCATGCCAGAAATATTGAAATGGAGTTATACCTGCTTTTGCTAGTGACAGATAAGCACGCCTAAAGTTCAACGGTAAAGTTGTTTTGTCCACCGAATTCCTCATACTCTAAAACCCCGAACTTTGAAACTCCGATAAGCGTAAGTCCGCAACTAAGTTACTCTCCAAGTTTGTGAGGATGACAACCGTTGCCCTAATTGTTTTTAAAGTAGCTTTTTTGTAACCTTCTTTTTCTTTTCATAAAAATGTGATATTTGTTGGCAGAATTGGCAGATGTTCTTTTATTTAATTTATGTTTTACGGAAAAAAATATAGGTAAATCCCGAGCCCCTCTTTTTACGCTTTGATACGCATTATCTTTGTTCGTTTGATTTAAAAAAGAAAAAATAGGTGCGTCTAGTAACTTTGATTATAATGTAACAGACGATGAGAAGTTCTTTAAAATTATATCACCATCACTTCATAGTATAAAACAACGTCGCTTTCCGCTTTCTGTCCCCATGTATCTTTAAAACTACGCAATGGATTTTGATGCGGTTTTTTTAAAAATAGAGTGATTCAAGAGGAAGGTTTATAATATACCCGTGCGAAGCCGGGGCGAGTCGCTAGTATATGATAAAGGGGATGCAGATGCTTGTACATAAAATATTTTTATAAGCAGGCGTCATCCACCCTTTTACTTTTCAGTATAATTATTCTGTACTAGTTTTTACCCGCGACTTCGCCCGCATACGCAATATATCATTATAATTTATAGCCTATGTGTTATTCTGATATATAAGCTATATTATTGCAAAGTTTCATCTCAATCCGTTCAGTATTTTTTGCGTAAAAGAGTAACAAACATCCATCCATCCATCCACTTTCGCGTTTATAATATTAGTAGGAAGTATTTTGTGCTATATACCATCTTATAAGTTTTTATTGTGTTTCAAAGAGGTAAGTATCAAGAAATTTTCTTTTAATAATACCATACAGCTGAGTTGAAAACCTCGTACTTTTTGGAAGTAATTCTAAAATAAAATTTATCTAAGGTTTAGAATAAAAGTAATTAATTATTTTGTTTTGGTTCCTTGCAAAATATTATACCAAACATCATTTAACATTTTTTGCAGATTAATATCATCATGAAAAAGAGTTTAAAAAGTAAGACAAGACCTTGCGAGCTCAATGCTTGCCTTAAGCATATTTTGAGGGTGTGTCGTTGGTCCGGCCACTTCCCAGTTGAATCGCTGCATAACCCCAGGAACATGAAGTAAGATATTATTATATTTAATATTAATTAATTATCATCAATGAAGATACCCAGACACAGAGCAAACACCTATGTTCATCACATAAGGATCGAACCCACGCCTCTTTGATCCAGAAGTCAGGTTCACTAACCACTGAGCCACCGAGGCTGTCAATACCACTTTTTCCCGACGTTACTACTGAGATGCATCAGTCGTGCTAGTCAAGCATACGACCACGAAAAGCCACGATAAGAACTCTTTTTCGACCCGTGAAAATTGACAGATATATACTTTGTCATACCGCTGTTTCGTTCTGACAATACTAACGAAATATTTGGTCATTTGGCTGGTCACGGGCAGACAAAAATACTAGGAATCTTATACAATTGAGTTTAAGAATAATGTGCTCAAATTGCAAATACTTAAAAATAATATGGGTTAATAGAGAAAATATTTATTGCACACCACGAAATAAAAGCCGTGGTGGTCAAGAGGTAGTGACACCCGCCTTACAATCGTGAGGTCGTGGGTTCGAATCCCCGGTCCTGTACCAATGAGTTCTTTGGAATTTATGTACGGAGTTTCACACCACAGGCTTTTCGGAGAAGGAAAACATCGTGAGGCAACCTGCATACGTCCGTAGAAGAAATTCGACGGCGTGTGTGAATCCACCAACCCGCACTGGGTCCGCGTGGTGGATATGGCCCAATCACTCTTCCTGGGTAGGCCTACGTCCTGCAGTGGACTACTAAAAAGGCTGGTACAGTACAGCACGAAATAAACGAAATGAAACAAATTTTATTAGCCATTGCCACGAAATGATGATGATGATGATAATGACATGAAATAAATATACAAAAGCAGTGTAACAATACAATACAATATAACTTGATTGTACACCAGAAAAACAGCTTAAATAACAAAGTATAAATTTGCTTAAAATTAGGTGGTACAACGGCGTTATCGCCTTAAGCGATTTCTTCCAGGCTACCTTACCTTACCTTGTAACGTTCTTAAAGTTTTAAGTTTGAAAGTGGGGCTCGTGATGTCACTAGTGCGACGTAGTTTGTACCTTTGTAAGGCACTCGTGACGTCACGAGGAACTTTAACGGGCTATATCTCCCTCAATCTTTGTTTAATTGACAAAAGAAAAATAATACGTGTCGAATCATATTTTTCTAATCTATAATCTATTTAATTACAAAAATAGTTTTCTTTAGGGTTCCGTACCTCAAAAAGAAAAAACGGAACCCTTATAGGATCACTTTGTTGTCCGTCTGTCCGTCTGTGTATATGTCAAGTCTCTATATCTCGGGAACGCATAAAGATATCGAGTTTAAATTTAGACTGTATACGTATATCTATAGTCTCTTGCAGTTGTGAGAAAGAAATACTTTTCAGTTATCTTATAACAAAGTTAGAGCCATTTATGTCGTAAAAAACCGCATATTTCGACACTCACAAAAAGCAAAACCTACAGGGTACCCGTCTCATTGACATATAATTGTGAAATTTGGCCAGAAGCATTGTCTCAAAATACACATATAGGAATAAATTTGAAAGCCGAACATTTTTATTTGTATCACAAAAAAAATAGGGCCTAGATTCACACAAAATGGGTTGAAAATTCAAAGTGAGTAAATCGTATAAGTACCTTACATAGGTATCATTTAAAAGAGCTTCATTAGTACATGTTAAAACAGGTTTTTAATTATTTTGACAATGTGTAATTTTCGATGTATGACGAGAAAAGTGAAAAAAAAATATCGATGATTATAGTATAGAGATTTTAACCATTTACTTCTCAATTTTGTGAAATTTTCTGGATTTGTACGGAACCCTCGGTGTGCGAGCCTGACTCGCACTTGTCCGGTTTTTTCATGTAGAATAGGTCTACATTTGGCCACCAACTCGCTTGATGGAAAGCGAAGTTGTAGCCGAAGATGGAGTATGTAAACCTAGAATATACCTATTCACTCTTGACTTGAAGATATCAAAATTATAATTGTCAGGAAAAAATGACGGAGGCAGGGCATTCCAATCCCTGGCCAAAAAATTAAATTATATGAAAATATAAATTATTAAACCTATTTATATTGTTATTTTGATTACGTCTTTTATTTTTCAGGTTTAATTTAAATTCACTTTATGCAGTGTACTACATATTCACCTGGTCATATCTGCTATACAATGTTGGATTCTGTATTTTTAATGAAATATTTAGTAAAGGCTATCGAGCCGCTGACATTAGTAAGTATTATATTTTAAGGTTATTACGTCACGTCAAGTCTGTCTCTACTAGTCTGCCCACCATAACGTACCATACCATGACAGTTCTACTCTCTACTATATTCTCGCCATAACAAAATGCCAAATCAAATTAATTGTTACTAACTCAACAGCAATGTTTTTTTTTTATCTTTTAAAATTAAAATGTCTAGGCCATTGACACGAAATGAATGAATGAACTGCAATGTTAAATTGTCGTTAAGTGTGTTTTGTACTAACTTGTTCATGGTATGATGTACTGTAATACGCCGGTCGATGACGGTATGACATCAATACAATACAATACAAAAACACTTTATTGACACCACAAGTAGTAAAACATAACAGAAAAAGAAATAACGACAGAAGAATGGTACAAAAGGTGGTCTTATCGCTAAAAGCGATTGACGTGGACGGACATCAGCTTCTGAAAATGGGTGGAAAACAGGACAATAAGACCTTTAAAATCATTTCACCGCCAATGTCCTTGAACATATAAAGTTCAATAATTTATGTGGTAAAACACAACGTCACACACGCACACTCCCACAAGCGCCCTGCGCCATCTTACGAATTTTCGAACAGGTCACGTGTCCTGCCGCGAATTTTTTGAATTTTTACCCATTCCAAAAAGTGCACAACGCAGCTAAAAAAGTTTTCACTTCAAAGATTACTCGTACCTACATGATACGTTTTTATCGTCATGATAGGTATGATGTGAAAACCTTTAATTTTGGTCATGTTTTACAGCGGCTGTCATGGTGGTTCTTCCGGTTGCAATAATGACAGCTTTAATGTATCGGCTGGCGAAGCACTGGCCTGTTCTAGTACAAGACGCCATTGACATAGAACGAACGATATTTGGCATGGTGCAGATTCCAAGCAACACTCATAAGAAGTGCATAATTCTATCTTATATCGTCTTAGCGTTGAGTCTTGGTAAGATTTTTCCTAAAATTTTCTCAATGTTTTTCATACTGACACGTTTTTACAAAGGAGATGTCCACATGTATGGAGGCTGGTATAATGATAATCAAAAATCTAACCACAACATGCACACCATCTCGAAAAAGTACATCTTTTTCGGAGTCTATTACATCAGTTAAAATAAACAAGCTTATTTTTGCAAAAATTAGCATGACTTCACCCGTGTAGAGAATTCGCGAATATTTCACACTGATTGATGTACCACTTTTCACATTATTGTCGATTTATCAAAAATGGCCCAGCCAATTTCGATAACTTTTAAATGGGAGCCATTTCAAAAAATACTCTTTCCAATAAAAAAGGATTATTGAAATCGGACCACTTTTAAAAAAGGTATGCGTGGATAAACATAAAAAAATATACAGATTTGCACGGAACCCTCGGTGTACGAGCCTGACTCGCACTTGTCCGGTTATGTTTTTACTAAAAATAATTTTCACTCTAAACCTAATCTTGTTTTTGTTTTTAGCGGAACACATATTCTTTGTAAATTTTAGTCTGCAAATCGAAATATCGTGCTCGAAGGAAAAGAAGCTAAACATCGAAAATTTTGACAGATTTTTGGAGCACCATTTTGAAATATTTTTTAATATCATACCTTTTTATAGGATTTTGGCCATTGTTGCTGAGGTAAGTGCGTAATATTATTGTGCATTTCCTTAACATATTAAATTGATTTATATATGTTGTAAATGCTTACGCAGTGACTGTATAAAGTCTATCCGTCTTACCACAAAAGTTTTACGCATGCTTTAGACAATGTGTGTGTTTAGTTTTTTAGACAATTTTGTTCAATGAAATTATTTTTATCGTGCTTCACACACTAGGTGTATAAAAACTTTCTTTTTGAGATAAACATTTGAAATTTTTTTCGCAGGATTTGAACCTGCATCGTCTGGGATTCCGGCCCAGATGCTTTGTCCAATTAAGCTAAAACGAGAATCCTGCGAACGCGTCAATTTTTGAAATGTTTATCACAAAAAGAAAATTTTGTTCAATAGCATATTATGCTTATTTTCTTTTTTCTTTTTTTTTCTTTAAACAATAAGCATTGTTTAAAGAAAAAAAAAGAAAAAAGAAAATAAGCATAATATGCTTATTGTTTAAAGAAAAAAAATTGTACAAAATTTTCTTTTTGTGATAAACATTTCAAAAATTGACGCGTTTATGTAAGAAGTCCCCTAGTATTTATATTTAAAAAATGTTCAGCAGCACAAACTGCACAGTAAAACAGTGTCTAAATAAAGCATGTTCAAATCTTTTCTGGTAAGAAGGTATATTTCACTATGGAAACTAGCGTGGTTTTCGCACATTTTAATTAAGTAAAGGACAAAGAAACTTGAAGAACTTGAACTTGAAGAAGGACTTGAGAAAGATCGCCATATGAAATCGAAACTATCGTAACAGTTTTCTACTAAAATAAAGCGTTAGTAACACCTGTTAATCAAAAATATGGTAAATTATTAAAAAATAAAAGCAGTACGCACAGTTACAATATTCCACACAAAAGAAATATTAGATTATTAAATATTATACTATATATATAACATTTTATTTTTCAGACAAAAAGTAGTAGTGTCACTCTCAAAAATTTGAAATATATTATCGTGTATCAAATACAAACTGATATACACAATTATATAATTATATCAGTTATACTTGCGTGAAAAAGTAAAAAACCAAGAATGAAATTTTCAGATCCATAATATATTTTAATAAGAAAGGATTACTACTAAAAAAATGCAGATTGGCAAGTTGAAATGGCAATAGGCAGGGCACATAGCACGGAGGACTGATGACAGATGGGCACGTAAAGTTCTCGAGTGGAGACCACGCACCGGTAAGCACAGCGTAGGACGTCCACCCACATGGTGGACGGATGACCTCATCAAGACCGCAGGATCGTGTTTGATGCAAGCGGCTACCAACCGGTCTTATTGGAGATCGTTAGGGGTTAAAGAGAGCAAACATTTTTATTTTCTTTCAGTTTTTGATGATACAAAACATTATCATGTGGAACGTGACGGACATCTTGGGGATGTGCTTCAGTATATATCTTGCTGCATACTTCCGACAATTGAGTATTGTAGTTCATTCTGATAAACCCAAGGTGAGTAGTCTAAGCGTCCCTAATTCTCCAATGCTTGTTTAAGTTAATCGTATGATTACTGTATTTAAACAAAGGATCTTTCTCAGCGTCTTGTGAACGCGACGTGTGACCAAAATGCTGGTGTTTGGTGGAACATTGCCATTCAGCGTGGCAATGCTGCAAGCATGCTGGGCACGCTGCTAACTGGCAGTGGGCTTGAGCATTTGGATTATCTTTAAGAATTTCAAGGGTGATCCAATTGCTTGTTATGTAGTTTTAGATTATGTAAGTCTTGTATTAGGCACTTAAATAAAGGCACTTGCCCTACATAAAACAAACAACGGGTAGTGCTTGGTGAAGAGCAAAATTTTGTTAACAAGCCGTGCAAAAATTAACCAACGGTTAATTAACATCTGTTAGTGGACTCAAGTCTAAGTTTAACTATTGTTTAAAACAATAATCACATGTTTATCCAAAACAAGCGTTGGTGAACTCAAGTGTAAAGCCTTTTAAAAATAAAACTGCATCTCCTGACAAAATAGTCATGAAAACTCATAATATTAAAATCAAAATGTTTAGATGCTCTTTGGTCAATAGTACCCTATGTACAAATTATTATATGAAAATAAAGCCATTTTATCGTTTGGGCCTGAGAGCAGATATTTATTTATTATGTAGTACTAAAACAAGTAAATGGGATGTAGAGCACTTCGAAGCCCGAAAAAATCTGATTCTCTCACAACTCATATTTGTAGTATTAGCATATTTAATATGCAATCTTACACGTAATAAATATTATCTATTATATAAAAGGCTTCCCTGAGTGACTGACTGACAGACAGCCTACAGCCCAAACCACTAAAGATATCACGTTGAAATTTGGAATATAGGTACATTGTACTACATAATGGAGCACTAAGGACGAAAATTTTGAACGTTCGACCTCTAAGGGGGTAAAACGGGCCCTATTCGTTTGTATGTAACTTTTTATTCCCTGTTCCGATTGACTTGAAACTTCGTATACATGCTTTTCAAACAAAATAAAAGTTACGTCTTTTCCTGTTTTTCCGAATTTTCCTTATCTAAGGGGTCAAATAAGGTCCCAAAGTTTGTGAAAAAAGCGTCTATTACATCCACCCAGCTGAACAGTTATGGTTGAAATCTGGTATGAAGAAAGCACACAGCAGGTTTCAATACAGGAACTAATAATATCCAGGAAAATCTGTAGGGTTCCTGAGGGATAGCCAATGTTAATCAGTTTAGGCTACAGCCCAAACCGTCGATGATATAAACTTGAAATTTAGAATATACGTACATCGTACAACATCATGAAGCACAAAGGATGAATATTTTGAAAAATCGACCTCATACGGGGTAAAGCGGGCCCTTTTCGTTTGCATGTAACTTTTTATTCCCTGTACCGAATGACTTGAAACTTTGTATACATGCTTTTCAAACAAAACAAAAGTTAAAGTTTTTCCTGTTTTTCCGAATTTTCTTCATCTAAGGGGTCAAATAAAGTCCCAAAGTTGGTGAAAAAAGTGTTAATTACATCCAACCAGCTGAACGGTTATGGTTTAAATCTGGTATGAAGGAAGCACACAGTATGTTTAAAAACAGGAATTAAAAATATCCAGGAAAATCTATAGGGTTCCTTAGGGATAGCAAAAATTAATCAGTTTAGGCTACTACCCAAACCGCTGAGGATATAAACTTGAAATTTGGAATATACGTACATTGTACGACATAATGAAGCACTAAGGATGAAAAACGTACCCAACTCTAACTTATGGGGTAAAACGGGCCCTTTTTGTTTGCATGTAACTTTTTATTCCCTGTACCGATTGACATGAACCTATGTATAGATGCTTTTGAGACTAAAAAAAATATGGCTGTACCTGTTATTCTGAATTTTCCTTAAAAAAATCCTTAGGGGTCAGATACGTCCCAAAACTTCAGTGCGCTTTTTTAAATAATGTAGTATCTAGAATAGGATTAAGATAATGATTTATCTTTAAATGGGGCATAATGGGTCCCCAATAGTTTACGACTTTTTTTATTTGTGAGCCAATAGTCTTAAACTTAGCGCACATACGGATCAATATACGTATTTTACTATGGGATCAACCCTGACAAGCGAAAATTACCTACATTTTCCATACATTTTATTGCGGGTCGATGAACTTTTTGTGATGAACAGCTGATTTTATTCACGTGATTTTGGGATTGATACCATTGTAAAAGTTAATCAAATTATGAGTATAATAGCATCCTAGAACATGCTTGACGAGTGACATCTAGATATACACTATATGTTTCTCAAATAAAATAGGATATAGGTACCTACTTGTGTGCCATTTTTTCATTTGCCTGGAAAATTAAATTTCTAATGACTTCGTGAAACATGTCGAATATCTGTACCGGCCTTAATTAATAGTGCACTACTGAACATAGGCCTACCCGCGAAGGGTGATTGGGCCATATCCATCATGCCGACCGAGCGCGGGTTGCTGATTCCACAAACGACATTGATTTTTTCTCTACGGACGTAGGTACCTATACAGGTTGCCTCAATGTTTTCCATCAATGAAAAGCCAGTAGTGTGAAATTCCTTACATAGTTACTCATACAATTGTTATTATTGGCTCCCTCGGTGGCTCAGTGATTTGTGAACCTGACTCCTGGGTCAAAAAGGCGTGGGTTTAATTCCTACCCAGGGCGAATATTTATGTGATGATCATATGTGTTTGCTCTGTGTCTGGGTGTTATCAATGTATTTTTGTTTATTTAGCACTTTCTTGCACACCATTTGTACAAAAGGAGGACTTAACGTTAAAAAGCATTATCAGCCAGTCAACCTACAGGCACATGTATATGTAGTATATCAGTCTCTGCCAGCCAAGTCACAAGCTTTGCTTAGTTTGCGGTCAGAGACCGTGTGTGAGATGTTCCCCTATATTTATTTTATATATTTATTTATTATTGAGTTAATTTCAGAAATTTGGCAATTTATCATCCAAAAATTCTCGTACTCCGTAATAAGCTTTAGATACAAGTAAATTAAATAACCAAATACTGAGACAAAGCAGGCCAATCCGTGGGCTATTATCATTTTAGGCAGTACAGTCATGGAGAGCTACACATCCGAAGCAAGAACCAGCGGGCCATAGATCGAGTCACTCAGAGAGGCTATGGTCGAACGGCTCAACTTGAGTCTGGAGGCGGTATCTGACTCGGGTGATGCTAACCTGGTCAAGTTTAATGCCACGAAAACTCATAGCTGTTTGTTTTCGGCCAAAAAAGGCCCTTCCAATTGTCTCCTGCTTTCCGTGGTGTGTCCGTTCCGGTTACTAACAGTCTGGAAAAATTAGGCGTTACGCTATCATCGACTCTCAACTTTGGCTATTATATAGAGTCAAAAGCCCAATTAGCCTCAAAAAAACTTGGTGTTCTCTCTAATGTGAGACGGTATTTCACACCGGAGCAACTGCTTAGTCTTTATAAAGCACAAGTCAGGTCTTGCATGGAATACTGCTCTCACCTTTGGGATGGCTCTGCCAAATACCAGTTGGAGGCTTTGGAGTCCATTGAAAGGCGAGCCAGGAGGCTGATAAGCAACGAAACCTTGACTGAGTCGAAGCTGCAAAGTCTCGAGCATCGACATAGGGTGGCGTGTCTGTCTGCCTACTATCGGATACACTTCGGTGAGTGCGCCCAGGAGTTGTACAATCTGGTCCCACCTGCCCCTTTCTTCTATCGTACGGCTAGACAGACAGACAGACAGACAAAACTCTTTATTTATAACCACAATAGGGAAAATAAACACTATTTACACAAATACAACAAAAAAATATGATTATAAAGTGGCGGCTTTATCACCCATGGCGATTTCTTCCAGGCAACCATGCACGAATATGAATCGACAAGAATAAGAAATAGTGGCCTTAAATAGATATCAACAAAGAAAACACCTCTAAATAATAAACTAAATAAACTCAATTTAATCTAAGTTTTAAATATACTTACATATATACGATATAATATATAAATATAATTATACATATACCTACATATATACATACCTACATACGTTATATAGACCAACGTGACCAAAGCGCCACCCTTTTAATGTGGACATCTCAGGCGTTAGAACCAAGCGTTTTGAGTCCACATTCCTCATACGAACTGCCAGAATGTAGAACACTTTGCCTGAGTCTCTCTTTCCGTTAAAGTACAATGTAGGTGTCTTCAAATTTCGAGTAAATAGGTATCTTCTAGGTTAGCGTGCTACATCCTAGACCGCATATCTGCTTAACATCAGGCAGTGTGTAGTCAAACGCAAACCTAACTGAAATAAAAAAAAACTGATACAATTCAGGCTAAACCGTAGGCATTATTCTTGCAAGTAAAACGATAAAAGGCTCAATTATGAAAGCGTCATGGTAAATATAATACCAACATAAAAAGTGTTCTCTCTCCGCTGGGCAAAGGTTACCACCGACTGGATTCCAAACTCCAAACGACCTTCAGGCCGAGCCAGACGCAAGTGGCGCGACGAACTGAACTCGCACGACAAACACTGGACCACCAACGCAGTGGATCGCGCAGTGTGGAAGGAGGGAAGGGAGGCCTTTGCCCAGCAGTGGGACAATACAGGCTCAAAATAATAATAAAAAAATAAAAAGTGTTCTCTCTATCGAATGCTTAAAGTGAAATAGAAACAGAAATAGTTATGGTAATTAGCTATTATAATTACGGTGGGGCCTTCATAATCGAGCCTAATACGGACTTAATCACTAGCTACTATTATTTTAAGTAAGTGCCAAGAAAACGCGGGCCAAACTGAGGGTTTTTATCATTTTAAGCAATTACGAAAATAACGCAGACCAGACCGTGGGGTATTATAATTGCAAGAAATACAGGCTAACGGCACGCTATTATAATTTTAAGGATTTATTAAAACAACGCGGGCCAGACCGCGACCTATTAGATATTATTAAATATATGATATTATAAGCAAATGCCAAGATAACGCGGGTTGAACCGCGGGATGCTATTTTAATCATGTAAATACTAAAACAACGTGGGCCAAACTATGGGTTATTATCATTTTAAGTACCTAATTATTAACCTAACGCGGGCCAAACCGCGGGCCATTATCATTTTGAGCAAGTACTAAGACAACACGGGCCAGGCCATGGGCTAATAGCACTGTAAGTAATACGACAATGCAAGCCAAATGGCAAGCTTTTATAATTTTGAGCAAGTATTAACACATCGCGGTCCATGCTGCGTGCTATAAATAACTATCTTAAGCAAGTACTAATAATACGCAGGCCAAACCGTGGGCATTATCCTTGCAAGTAATTTTAAGCAAGTATTAAGACAACGCGGGCCAAATCGCGGTCTATTAGATATTATTATAAGCAAGTACAAAGACAACGTAGATCAAACCGCTGGCTATTTTTATCTTAAGTACTAAGACAACGCGGGCGAAGCTGCGGGTTTTAAGCTAGTCTAATATATTTTCTTACTTACCATGCTTCGAGCAAATTTGCTCAAAGTTACCATGTCATACTGTCATGAGCATTAGCGAGATACATCAAAAGAGTCTTGGATGATTGCATATTGGCAATCATTCAGCCTTTTATGCCAGGAGTTGCATAATCTGGTCCCAGCTGACCCTTTCTTCTATCGTACGACTAGATGGACGCGACCAAAGCGCCACCCTTTTATGGTGGACATTCCGTGCGTTACTACCAAGCGTTTCGAATCCTCATTCCTCATACGACCATCTAGTATGTGGAACGCTTTACCTGAGTGTCTTCTCGCTAAAGTACAACGTGGGTGTCTTCAAATCCCCGAGTATATAGGTATCTTCTAAGTAAGCGTGCTACAACCTAGACCGCATATCAGCTTAACATCAGGCAATAAGTAGTCAAACGCAAACCTATAAGGAATAAAAAAAAGATCAACTAATCTAACTAATAAGTCCTAATAGATTGACAGGCTTGCTGTCTCAGTTTTCTGCTTAAATGAGTATTGCAATGTACTGTACCAGCTTTATTAATAGTCCACTGCAGGACGTAGGCCTACCCACGAAAAGTGATTGGACTATATCCACCGCTCTGGCGCAATACGGGTTGGTGGACTCGCATACGCTATCGAATTTCTTCTACGAATGTATGTATGCAGGTTGCCTCACGATGTATCCCTTCACCGAAATGCTAGTAGTGTGAAATTCCGTACATAAATTCCAAATAACTCATCGGTATGGGACCAGAATTGAAACCCGCGGCCTCACGATTGTAACGTGGATTTTTATAAAGTGGATTACCACTAGGCCACCACGTTTTATTTGAGTAAAGCCTACATGAGTAAAGTAAAGCAATAGCGCTAAGCTTAACTTAATGAATTGACGTATACGAGATGTTAATAGAATTTATACGAGGATTTTAATCTGTAAGTTTTATTATGCCGGTAGGTAGCATAACTTCATTCACAACATTTTTGAGACACGACTTGATCGTTAGATATTTTTAATCTTTTATTTATTATCCAGATTGAGTATTTATACTTAGATGTGGTACCTAATCGACTTGTTTTTTCTTTTCTGCTTATAAATAATTATAGAATTAGGCTTGTTATTGGCTGTTTATATGTATTTGTATAATTAAGTTTAATTATACTTTAGTGCTGTTGGCCAGTAAATAAATATTTTTATTTTTAATATATTTTTTCTGATTTTAGGACTGGAAGAAAATAAGAGGGTGTTACTCTCGTCTGGCGATCTTGTTGCATTTGATCAATGAGCAATTGGCTGCCTTTGTTTTTCTGACGTCTTTTACCAACTTGTTTTTCATATGCAAGCAGCTCTTCAACAGTTTGCAGTAAGAATATTTTTTTATCACCATCTGACCTGTCAAAAGTTATTTTATGGCTAATATTGCTATACTAGCTGACCCAAACTTCATTTCACGCAATATCTTATTAAATTATAGCCCATGTGTTATTCTGTAAGTCTGTCGCTAAGTATTCATTTTACCTCATGTACCTTTCTACTAAACTCGATCAATAATTTTGGGACAGTAACTAATCGATTGTTTAGTTTCATTTTCAGCGAAAAAGTTACAGAGCTAAAAATACCTGGATGTGATGGAAATTTAAATGAGTAAGTAGTATTCAAATTGTGACATCATCAATTAGTTTTAAATATTTAATAATGATTATTTTATTAATAATTTGAAATAACCTGAGGCCCGATTAGCTAATTATATTGTACTATGGTACGTTAAGCGTGTGCACGCGGCGGGTACCCGCCTCGCGTATATGTATTGAAAGATAAGTTGGAGCAGCGCTCTCTGGCACGGACGCGTGCAATGGGTTTGTACACGCGCGGTGGGTGGCGGGTGCGTGGCGTGGGCGCTTGCGGCGAATGTGAATTGTTCTAGCACCACTATAATCCTACCGAAAAAACCTACCAAACTAAACTTACAAAGTGGATTGAGACAGGTGCGAGGTGCGGGTGCCAGAGACCCGCCGCCCGCATCTGTCTCAGTCCCCCTTTGTCGTCTCCTCCGACGCCCCTGTACCGCACAGGCGAGGACTAAGTTAAGCGATTATGCAGCGTCGGGCGCCCGCCACGCCGCGGATCCTAGGCTTGCGTCGGAAGTCTAGGCGCCCGCTCCGTGCACCCGCCGCGTGCGCACGCTTAACGTAGCGAAGGCCCTAATTCTCTTGTTTCCCCGCCAATCAAAAGCAGTCACAAAACGTCCAAGGTACAACACATGTTACAACACGGAGTTGGAATTTATATGAACCTTATGTTTCTCCGCTGCATCGTATGAAAGCCGATATCGATGATATTTAGAATTGTAAATCACAGTAACCAAGTCGACATTTATTACAACAATTAGTATGAATTTAGAAAAGACATCTTGGCTATCCTCGCCGTTTTGAGGATGCCAGGTCGTGCTTAGGTATGACCTGACATTTTCTCATTTGTTTATTTTACTTCTATAGTATTTGATGCGGCATTAGGCTTGCAGCACAGTGTAATAGTTAGTTAATGTTAATATTTAATCATGTTTGCTCTATTGTTTTTTTTTGAGAGGGCAAATTCCATTTTTAACTAAATACAAGACTTATCTATACTATATCTATACTATATAATAAAATAAAAAAAAAGAGGAAAGATTTGTTTGTTTGTTTGTTTGTTTGTAATGAAAAGGCTCCGAAACTACTAGACCGATTTAAAAAATTATTTCACCTTTGGAAAGCTACATTATCCCCGAGTAACATAGGCTATATTATATTTAAAAAAAAATAGGGATCCTTACTAAAACTCCAATAATGTAACATAAGGTGTAAAAAAAAGACCTGAAAAATTCCATACGTCGCGTGCGCTGAGAAAACTATTGATGATGGAATAAAATAATGTACTACGACTTTATAGAACACACCATAATTTACAAAAAATGTCGCGACAGCATATATCTAACTATTATAGTTAAGCCGTAATAACTGTTCTTTTATTCTTAAAAATTAATTGAGATACCGTCGCAGGAAAAGGATCTTAATTTGTATCTTGGTATTAATCCTTATCAAAATAAATTATTTCATATTCAAGACTGTTTCAATAGCTTTATTTAATTCAGACATTTTATTACAAAGATATTACGAGTTCAAAAATGTAAGTATTATAAAAGTTTCGTTTCGCCGCTCACTCCGCTTGGCAATTCATGTACTTTGTACAATGTACATATTACAAAATTCACTTCGAGCAAATATCTATAGAGTCACAATCGTGAAAAAGTGTCCGAGCCAAAATCCTGCCCAAGCTACGTAGTGGGCAGGCTTTTCAGTTAGTCGTAAGGCGATTCCAAGCCGACTACAACGCCGCGCGATGCCAAAGTGCTCGGTTACAGGCACTTATTAGGTGACATAACGTCGAGATTCGAGGAAACGGGTCATTGAGAATTGAGAAGGGTGCTTGGGCCATATCCACCACCAGTGCCAGGGCCCAGTGTGGGTTGGTGCAGATTGCCACACAATATTTTCCTTCGCCGAAAAGCCAATGATTTGAAATTCCGTACATAAGTTCAAAAGAAACTCATTGATACAGGATCGGGATTTGAACCCACCACCTCACGATTGTAGGACAGGCGTTACTACCACTAGACCACCAAAGTTATATATCTCCGCCATTAGTGTGTCGATTTATGTTTTATTGGTAGTAAATAGGTATGCAGTGGCGTAGCGTGCCTTGGAGGAGCCCAGAATCAAACATATTTGGGGAGCCTAAATCACTCATTTCTCACAAAAGAAACAAATATCCTTGCATTAAATTGAAATAAATATATACCGCCTTACCGCAAATGGTTTAAACACTGTTTAGCCGTACAATTTGTACTGTTAAACGTTGTCTAAAGCCTGCGTAAAACTTTAGTGGTAAGACGGTTATTTATAAGTTGTCACTTCCTCCTAGAAATTGAGCTAGCCAAACAATTCAAATGAAATATACACTTTTCTTGCCTTTTTTTTCAGGAAATTGATAATTGATAATGAAAAGAATATAATTACCTATATCAGCTAAGTAAGTCTAGCTGAAGACGATTTCAGTTGTTATAAAATTTCTGCTTCTTAGGACAACTTTTGGAAGAATGCTTAACCCGAGAAAAAAAAGAGATGATTTTTTCGGGAAGCACGAGATTAAGTGACATTGTGGATTACATTTTACTACGTTTTGCTTACACACGTTAAGGCCCCTGTAGCCCGGGAGCCCCGTATTATTGACACGGCTGATACTGCGGTAGCTACGCCCCTGCACATAGTATGTGAAACGAATTGTCGACCTTAAAGTTCTCGAATGTAGACAATGTATTGGCAAGTGTAGCGAAGGTCTTCACGTGAATCTAAGATCTGGTCGTGACGTCCGGAACAAGTTGGATGCCAGCGCTTCGATTCCTTCCATCACAGCTCTTTGGGTTAGCAAGTTGAAGAGGCCTTAGCTAGGGACACAATTCGTAGAAGTAGAACTGATGTCCAATGTTTTTCAAAATTCTCGAGTGAAGGCAAGATCAAGAAACTAACTTACATGGGTAGAATGTATAGACTGTGGGTCTGTAATATTTTAACGTTGCTTTCATTCTCATCATTGTCATTTTCTGAAATCAGGGCTATATATCAGGCCACGTCTCTTCAAGTATACAATAGTAAATCAAAAACAATAGAACACATTCAATCTGAATTCGAGAAAATCACACTAGGAGTTCCCCAAGGAAGTATCTTAGGGCCACTTCTATTCTTAATTTATATCAATGAACTGCCGAAATTCACTAAAGATATGTGTGTCATGTTTGCCGATGACGCGACTCTGTACATACCAAAAAAGTCATCCAATGAAATTTTCGAAAGAGATATCAATCACAAACTAGATGAAATTGTTACGTGGCTAGATGCAATGAATTTAAAAGTAAACATAGAAAAAACCAAACTTATTAACTTTAAATCCTGCAAACAAAAGACAATAGATCTAAATATTACAAACAAAGGAAATAGTGTGCAGCTTGTTAACAACACTAATTTTCTAGGAGTAACAATAGATAGCAATCTCAATTGGAAAGAACATATACTTAAGGTCAACAGTAAATTATCACAGTACTGCTACGCTCTATCAGTTATCAGAAATGCTACCAACAAACACATTGCTACAAACGCGTATTATGGAAACGTTTATCCTCATCTAAGTTACGGTATTATTTTTTGGGGAAATTCTGTGAATGTGAATTCTACTTTCATTCTTCAAAAACGTTGTCTGAGAGTCATATACAATTTAAAATGTACAGAATCCCTACGAAACATATTTAAAGCAAATGATATTTTGACATTAACAGGCATCTATATTTTGGAAATATGCATATTTGTAAAAAACCATGAACATTATTTTATCGAAAATCAATCAAACCGTGCGGCCATTCACCGTTCAAAACACAAATTCAACTTAGGTATACCGCAAGTAAATAACGCTATGTTTGCGAATGGGTCATTTTATAATGCTATAAAGGTGTACAATCACTTGCCACTGGTGTTCAAATCTCTCAAAGTGTCACAATTTAAAACCAAGTTAAAAGCCTGGCTGATACAAAAATCGTTTTATTCAACGAAAGAATACTTTAACGATGATTGAACATTGTGATATAACCAGATGCCAAACATACACTTAATTACTAGCATTTTTTCTCTCTCTCTCTTTTTGCCGAGTCTATGTACAGAACATATTACTTTTTTTACGTATTTTTTTTAAGTATTGTAGCCTATGCTGTATCTAAAATTCTAAGTAGATAGTAAGAAACCTTATTTTATTGTACCCACATGTATTTATGTGAACTTAAACATTGCACGCCCGAAAAGGGTAAAACTGTGATACCTACTACAATAATATTTATAACACCTTTGTACCAGTTTTATGCAATAAAAATATTCTGATTCTGATTCTGATATATTATGTACAGCCACCCAACACCTACGAACTCACTTTTATTTAGATATGCCAATACCTACTATCTCTTTTTCATAAACTTCGAAAAGTTTAAGACTACGGAAACTCTCGCGATTTGGGTAGGTTTTAACTCATCATAATGGTTCATCCGGTATGTCTAGCATGTGTGTGGCGCATACCTACATTACGTGGTAAGTATATGTATAGCTAATCATACCCGGGCAAAGCCGGGACGGGCAGCTAGTATGATCTAAAACTACATAAACTACGACTACATAACAAGCAATTGGATCATCCACAGACCCTTGAAGGTCTAAATATATTCCAAATGCTCAAGCCCATGCCAGTTGGCAGCGTGCCCAGCATATATGCTGGCAGCATTGCCAAGCTGAATGGCAATGCCTATACGTTGAGCCAAATAAACACCAGCATTTTGGTCAAGAGTCGCGTCCACCAGACGCTTAGAAAGACTTTTGAAAACAAGATAAGCTCTCGGCCCCCACGGACCCGATGTATCAACTCCAAACGGCTCAAATATGTAACCACTGCCGAGGTTAGCATATTTGCGCCGTGCGTGCTGCTCTGTCGAATTGGCCGCCGCTCCAACCCTACTCAGAGTCTCAGCAGAGAGATGTGACGGCGTAAAAGTATCGACGCAATTCGCGTCCCATATTAGGGGCCGTTCATACTTCCATGGGACCAGAGTCATATTGTTGTTGCTCTATTGTTAATTTTAAAATTTGTTTCTTTGAGGTTTAGGTACTACTACAATAATGCTGGGTATGCATATTAAGGGGTATTTTCCAGTTCTGTACCTTGCTGTATAAAATTCAGCTTTTAATTGAATGTATCCTGTTCTGTGGACCTATCTTGGTAGTAAAATTAAATAAGAAAAGAAAAAAATCTATGTTACATGCATCTACTGTAAGCGCAGACTATAAGTCAATCTAACAATTTTAATAAGTCAAAATCAAATAGGAAATTGTACATTCATAAATGCATACAATTATTAGAAAGGGTACCCTTTAAAATACAGGTGTTCTCGCACCTCATTTTATGACCATGGCTATATATTTCATTTTATGCCCTATGTACGAGTAATAGGGCCTATTCTGTGGCTATGTACTGAAAGCAATAATATTATCCCCTCATCTCGGAAAGAGTATTTTTGCTCTTCGAGATCTGAGTGCAAAAGCTGTTTTTGTCCGCTAGAAGGTAAAGTAAAATTGAATTTAGAACCTCGTGTGCACTAAGCTTGTGAATATAAAACATTATTAAAACATATTTACTTCCATGGTGCCGAATTTATCATACAACCTTTTTTAA
Source organism: Hypomecis punctinalis (assembly GCA_949316475.1). Classification (NCBI taxonomy): domain Eukaryota; kingdom Metazoa; phylum Arthropoda; class Insecta; order Lepidoptera; family Geometridae; genus Hypomecis; species Hypomecis punctinalis. Next base: position 21,057,623 of record OX438797.1, read on the forward strand.
TTTGTTCAAAATTCAGCCCCGGAACCTTCTTGCTGTACTTTTGGCGCGCGCCATTTTATTATTAAGCTCGAAACATACTATCGGGCGCGGCTTATGGACGCGACTGACAGCTGCGATCTAGACTATGAAAGTACACTGAGCCGTGCACACTATCGGACATCAGTCGCGGACGTCACCTTCGGACGACCTTGAGCATTCGGACGTCCGAGAGCGATCTGACACACCGGATGTTTTAAGACTGTGCATTGCTAAGTCGGGTTGTCAGTCGCGTCCGTCAGCCGCGTCCGATAGTATGTTTCCGGCTTTATGTATGTCGTATTGTTAAAAGTTTTAAGAATAAGAATCTTGAAAACAAGTGAAAAACCTAATATGAGTGATTCTAGCGATGAACAAGTTTATTTGATGCCAACAGAATTGACTGAAACTGTTAATAGTACGCAAATGAGCTTTCTCCCTTTAACAATCACGCGAGAAGTATTTGAAACAGTGCGGTATGTAGACGACTTTAGCCATTTCCTTGCCTTTCCTCAGGTGGGATGAAAAGTTACGTGTTGCACTCGAGTGCAAAGATTTTTTACCTTGTGCTTTTTTGGTTCCCTCGCTAACGCTCAGGATTCTATTTACTCCCGCTGCGCTCGTGATTCAATTTTAGAATCCTTCGCTTGCTTGGTCATCAAAATCGAGCACGCGGTTAAAAATCTACTTTGCACTCTTGTGTAACAAATGACTATTTTTAATCATTTTCATGGTTAGGTTTTCTAATTTCACACGCTTTTACGTCATCAATCGTAGCATGGACGTTTTGTGTCAGCTTTTGGACGGCGCAGAAACGAAAAAGTTTACAAGAAAACCATCTCCTAAATCGAGACAATACGTGACTAATCACTAGCTAGATTAACGTCGTCACTCAATAAGTAAATAGGTAATAGTTTAACCCGCCGTTTGTGACGTCAATTTGACTTACATTACTGACCCCGGTCTCACGGACCGGATGGAGGCCGGAAGTCCAATTTCCACTTTTGAATTATTATTGAGAGTTGGACGAGCGGTGAATTAGGCAACTAATCCAAACTTACGCTTAAATCGATCATAGATTAAAAAAAAATATTCGACTTTTTCTGTGGAGACATGCACGTCACAAACGGCGGGTTAAAAAAACAGAGCTATTAAAACCAGAGAGATAACGCTGTTGTCGCTTAAGGCAATTCTCAACCACAAAAATGTATGGAAAATCTTGCCCAGAGCTGTCAAAACTGTCATATATGAATTGGAGTTTGACGCTTTTGGGAGAAAAACACGGCAATAACCATTGAATCGATATATTTTTCATGTCTCTTCCTAACTCATGCCATATTGAATCAATGCATCTCCTTCAAATTTTTTCGATTGACCACATTATCTCTCTGGTTGTAATAGCTCTGTGGTTACAAAATTTTTTTTTTCAGCCCTGCTCTAGGCAATGCGTACCTACTATACTACGTGTTCTCAGTACTGTTTCTAATAGTCCGGTCCATGGGGTTCGTATACATGGCTACAAATGTACATACGATGGCCAAAAAAGCTGTGATGCCACTCTATGAGGTTCCTTCTACTGAATACAGCGAAGAGGTATAACTTTTTTTGACTTTTCTTAAGGCTATGTACAGAAATAGGTACAGTTATACAGTTGTATAGTATAACTATAACTAATAGTTTAAATTATTATGCAACACACATTGAGTCCGTGGACTGTACATAGGTGAACCCTAAATCCCACACTAGGAGAATATGTTTAAGGTTTTTATGGGGGAAATGGGTTGCGTATACATGTGCGTGTGTGTGTGTGTGTGTGTGTGTGTGTGTGTGTGTGTGTGTGTGTGTGTGGGTGGGTAGTTTGTGTGTTTTTTATTTACTTTCACGAATATTGCATATGCCTGTGTGTAGGCGTGTGTAAGTGGGTGTGTATGTGGGTGTGTCTGTGTACGCGTAGGTATATGTGTGCTGTGAGTGTGGTAGGGAGTTGTGGTTGTTTTTTATATACAGGGTTATTTCTAATCAATTAACATCCTCTTAGGGGCTTATTATGTACATCAAAACTAACAACTTTTGTTCTGTGACTTTTGTCACAGACAGAGTAAGCCTCTGAAAGGATGCTAATTGATTAGAAATAATCCTGTATACTTTCACTACTAAAAATGTCATCTGTCTGCAGGTAGAGTATTTTCAAATGCAACTACGTTTCACGACTATCGGCATAAGTGGAATATTTTTCTATATAGAACGACGGACCATTTTACGAGTAAGTATAAATTTAGCACATTAAAATTTATTAGTGGGAAACTAATTTATGCAATTATTTAAAAATTTGCCATCATATCATCTTAAAAAAAACACTTAGAAATCGTTAAGGTATTAGATTTTTTTTATTTAAAATAAATTTGACACGCATAAATATTAGAAATAGCTCGTGCATCTCTAATTAACAAAATAAACTGTGTCGTAAACGTAAGTTGAAAATATTCATTCTGATACGCCAATGCAATTACTCGAAAATTCGATGGAAATTATCTCTGAATACGTACTTTTAGTTGAAATTTAAAATAGAAATGCATCGTGTTATTTTGTAAAATACACTTCGCAAAGCAACCATTATGTGTTTGTAAAATATGTTTTCTAAAGCAACCTTATGTGTTTGTAAAATACACTTTGCAAAGCAACCCTATGTGTTTGTATTTTTGTTTCAGGTTGTGGCTACTATAGTGACGTACGAGTTGGTCCTCCTCCAGTTCAGTTTTCCTCGAAAATCAAGTAACTTCGATCACGACGCTAATTTTACTATACAACTGTACCGTGGTACTATCTTTTAAATACCTCTCTTCAATTCATTCTACTCTAAATTGAAATAACCAATAATGAAACAAAATCAATTTTAATACTTATTATTAAAAAAAAGATTATCACTTTATTAAATCATCGAAAATGTATGGAAATATATCTGCATCCAAGACGAATTTTTGGAATGTTTATCACGAAAATAACTCTTTGGGATAAACCTAGTGTGAGATGCACTATAAAATTAAAATCAGTTCATTGATTTAGCAGTGCGCCATCTCTTGTCAATATTCAGAAATTATTTTAACTTAATTTGAATGATAACCTGTCTAATACGGGTATCATAGGTGGCGCCGCCAACGCTATAAGTTGGTTTAAATGATAAACACTTCACAAATTCGACGCCAAGGCAGTATAGCGGATTAGCTCAGTTGAGCAGAGCGTCGGGCTAGTGTTCCGAAGACGCAAGGTTCGAGTCCTGTATCCGCGACGAATTTTTGAAATGTTTATCATAAAAATAACTCTTTGAAAAAAAACTATTTGTATGAAAATACTATGAAAAATAGGTAATAGTAGTACATATATTTACCTCTATGAACTAGAATACTAGGTGAATAAGGTAATAAGTTAGGAAATCTACGCCTCCAAATGTACTCACTAATAGAAATCACTGTCTATCATGTGTTTAGTAATTTTATTATTTATTGGATTGCTTTTCGCGCACTAAGCACTACCATGCTCAATAGTCTAGTATCCTAGATTATTTTAATGCGAAAATAAAGTATATAACCTATCTTGTAGATTTTTTTTCAAGCTTTTATTTAACTTGTAATTGAATTAACTATTTATGTATTACTATCATAGATGAATATGGTGGTACTATGTACCTATGTAAGTTGTGGTGGAATCTTGCAAGTTAAATTTGACCAACTTCCCGGTTTCAGATTGAGCTGCAATTTTGCACGCATATCTTGTGATTATGCAATAATATGGTACCACGGAGCTGATCTGATGATGGAGTCGGAAGGTGGCCATAGGAACTCCTGTACTAAACAAGAGACCCGTCGTGTTTGGGCTTGTATTACTTGTCTTGGCTAGAACTCTGCTGCTACATAATATCCAGCATCTCAATAACTTGTATTTTAAAAGTTATATATTTTTGACCGACGAACCACCAGATGAGGTTTACAATTCGACGCGCATATAATTATATTTTTAGGGTTCCGTACCTCAAAAGGAAAAAACGGAACCCTTATAGGATCACTTTGTTGTCCGTCTGTCCGTCTGTCCGTCTGTCCATCTGTGTGTATGTCAAGACTCTTTATCTCGGGAACGCGTAAAGATATCGAGTTGAAATTTAAACTGTATACGTATATCGATAAACTCTGGCAGTTGTGTAAAAAAACTTTTCAGTTATCGTTTAAAAAAGTTAGAGCCGTTTATGTCGTAAAAAACCGCATATTTCGCACTCACAAAAATCAAAATCTACAGGGTACTTCCCGTTGACATAGAACTATGAAATTTGGCGAGAAGCACACATATAGGAATAAATCTGAAAACTATACATTTTTATTTAAATCACAAAAAATAGGGCCTCAAAATTCACAAAATATAGGTTCAAAATTCAAAGTGAGTAAATCGTATCATGTAAGATATCATATGAAAGAACTTCATTAGCACACGCTAAAACAGGTTTTTGATTATTTTAACATTTTCAGTAATTTTCGATGTATGACGAGAAAAATGAAGTGAAATGACTTACTTCTCAATTTTGTGAAATTTTCTGGATTTGTACGGAACCCTCGGTGTGCGAGGCTGACTTGCACTTGTCCGGTTTTTTATGTATAACCACGCTTAACTTTTTTATAGTAGTTCGATTTCAATAACTATTTTTTATTGGAAAGAGTCCCAGAAATTGGTCCCATTTTAATCGAAATCGGCTGAGCCATTTTTGATAAATCAACAATAATGTGAAAAATTCTACATCGATCCGTGCATAATGTTTGCGTTCTAGCGATGCGCCCCGGCTTCGCACAGGTGTATTATACTTACCTATAAACATTTCTCTTGAATTACTCTATCTATTAAAACAAATTGCATCAAAATCCGTTGCGTAGTTATAAAGATATAAGCATACATGGAGACAGACAGCGGAAACCTACTTTGTTTTATACTATGTAATGATTCTGTAAACGGGTGAAGTCGGTCATGCTATGTTTTGCAAAAAATAATTATTAATATTTTTTTTATTTTCACTTTTACCTATACTTCAATTTATTTTATTGGTGTTATTAATAAATGATGTCACAATAGTATAAACAATTCATAGTCAAACTAAAAAATCTAAACTATAACCCATCTGCGATCATACCTGGTACAAAGGAGCCCAAAATGCTGGCCGAATTGCCCCGCTGTATGGTGATGGGCATCCTTTGCACCAAGCACGAGCCAGAGCGGGAGTTATTGGTTTTGTCCTTTAGCCTACGCCCTGTTTCTGTAATCAAACTTTTGGTCTTACTACCCCAACACCCTATCTTCTCCACGGCAAAATTTTCACTTGGCAAAATCGAGCCGATAGTCATACCTATACGTGAAACATTTCAAATACCTAATACATATTCTGTCAAAGGAAACACGGTAAGAATCGCCAATCGGGTCCAAAGGCTGTTAATGCACCAAAGGAAATGTACCGGCCGCTGTAGTAGAGGAGCTCTTGGAAAAAAATGTGACATACTAAAGCGTCGTGCAATTACGGTGTAATTTCACTAATCCGACACTATTAAAAGCCAGAGGGTGATAGATAGATAGATAAGTAGATATTCTTTATTGTTAACACAATGAGCACAAATAACACAGATAACAAAAACATTAAAAACTATAGCGTGTAACAAGAGGCAGCCATATCGCTAAAAGCGATCTCTGCCAGGCAACCTTTGGATGAAATAGGAATATAGAACAAGTAAAGACGGAGGTGTGCGATTAACAAAAATAAATTCGTACTCATAAAACATACACATACACACTAATAAATACATGCATATTAAATACATAAAATTACCTACTATTTCTAAATATACTAAAATAATAAAAAAATATTATATAGGTAGGATGTATTTATATAGGTATAACGTAGTTAAGAATTAAATTTCAATGTTTTTTAAGTTCCATAAAATAATTAAATTAAATAATATTTTCTATCAAAATCTTGAACAACAAAAACAAAATGACAACAGCACTTTTGTATATCAACGAGCGGACAATTGCAAGGGTGCTAGAATTTTTCGGAATGGTCGGATTACTGGATTATAGAGAAAAAATAAAGCATTTCATAATGAGAATATTGTATGTATGAACATAATATTTGTGTTGATAAATTTTGAGGTTAGACTGCTAGGCGACGACGCGGCGACGCAGACTGAGCATATAAATGTAGAGGGGCGAGGGAGGCGCGGGTGGAGGTTGCCTGATTATTGGAAGTATCGGTCTATGGTCTTAAAAATAAATACAATATTGCAAATACGTAAAGTGCTATCGACAGGTTTTTAAAAAACATCAGTTATCTTTTTGATTATCATGATTAAGATTCTTTTGGACACAATTTTAAACTCAACGCACTCAACTTAAAGTTGAGTGCCTAAGTAGTTTCTCTCAATTTGCTGAGTCTTCGGCCAAAAATTGTTTCACGCTTTCCGTGGTGTCTCCGTTTCTGTAACTGGCAGCTTGGAACTATTAGGAGTTTCGCTCTCATCGACTCTTAACTTTGGCTCTTACATAGAGTCAAAAGCCCAATTAGCCTCCAAAAAACTTGGTGTTGTCTCTAAGGTGAGACGGTATTTCAGACCAGAGCAACTACTTAGCCTTTATAAACCACAAATCAGGGGCCTTATTTTGTAAGCGCTCTGACGTTCGGCTTCGCTTTTCCTCCCGCTCGCTCTCGCGGCGTGAGTAACTGGCGCGAGCAGGAGAAAAAGCGAAGCCGAACGTCAGAGCGCTTACAAAATAAGGCCCCAGGTATTGCATGGAATACTGCTCTCACTTTTGGGATGGTTCTGCCAAATATCGACTGGAGGCTCTGGAGTCGATTGAGCGGCGAGCCAGGAGGCTGATTGACAACGACACCTTGACCAAGTCGCAGCTGCAAAGTCTTGAGCATCGACGTAAGGTGGCGTGTTTGTCGGCTTTTTATCGGATTCACTTCGGAGAGTGCGCTCAGGAGTTGCACAATCTGGTCCCACCTGCCCCTTTCTTCTATCGTACGGCTAGACAGACGCGACCAAAGCGCCACCCTTTTATGGTAGACATTCCGCGCGTTAGAAAAAAGCGTTTCGAATCCTCATTCCAAAAATTTACGAAAATTTGCCAGTTATATGTACCTCACTAATTCAAGTACACTCAAAAAATTTCCAAGGGCTCCCCGTCTATTGTGAAATATTTAGATCACGTCCCGTCCCGGACCCGCGTGTCGTTCGTCACGATCTTAAGCTTAGGGTATGATAAAAATAAATTCGTAAATTAACCTGGAGTTTGTTGGTAATGGTTTGTTTTGCTGTGTAAAAGGAGGAAAATTATTGCAATATTTACCGTGTTACAATTTTTACCTCGAAATTGCGAAAACAATCAGCTGTTTCATACATTTTGTCAAAAGTCGATAAAATAGGCTAGTTGACAATATTTTTTGACGTCCCCTTGTGCAGCTAACCATTAAAACAGAGCCGATTATCGAAAACAGAAATAACATCAACCTAGTTAATTTTAAGGAGACTCTAATTGTGACTTAAAAATAAAAATAAACGACGGATTGTACGTCTAGACAGACTTGAATGTCCACTCTAATTAATTCAAAATCTTACAATTAAATCCTAGCTAAACGCCTTATCTAATACCGGGAACTAGTCACGCCACCCAGAGCTGCTTATCTCAGCATTTAGGCTCGGATTGATACAAACCGCGGAGCGGGGCTAGCTGGTGACATAACTACCTAAAAATAAAGAATTTACATGTATATTAATTTTCTTGCTAGACGTTCAGGCTATGACGTCACTGCCTGCAAGTGTCATACATTCGCCATACAATGTTACGCTTTGTGGGAAAGGGACAAGACATTCCTGCCAAAATCTTTGCAAGCTTATATCTCTAAACTTGATAAGCCAATTTCAATTATTTTTTCAGTTTATGAATCATATTTAATTGCATAATTCACTAATTATAATACTTTTAACTAATTTAAACCAGTCAACTACCTTATTGTAGAGAACATGTTATTTATTTTTCGATTGGTTGATCTCATAGTAATATTGTATTGTTAAGCCTTGATTTGCTATTTAGGCCTGCTCTAGGAGTGGAAACTGCAAGAGCTAAGAACCAAATCTCCAGGGTGAAAGTGTTAAAGGGCATAACGCCGCTAGTAGCTCTTAGTGAACGCGCAGCACACCTCTCGACACCCTAAGGCACATGCCACACGGGCGTTGACGCCGCGTAATTGCACCGCGGCGTTACCGCCGCTGCACCGCCGCGGTGCAGCGGCGGTGCTGAGCGTCGTCGCGGCGACACCGCGGCGCCCAGTGTTGCCTTAGACACTGATGACATCTAAGCAGTTAGCAGAAAAAAAGGTTTTAGGGATAACCGGCTGAAGATAAGTAAAATATCTCATATACAGTCTGATTTTGTGTGAACCAACCGCAGAAAGAAAGTGTTTTTGTTCTTCGTTGATATATTAGAGAAATAATGTGGCCGATCGATAAAATCTGAAATAGATGCATTGATTTGTGCAAAGTGACATGAAAAATATCTCATAAGCCCATCGAGTATGGACTTGTGTGATTTGTCACGACGAGTGGCACAGTAACAGCTGTCCAAGTGACGACTGTCAAACTTTAAAGTGATTTATCTCGGTCATTATCGATTCTAGACTACTGCTGTCTTGACAAAAGTAATAGAACTCGACGAAATCTACATTTCAGATGACAGCTGTCAAACTTAAAAGTGATTTATCTCGGTTATTATCGATTCTAGACTACTGCTCTTTTCACAAAAGTAATAAAGCTCGACGAGATCTACATTTCGGATGACAGCTGTCAAACTTCAAAGTGATCCGAAATGTAGATCTCGTCGAGCTTTATTACTTTTGTGAAGAGAGCAGTAGTCTAGAATCAATAATTACCGAGATAAATCACTTTTAAGTTTGACAGCTGTCATCCGAAATATAGATCTCGTCGAGCTCTATTACTTTTGTGAAGAGAGCAGTAGTCTAGAATCAATAATTACCGAGATAAATCACTTTTAAGTTTGACAGCTGTCATCCGAAATATAGATCTCGTCGAGCTCTATTACTTTTGTGAAGAGAGCAGTAGTCTAGAATCAATAATTACCGAGATAAATCACTTTTAAGTTTGACAGCTGTCATCCGAAATATAGATCTTGTCGAGCTCTATTACTTTTGTGAAGAGAGCAGTAGTCTAGAATCAATAATTACCGAGATAAATCACTTTTAAGTTTGACAGCTGTCATCCGAAATATAGATCTCGTCGAGCTCTATTACTTTTGTGAAAAGAGCAGTAGTCTAGAATTTATAATAACCGAGATAAATCACTTTTACGTTTGACAGCTGTCATCTGAAATGTAGATCTCGTTAAGCTCTATCACTTTTGTGAATACAACCGTAGTCTATAATCGTTAATTACCGAGATAAATCACTTTTAAGTTTGACAGCTGTCATTCAAAATGTAGATTTCGTCGAGCTCTATTACTTTTGTGAAGAGAGCAATAGTCTAGAATCGATAATAACCGAGATAAATCACTTTGAAGTTTGACAGCTGTCACTTGGAAAGCTGTTACTGTGACATTCGTCGTGACAAATTACACGATCTGATTTCTAACGTGTACGAGGGATTTTTCTCATCTTTAGTTTAAGATTGAACGGTTGTCGTCAAAACCTTTTTTCCCGCTAAAAATTCATAGAATACTCGAATACTCTAGATTTAATGTCTAAATCGCTACCGGCAACACTGGTCGCCGCGGTGACGCCGCGACGACGCTCAGCACCGCCGCTGCACCGCGGCGGTGCAGCGGCGGTGACGCCGCGGTGCAATTACGCGGCGTCAACGCCCGTGTGGCATGTCTGTAAGGCACATGCCACACGGGCGTTGACGCCGCGTAATTGCACCGCGGCGTCACCGCCGCTGCACCGCCGCGGTGCAGCGGCGGTGCTGAGCGTCGTCGCGGCGACACCGCGGCGCCCAGTGTTGCCTTAGACACTGATGACATCTAGGCAGTTGGCGGAAAAAAAGGTTTTAGGGATAACCTGCTGAAGATAAGTAAAATCTCTCATATACAGTCTGATTTTGTGTGAGCCAACCGCAGAAACAAAGTGTTTTTGTTCTTCGTTTGATATATTAGAGAAATAATGTGGCCGATCGATAAAATCTGAAATAGATGCATTGATTTGTGCAAAGTGACATGAAAAATATCTCATAAGCCCATCGAGTATGGACTTGTGTTATTTGTCACGACGAGTGGCACAGTAACAGCTGTCCAAGTGACAGTCGAGCTTTATTACTTTTGTGAAGAGAGCAGTAGTCTAGAATCAATAATTACCGAGATAAATCACTTTTAAGTTTGACAGCTGTCATCCGAAATATAGATCTCGTCGAGCTCTATTACTTTTGTGAAGAGAGCAGTAGTCTAGAATTTATAATAACCGAGATAAATCACTTTTACGTTTGACAGCTGTCATCTGAAATGTAGATCTCGTTAAGCTCTATCACTTTTGTGAATACAGCCGTAGTCTATAATCGATAATTACCGAGATAAATCACTTTTAAGTTTGACAGCTGTCATCCAAAATGTAGATTTCGTCGAGCTCTATTACTTTTGTGAAGAGAGCAATAGTCTAGAATCGATAATAACCGAGATAAATCACTTTGAAGTTTGACAGCTGTCACTTGGAAAGCTGTTACTGTGACATTCGTCGTGACAAATTACACGATCTGATTTCTAACGTGTACGAGGGATTTTTCTCATCTACGGTTGTCGTCAAAACCTTTTTTCCCGCTAAAAATTCATAGAATACTCGAATACTCTAGATTTAATGTCTAAATCGCTACCGGCATCACTGGTCGCCGCGGTGACGCCGCGACGACGCTCAGCACCGCCGCTGCACCGCGGCGGTGCAGCGGCGGTGACGCCGCGGTGCAATTACGCGACGTCAACGCCCGTGTGGCATGTCTGTAAGCCGTCCACACACCAATGTTGCCCCTCCGGCACCAATATGCGGTAGCTTTTTCCAGGCCTTTTAGATTTTTTTTCTACTTATATACAGGGTTATTTCTAATCAATTAGCATCCTTTAGGGGCTTATTATGCACATCAAAACTAACAACTTATGTTGTGCGACTTTTGTCAAAACTCAAAAAAAAGTTGGAGTTCCGTAGAAAAATATTGTTCAACCGCGACCAAATGTATGGAACAGCGGTTTTTTTATGAGTTTTGACAAAAATCGCAGGACAAAAGTTGTTAGTTTTGATGTACAGAATAAGCCCCCAAAAGGATGCTAATTGATTAGAAATAACCCTGCATATTAGAAATTGTAGTTTTCTGTGGTCAGCTGTGTAGTCAGCCAGTATTGTGTAGTCCGGGTGAAGTTTCTGCTTTAGTCTGAATATTAAACCACCAAGCAGTGTATGAATAAAATAACAGAGTTGCATAAAATTTTCAGCCTTCAGAACATAATACCTATATACATTGTAAATAATTTCGAGGAGTTTATAAATAAAACAAACCCATTTAACAAAACACTTTATTAAGAACAGAACAGAAAAGGGAATGGGTACGTCAAACAGATCGTAAAGATTTCCCAAAAGATTCAATGTTATGAAAACAATTTTAAGAACATCGGCCACAAATTGAGGAAAATTACGGAATCGTTTTAACCCTGGTATTTTTCATTCCTTTTTTTGTTGTTCTTGTAGAACAAAATACGCATTTAACAGCTTTTTAAGCGGCCACAGTTTTCCCACTTGCACATTTTTGAGTATTAGTCAATACTAATACTCAAAAATGTGTAAAAAATGAGTATTAGTATTGACTAATACTCAAAAATGTGCAAGTGGGAAAACTGTGGCCGCTTAAAAAGCTGTTAAATGCGTATTTTGTTCTACAAGAACAACAAAAAAGATCGTTTGATCTTGATCATTGGATCAAGATTAGTCAAGATTCAATAAGCCCGATTACAGAGGCGCCATCGTTATTATAATAGCTAAATAACATAGTTCTGTTTCTTATTTACTTTAGACATTCGATATATAGAGAGAACGGTTTTTACGTTGCTATTTAATTTACGCTGGCGCCTCTGTAATCGGGCTTATTGTCTATGTTAAATTTTTAAAAACCCATCAAGCAATTAATCATAGATTAACACGTTTATTGTATTTAAAAAAGTTGTTTTAATATTCTTTGAACAAAACCTGTTGATTTAAAAACCTGTTACTTTTAATTTTTGTTTTTAAAATTTACATGTAATTTTTTTATCACTATTGATGTGAAAGCGAATAAATAAACAAACACTTCAGCTGATAGGCATGTAAAATTGGTTGGTTCTTCTGCAGCGAGATGAATGCACCAAATGTAGCACTGGAAATATAATAAGATTAAATTTACAGTTCTTAATATCAACAAGAATATTTTTTGGAAAAATTAGCATGACCGACTTCACCCGTCTACAGAATATTTCGCACGGATCGATGTAGCATTTTTCAAATTATTGTTGATTTATCAAAAATGGCTTTTGATAAAATTTAAATGGGACCAATTTTTAAGTATATTTTTTCCAATAAAAAAATTACATCGGACCACTATGAAAAAAGTTATGCGTACGCGTCGAATTGTATACGATGGTTCATCGGTCAAAAAAAAAATGTAGACATTTTGCGGAAATATGTTTACAATTTGCTTTTTAATCGATAATTCGATACTAACAACACGCTAAATTCAAGTGCTTCCAATCAGTCTTATTGCAAATTTTTGGGGTGGAGGCCTGTGTCCAGCACTCCAAAACTCGTTTATAACAAAACAAGGTGCAAATTCTACTCTCATTTATGACATATCGATTGATTTAGGTGTAGAATAGCAGTTTAATAATGGCTGAATCAATAGAAATTTTAACGTAAAATAGTGTTATTAGTCAGTACCATCAATTGTAAGGTGAAAAAAACTGACTATATTATTTTTTCTATCGCCAAGCATGACCCAAAATGACAAAAAAGTAGTTTTATTTTTTATTACTTATTCGAAGCAGAACAAAATAATTAAAAATACTATATTAGTTAAGTTGTAAATAAAACCATTTACCACTCAAATTATAAAATAATAAGGCAATGGTACTAGTACTACACAGAAAATTTAAAGTTAGGCTATCATTTGAGTTGACATTTTGTTTTTAGGTTGAAGCTGAAAATGGGCTATTCTACGTCAAAGCCCATCAATCCAAACACTTAGAAATCATGGGCTCAAATCACGCCTAAAAGTCAGATTACGTCCCCGCCCACTCAAAAATAGCTGACTCAAGTGTCCTTCATCAAGATTCGAATTAATTTCCGATGTCTTTTCTAGCTCAATTAACGCTTTAAGTGAGTCACTTCAGGCTTTGTTTGCTCAGGCAGAGCCAGTTCACACGATGTGTTACGGCGCCTGACCAATGCCGCCTGGTTGCCTTCGGAAAAGGTATATCGGTGGCATTTCAGACTAGAATTAAATGAATGGAAGGGCCGAAAGTTGATGATGTTCAATTAAATTGAGTTAAAACATCATAGATTTCAATGCTTAACTTGGTTTTAGCTCTTGTACAAGTGTTTATAATTATGTATATAAATGTATTTATTACAAAAACTACAGGTTTGTATTTTCTGCCAGTGGATAAGCGAGCAAAAATGAGTCTCACTTAGGTAAGGCTTTGCATGGAAATAAGCAAACGATATAAGGTGATGCCAATAGTGGAATGTCTAGGAGTCCAGAGCTAAGGTAATGCGTGGTATCTATGCGGTGTTGTGACTCGGCACAATCCTTGAAATAAATACCTAAAGCCCCGCGTGGCCACGCAATACGTAACACGGGCTAAGGCTGCCCGCTTGGTAGGTAAATTACACGCTTATTGATTACCAACCCACACATACCTTCATCACTACGGCGTGCTCCTGCGACTGTTGTGTACCGAGACGGAACACTGCAGATATAATACTCGTACCATTACCATGTCAGAGCCTACTTATTGCGGCGCCACAGACGCCATGTGCCCGCCTGACTGGAATAAAATATTGCGGTGCGGCGCCGCACACTCCATGTGAACCAGGTCTGATTTTAATTATTTTTGGCGTTTTGTTTCTCAAGTAATTATGAAAAGATGTCTTTCAGACAAAGTTAATTATCATAAAAAGTAAAAGATAACAAATTGCTTGCAAAAGTATTTACTGCGTTACGTTACTCGACACGAGTAATTATTGAGTAAGTTATTAAGTGTAAATTTCTATTAATATTTTAATAAGCCTTGTGATTAAACTTGAATAAAGTTTCGAGCTATGAAACATTGGTTATAAATATTTTAATTCACGTATTATGTGATAGATCACAGAATATGGAGATTAATTCAATCGTATGAGGAATGTGGACTCAAAACGCTTGGTTCTAACGCGTAGGATGTCCACCATAAAAGTGTGGCGCTTTGGTCACGTCTGTCTAGTCGTACGATAGAAGAAAGGGGCAGGTGGGACCAGATCGTGCAACTCCTGGGCGCACTCACCGAAGTGTGTCCGATAGTAGGCTGACAGACACGCCACCCTACGTTGATGCTCGCAAAATTCACGGAAAAATATCATAATAATTATTGCCTCTTGGTTGTCTGGAAGAAACCATTTGAAGCAATAAGACCGCCATTTTGTATAACTAATTTGTAATGCGTTTATTAATGTAATATGGCCATGCCTTCATTTCAAGGCCGGACGTCCTACGCTGCGCTTGCCGGTACGTGGTCACCACTCAAAATTACACGCTTATTGATTACCAACCCACACATACCTTCATCACTACAGCGTGCTCCTGCGACTGTTGTGTACCGAGACGGAACACTGCAGATAATACCATTACCATGTCAGAGCCTACTTATTGCGCGCCACAGACGCCATGTGCCTGCCTGACTGGAATAAAATATTGCCATGCGGCGCCGCACACTCCATGTGAACCATGTCTGATTTTAATTATTTTTGGCGTTTTGTTTCTCAAGTAATAATGAAAAGATGTCTTTCAGACAAAGTTAATTATCATAAAAATGATAGATAATAAATAGCTTGCAAAAGTATTTACTGCGTTACGTTACTCGACACGAGTAATTATTAAGTAAATTATTAAGTGTTAATTTCTATTAATATTTTAATAAGCCTTGTGATTAAACTTGAATAAAGTTTCGAGCTATGAAACTTTGGTTATAAATATTTTAATTCACGTATTATGTGATAGATCACAGAATATGGAGATGAAATTAGTTAAAATACCTAGTATAATTTGAGTAAGTTTAGGTAATTATAGTTATTATTTTTTTTATTTCAAATAGGATTGCGTTTGACTACACACTGCCTGATGTTAAGCAGATATGCGGTCTAGGATGTAGCACGCTTACCTAGAAGATACCTATTTACTCGAGATTTGAAGACACCTAGTACATTGTACTTTAACGGAAAGACAGACTCAGGCAAAGCGTTCCACATTCTGGCAGTTCGTATGAGGAATGTGGACTCAAAACGCTTGGTTCTAACACGTGGGATGTCCACCTTGATCGCGTCTGTCTAGTCGTACGATAGAAGAAAGGGGCAGGTGGGACCAGCCGGCTTAGCATGCGACCCGAAGCAATTATTTCGTGCGAAATACCAATTCGTGTGAAGTAAATTCTTGTCATAGAATCGTGGTCTATGGTCACGAAAAACTAGTGTCGCCCTGTGATTACATAATTTGAATATTTAATTTTGCAATGAAGCAACACTGATTTAGTTCATTCAAAACACAGTGATTCCAAAGGGATAATGTGGACTATCGAAATAATCTGAAAGAGATCCATTGATTTAATTTTAATACAACATGAGTTAAAAAGGTAAATAAACTCTTGTCAGATTTTTCATTGAAAAGCTTTATATTTCAATAGAAATTTGACAACAGAAATACAACAGATAACAATAAAGAAGGAAAACCATTAAAATCACAGATTTACTTCTGTCTGTGATTATCACAAAGGTACCTCTACTATTATCAGTTACCATCATAGTTTATAATTATTATGACTGAAACAGGTAACTTTAAGCATATTTAACGTAAGTTTTGCTTTTCATGACGTTGAAATGAACTGCTACAAACCACAAATTGATTGTGTTTTATGCGTTGGTTGGTATTTTTGCATCCTGTAAAATATTGTATCGTACAACAACTGCAGGCGAAGCATAATTTGGATACAACGTATTCCAAAATAGTTAAATATGACTCAAGTGTCAATAATAACTGTGCAAAACTGAAAAACCTTATTTTACGAAAGTTAACCTAAAATGTCCAAAGAAATTGATGTGAACGATAAATAAACATGAAGTAGCACAGTATCATAACTATTTTTTAAAACTACCTATAGAGGTAGGTTTTAAAAATAGTAAAATGATATATAAACTTTTTGGAGGATTGAAAATTATGCATAGGTACAAGAATTAATAAATATGAAGCAAAAAAAGTAATGCCGCCATTTTGATGGCCATGTTTTAAAAAATAAATAAATGTCAAACTCTAAAATACCAGCTCGCTATTGGTTGTTCGAAGATTCCTGTCTGATACTTAGGGGTGCGTTTACGCACTTCAGACTAAGATAAAAATTAAACTGTTAATGTCACCCGTATCTTGTCTGATTGGTCAGCTAGTATTCATCGAATCGAATTTGACAGATGGTTCCAGAAATTGATAAATATGATTGGTTTGTAATTAATTTGAGGGCTATGATTGGTCTAGAGCAATGACTCCGTTCACGGACGCCACACAGAATAATTTTTATCCAGCATAAAATTTGTCTGGAGTGCGTAAACGCATAGTATCTTTAGTAGTCTGTGACAGTATCACTCAAGAGCCCGGTGTACTCTTAGATTATAGATGGGTGCACTGTTGTAAGTTTGATGTTGTACTAGCTCTGTGTTTGATATTTACAGCGTTGCCAATACCGATTTTCCTAATTCCCGAAAACCCAAAGTAAAATTCTCTAGGTATATTGGGGAGAAAAATTATCCCGATTTCCAATATAAACTGATACCTCGCCAAATTGTAATGGTCAAGGAGTTTCAGCGCGGAGCCTGTTTTCAAAAACTACCTCGCTATAGGTGATTTATATTAGGACGGGGCGGGCGCGGGACGGGCCGGCAATGGTCCGGACGGGGCCCGTACGACGCACATACGACGCACGTTTCATACATTTTTGTTGTGGCCCGTACGACGCCCGGACGGGGCCCGTCCGAGCTTTTACACAAAATGTATGGAATGTGCGTTATATGTGCGTCGTACGGCCCTGTCCGGCCCGTCCCGCGCCCGCCCCGTCCTAATATAAATCATCCCTAAATCGATACAATAAAATATCTATCCCCACAACAATCTTTAATGGATTTCCCGTCATTTGACAAACCTTCGCAATTCAGCAGAGTTTTTTGTTTATTTCAGTTCCTTTTACCTATCTCGTAGTATTACGTCCTCAAAAAGTTTGACGAAATAATATTCGCGCTGAAATGTCAAAATACGGCTGAATTCGCGTGCACATGTTAGAGTATATCGACAAAAGTGCCACAAGTACATAAATCATTCACGAGAATTCTACACCAGAGTAAAAATAGACGAAATAAGTGTGTTGTCATGTTAGAGGAGGTAGAAGTATCGAAATATTTCTATTGTACTAGAAATAAGATCGTTCTCGTGGGTCGCATCCTAGAGGGCCTGATCGTGCAACTCCTGGGCGCACTCACCGAAGTGTATACGATAGTAGGCTGACAGACACGCCACCCTACGTCGATGCTCGCAAAATTCACGGAAAAATATCATAATAATTATTGCCTCTTGGTTGCCTGGAAGAAACCACTTGAAGCAATAAGACCGCCATTTTGTATAACTAATTTGTAATGCGTTTGTTAATGTAATATGGCCATGCTTTCATTTCAAGGCCGGACGTCCTACGCTGCGCTTGCCGGTACGTGGTCACCACTCAAAATGTAAGAAAGAAGAAAATTTTAGTATCTCCATGTTACTTTCATCGACTCTGAAGCGATAGGACGTCAGCTAGTTTTATTACTAACTAGTTTATACCCGCGGCTTCGCCCGCATACGCAATATATCATTATAATTTATAGCCTATGTGTTATTCTGATATATAAGCTATATTATTGCAAAGTTTCATCTCAATTCAAAAATTTTTGCGTGAAAGAGTAACAAACATCCATACATCCATCCATTCTCACAAACTTTCGCGTTTATAATATTAGTAGGAAGTAGGATAGTAGGAAGTAGGATAGTAGGAAGTAGGATAGTAGGAAGTAGGATAGTAGGAAGTAGGATAGTAGGAAGTAGGATAGTAGGAAGTAGGATAGTAGGATAGTAGGATAGTAGGAAGTAGGATAGTAGGAAGTAGGATAGTAGGAAGTAGGATAGTAGGAAGTAGGATAGTAGGAAGTAGGATAGTAGGAAGTAGGATAGTAGGAAGTAGGATAGTAGGAAGTAGGATAGTAGGAAGTAGGATAGTTCTCCAAACAGTAGACATCGCGACACATCTTTTTAACTGAATCTTCATAAGCCTATATCTCGACTTGCTCTAGACCGATTTCTATCATACTCGCAAAAATAATTACAATTTAGATATTGACCAATCTTGCAGAATATCATCAAAATCGGCTGCTAAATAGCGCGTCAAAATTTTTTTATGATGGTATCAAAACTTGCTCATGACAAAAAATCGATTAATAGAACCTGTCTACCAAGTTTCTTCGAGATTCGATGAAAAATACGACCTACAGACGAAAACAAACATCTAAACACAGCTAAATCGCTGTATTGAAACGGAACCATTGCTTTTGCTCAAGCAATTAAGTATAATATAGGTATACAGTCGATTGTCTGTTACTCTTTTACTCACGAATAAAGTAACGTAATATGGACTTGATTTTTGACATGGATATAATTCAAAGAACAAAAAATTGTTATTAGCTGGGTACAGTGCGACACCAAAGAGATGAAATGAATTATTCGGGAACTAAATTATCACTTTTGCTAAAACCACAACCTGAGCTGTCAATCATTGATAGCTTCCTAGCATTTTTCTTGCTTTGTGTTATTTTGTGGATTGTGAACAGGAAAACAGTATCATTATGCAAAAAATAATGCAAAATATGCTAACAAAGCGATGGTGGCGACCTCAAGTTCAAGTCTTTTGTGTCGCATTGTAGTATAGTGTTATTAGCTTCTTTTATAACGCAAAACTTTAAGTTTTAAGTCGTGGAAAAATCTAGTAAAAATAAATAAATAATAATTACTTACAAAGATTTTCCTTACATATAGCCCGTCTAGCGTGGCACAGGTTCACGAAGAACTGGTATCCTTTCTTGTACCGGCTAAACATCATGCAGACTGGCTCTTCGTCATCAGGATTAAGGTCGTCACACACGTTTTTGCATTCCTCGTGGTAGGTCTGAACGTGTAATGGCGACTCTAGAAGCTTGTTGTTTGTACCTAAGTTACAACTATACTCGTAAGTTCCATAAACAATCTTAATATATATAAATCTCGTGTCACAATGTTTGTCCTCAATGGACTCCTAAACCACTTAACCGATTATAATAAAATTCGCACACCATGTGCAGTTCGATCCAACTTGAGAGATAGGATATTTTAATTCTCAAATTATAGTCGCAATTTTAATTTATTTAGCCACAGCAACGCGTGGCCGGGTCAACTAGTACTTTATAAAACTTGAAATTATGTCCCTGATATCTATTAATATATTTGAAATGTGCAAATTTGTTAAGAAGCACCCTGACTATTTTAACAAAGCGTCTGATAAAACGCACAAAATTAGATCGCAATACCTATAGAGAAACTCGTGGAACCAAAGTCTAACTTAGCAATGCACAGTTCTAGCTCAAATTCTAAGGCTATAAAAATATTCAATAAATTGCCAAATAATTTAAATGATAACGATAGAGAAAATCGTTAATAAACAATTAAATATTGTCTTATTTTCGAAATTGAAAATGAAAATGTAATTTATTGGCTGTTACAAACTTTTCTTATCAATAATTATCTTATTAACACTAGTCATGAAAACTCAGTAATTAATCAAGTTGAGAAACATTGCCATCCAAGCTAGGAACTAACCTGTGTTTTGGAATAGCAATGCCCTCCGCCGGATAACAGTAGGAACTAAATCATAATAATACAATCAAAGAAAAAAAAATAGTAATAAAATACAATGCCAATTTAAAATTAATTCTATTACACATTAGACGAATTTTTAACGATAATCTAGAAAACATAATAATAAATCATTCCAATACAAATAATAAAATTGCCATACCCTTATAGGGACATAATTATGTATAACTATACAAAACATGTTAACTAAGAATCGCATGTAAATTTCGTACGTTGCAATAAATTAGTTATACAAATAATTATTATACATTATTTTAATTAATTATTATATAGTGAAAATTAAAATTAGTTATATAAAAATATATAAATTAGTTGCAAAAGATTTGAGTTTGATTTTAAGTAAAAAGTAAGTAAATTCGTATACCTAGGCCGAGTGGCTAGCTCAGAGATTTTAAGTCAATTAAAGGCATTTGACATAGCTAAAGGATTATAAAAAGCGGCACCTAAAATTTGCGGAACGGGTCTTCCAAGCCACGGCAATGCTCAGTTGTATTATTGTAGTATTGCTGCCCGCGGTCACCCATCATAGACTGACCGTGCCGAACGTTGCTTAACTTCAGTGATTGTTAGGTACGTAATACCTAGTCAAACCATTATACGATGAGTAAGTAAAACTCGGCTCAAGTTGCCGCGAGAAAATTACTTTTTAAGTTAGCGTCTTAAGGTGGATTCACTAGGTCAGCGCGCGAAATTTTTTATTTTTGGCATTTACTGACAAACTGCTGCCTGTTACTTTACAAAAACTCATTTAATGGCCATGAATAGGTAGTGTTAACGAATTGTATTCACGTAGAAACCAAAATAGTGGTCAGATAATGCACAAGAGTCTACTAATTAAAAACTGAGGTGAAAATCAGTTGATCAACTTTCGTGCTTAACCTGACCACTAATTTGGTTTATAAGTGTATGTATCTCGTCAATGCAACCTATTCATGCCGGTCTAGTATGCGCGCCACGAATTATGTCGTTCGTAGTATCAGAACGAGACAGCATTATGGCAAAATATATATCTGTCACTTTTCACACGTCGAAATGAATTTTTTTCGTGGTCGCATGCTTGACTAGATAGTTGTTAAATGAGTTTTCGTAAAATTAAATTTGAGTTATTTATCTGTAAATGCCAAAAAAACCCAAAAATATTTGAATTTCGCCTCAGAGCAAATAAAAAAATCAAGAGAGAATGTTGTGAACAAACAAGTGAGGCCGACCAAAACTACGCCTCGCCGTGTAAAGACAATTACACACACATCAACGTACAAGGAAACTACGCCTTGACTTGTCAGTCGAACTATGGCGGCGCAGCAGTGACGCACTCACACATGTATAAAAACCGGCTTCACTTGACTGTTCAACGACGTTCCCTCTTGATTTTTTTATTTGCTCTGAGAATTTCGCGCTTTGACCGAGATGATCACCCTTAAGCATGTAGAAGCGGCTCTAGAAGCTTATTGCTTATATTATAGTGTACAACTATAAGTATGATAAGTAAAGTTTCTGTGAGTGGACAATAAAGTCAGCTCAACATGACATAAGAAAAAGAATTTCGTTTTGTGCCCAACGCACACCTTTCGGCGCCGCACGATCTTCATTTCTGTTGTCATTTCGTGAGCGTCAAGCGATTGAACAAGGGTGCATTTCCTTTGAATATCATTTTTTTCACTTGAACCCATATCAATGTACCTATAGGGCAAGTGCCTTTAACGACCACTAAATACAATACCTACATAATCTGAAATTCCATAAACTACTACTACATAACAAGCAATTGGATCATCCATAGACCCTTGAAGGTATAAAGATAATCCAAATGCTCAAGCCCACTGCCAGTTGGCAGCGTGCCCAGCATGCTGGCATACATTGCGACGCTGAATGGCAATGCTTATACGTTGAGCCAAATAAACACCAGCATTTTGGTCACGCGTTGACAGAAGACATTATTATCAGACATATTTTAACAAACCATTTTCGATACTGCGCTGATCTCATCCATACAAATTGTGATCGGTTTTAACAAAAAACTAAAATATTCAACCAGAACAAGAAGAACTAAAGCGAAGAAGAACTAGGAATATAAGATAGTAACATACACGATATTATCGATATTTAGATGTTGACATTATTTTACCTTTAAACAAACACATAAATGGCGATAGAATAATAACAAAATTCATAACGGTTTCAATTTTGCTCTAAAAATTTATACGCCATAAAAACACTAACTCGATATTTTCTTGTAAGACTATAAAACAACTACAATGCTATTGAATGAAATTATTATTCAATCAAGTATTAATAGGAATTATTTCGACATCGCTATGTACACTCATTGACTGAACCTAAGAAGTTCTGAGCAATTTTGAAGTTATGAAGGAACAGATGAACATCACAATACTTATACTAAGCGCCACACAAATCTGCGGATGAGATGTTAACCGCAGAAAACACTTAGCCGTGATTCGCTAATTATTGCGCATGTGTGCACAATACCGACTAATGTGGCGAAGTGTTAAGCACGGGCGTAGGGAGCGCGCGGGAGGCATGAGGTTGGCGGGCGGGTGTGCCACGGCGTCTCATGTCTCTGGCTCCCGCATACCTATATTTCGGCTTTTGCCTTCCCATCCGCCGAAATGTGTGGCGCTTAGAGTACCTACAAACAAAACAATGCCAAGTCGACACATCGAAACATGGCTTTTTTATAAGCCGCAGTTTTTTAGTGGTAGTAACACCTGCTTTACAATCGTGAGGTTGCGGGTTCGAATTCCGGTTCCTTACCAATTTGGATCTAGGTTCAGCACCCACACTTGGTCAGCGTGGTGGATATGGCCCAATCACCCTTCGGGGGTAGGTCTATGTTCAGCAGTAGACTTTTAAAAAGGCCGCTACAGTTACTGTGTGTACATAATATATTTTATCAGTCTAAAACATGACCACAACAATTTAATACTCGAGTGAAAATATCCTACATTTTCGGTTCCCCAATAGCAAAAGAATAACAAAATGAAAACAATCCAGGTATCCCTAGCTCTGTCTCAAATTCACTGGAATTTCAGCATGGAAACCTGAGTTATTTGCAAAGAGAAAAGAAAAGGGAGGAGCGGCCCGCAACTTTTTTACCTATTTTGTAGTCGCTTGCCGCTTTCTCCATGATATGATCCCGTGCAGAGGCAAATTCTCTGTTGAATTCATCATAAATTGGTTTAGAAGTGATTGGATGTGCCCAAATTATGCCCAACGCTTAAATTGCATTCTAGTAGGTACAATACTAAGTACAAAGTACGTACCTACTAAGCCGCATGTCAATGTTTTTTGGGAATCGTTTCGGCATTTTTTTCTGTTTGGGGTAAACTATGCAATGGCAGCCTTATTGAGAGACTTATATAATTATTTGATTTTTTTCAAAGAGTTATTTTTGTGATGAACATTTCAAAAAAATGTCACAAATGCAGGACTCGAACCTGCCTCTCTCGGATCACTAGCTTGACACTCGCAACTGAGCTAATTAGCAGTCCTGACATTGCCCTGAATTCGTGAAGTGTTTATCATTTTAACCAACGTATAGCGTTGGCGGCGCCACCTGTGATACCCGTATGAGACAGATAATTACTCAACAGAAGTTATAAGAACTTTTCAACATTGACGGGAGATGGCACACTGCTATATTAAAAAAAAATAAGTACGTTAATATAGGCCGGGTAAGCAATAAGCCACCTAAAGCTATCTGACATGGCTAGCTAAATCAATGAAATGATTTTTAATTTTATAATGCTTCCCAGACTAGGTTTATCTAAAAGAGTTATTTTTGTGATAAACATTTCAAAAATTCGTCGCGAATGCAGGATTCGAACCTGCCTCTCTCGTATCACTAACCCGACTCTCTCCCCAAGTGAGCTAATTCGCAGTCCTGACATTGCCCCGAGTTCGTAAAATGTTAATCATTTTAATTAACTTATTTTCCATTTGATTTATGTTAGGTACACGTAAGTAATTTTAACACCGCTGGCTTTTCGATGAAAGAAAGCATCGTGATGCAACCTGCATATGTCAGTAGAAGAAATTCGATGGCGTATGTGATTCCACCAACCCGCACTGGGCCAGCGTGATGGATATGGCCCAAACACCCTTCGTGGGTAGGCCTACGTCCTGCAGTGGACTATTAAAAAAAGGCTGATACAGTGCAGTACAGTACACGTAAGTAATAATTTGTATTTCACGTCTATTTATTTATCAATTTAAGTCTATGGTTATTTCACAAAACAAAACAAGGTGGTATTTTAGTGAAACATTTCTCACTTTATTATGAAACCTTGTTTATTTTCATTGTAACAGAGGTTTAGGTATGATTGTTCACTTTATTTTGTTTCGTACTTGCACCACATATTTCAAATTTCCATTGTTTTGCTGAGAGTATCATTTATTTTTTTATTTTAAAGTTAACTTTGAGTAACATTAATTAACTATCATGTTAATATAAGTTGTAAAACATAATAAATGCTCCTTAGTAGAAATAAATTTACTTAGATCTTGATCATAACTTGTAAGTTATTGGTTAGCCACAATGTCTCAGTCATCATTGTTGAATTGTAGAAGGACAAGCTCATAAGTTACAATTGTCCCGGCAACCTGCAAAAAACCACACCAATATTTTTTCAATATTATATTTCTAAACAATTGTTTACTTAAGGCAACGAAAACCTGTGTATATCATTCTATATCACCTTCAAGTGACGTACTCTATCTATGTCCAAAGTTAAGGAATTTGTGTAGAAATAAATAAATAAATCAAGAAATGGTATTCTTCTTGTCAAAATTTATACCGATCTCTAATCAATAATTATTTTTTGCAAAAAATAGCATGACCGACTTCACCCGTGTACAAAATCATTACATAGCATAAAACAAAGTAGCTTTCCGCTGTCCGTCCCCATGTATGCTTATATCTTTAAAACTACGCAACGGATTTTGATGCAGTTTATTTTAATAGATAGAGTAATTCAAAAGAAATGTTTATATTTATAATACACCTGTGCGAAGCCGGGGCGCATCGCTAGAACGCAAATATTATGCACGGATCGATGTAGCATTTTTCACATTATTGTTGATTTATCAGAAATGCCTCAGCCGATTTCGATAAAATTTAAATCGTACCAATTTCGAAGTATATCTCTTTCCAATAAAAAAAAGATAAAGTTATTCGTACCTAGTTAAACTTAAAAAAAAATACGCGTCGAATTGTATACCTCCTCCGGTGGTTCGTCGGTCAAAAATGGCACCACCGACTTCCACCGTGTACAGAATTCGAATAGTTTGCACGAATCGATTTGATTTTACGTTTACATTATTGTTGATTTATCAGAAACGGCTCAGCTGATTTCGATAAAAATTAAGTGGTACCATTTCAGGAGTTACTTTTAGAATACTTTTTGTTTACATTGTGATTTTTTTTTAAATCAGTTCACGATTGGCAAAAATATCGATGAACATATTGTAACGCATTAAACTGCGCGGTAATTACGGCAAGTTGTTTACACCCAAGCGCGAGATTTATAGTTTTATGACTCGAATGGGATCAGTCTTTGTCTGCCGTCTATGGTTTAGTTTTTTGTTTAGGTGTTTACGTATTTGAGAACAATAGGGAAGAGTCGAACTTTCAAGTTGTTTACTTCTTAACACAATAGCGTTTATTAGATCTGGTAATGTTGCGAATTATCTCGTAGGTTCGAGACTGTAGGAAATAAAGGATATAAATACGCCGGTCGACCCTTGGGTGTCAGTTATTCGTTTACCGTCGAAGCGAAAACATCTCGTGTTCAAGTGCAGTACCGGTGATTGTGAAGTGACTAGTTTGTGTGAATATCAGTGCCAGTGTGAAGTGTTTGTGCGAACAGTTGTGTCGTGCGTATCGTGATTTTGTGCGATAAAGTATAAACTGAATAATCGGCGTTTTAACTGATTATCTAAGAACCCATCTCGTAACAATATACAAAACAACATACAGTCGAACAATAGTACCTCCTCCTTTTTGAAAGTCGGTACAGATGTACATAAATTGTTGAACTTTGCTCGTAGTGTTACTTATTGGATACAATACAGTCAAAATCAGTACCCTACACACAACTTTGTGTTTGTTATCATACATCATTTTAGATTTTAGATCATGTACGCACTATGCAGATGCAGTTGCAGCCCGGCTGTTATCCGGATACCATAACACAGAAAATAGCATGAAGCCACCGTTTTCAAAGTGTGGTGGTCTAGTGATAATGACACCCGCCTTACAATCGTAAAGTCATGGGTCCAAATCCCGGTCCCGGTAGAAGAAATTCGATGGCGTATGTGAATCCACCAACCTGCACTAGGCCAGCGTGGTGAATATGGCTCTATCACTCTTCGTAGGTAGGCCTATGTCCTGCAGTGGACTGCTAAAAAGGCTTGTACAGTAGAGTACAATACTGGTTTCATACGCACTAAGTATAACCGGATGGCGGACCGCATTGTAGTGCGTATGAAAACTGCCGTTTCGTAAAATTTCCGTGTTGCGGTAGGCGGACCGCAACCGCATCCGCATAGTGTGTACGCGACCTTACTTACAGTTAAGACAAGGTCTCTTGTAACGTAGAAAAACTGCAAACCACTCAGAGCAATGTTATCTTCATTTACTTGCGTTATGAATCTCGCAACCTGAAAAACATTCCTATGGTTAAATCATGCTTGGTTATGTAGTTTTAATAATTGTTTCTCACAAAAAAATCGCAACACCGACTTGCACAGTGTACAGAATTCGCATAGTTTGCACGGAGCGATGTGACATCCATGAACATTATTGTTGGTTTATCCAAAACGGCTTAACCGATTTCTATAAAATTTACATAAAACCACCTCAAAAGTATATCCTTTAGAAATACAAAAGAATAATTTAAATCGGTTCACAATTGGCGAAAATATCGATGAACATACCTACACGCAAAAAAAAAATACAGACGTCCTCTCCTCGACGACCAAAAAAAGTGTGGATGAATTGTGTGAAAGATGATATGATGATGAGATGACGTATGATAGAGTGAAGTGGCGAAAAGAAATGTGCTGTGCCGACCCCACCTAGTGGGATAAGGACAAGATGATGACGGTGATGATGACAGACGTCCTCTCCTCCTCCTGTTTGGAAGTCGGTAAAAAGGAATATTTTATAATTCGCTAGAATTAAAGAATAAGTCAATGGTCTAAATCTAATGTCCACAAATATCGCACTAAGTTTTTTTTGTACACAAACAAGACGGCAAAACAGCTAGTGTAAGTACTTAACGATTTTGGTAC
Organism: Hypomecis punctinalis; assembly: GCA_949316475.1. Classification (NCBI taxonomy): domain Eukaryota; kingdom Metazoa; phylum Arthropoda; class Insecta; order Lepidoptera; family Geometridae; genus Hypomecis; species Hypomecis punctinalis. Next base: position 21,085,216 of record OX438797.1, read on the forward strand.
CTATTCAATTTTCGTCCCTAGACGCATCAGTTTTACCCAATTTTTTGGAATAATTACCTGTTTCAAAACTACTGCATTAAAAGACATTGTATTTATGGAACTACATCGCAATTACCTCTATAAATTATACAAAGAACTAGCGAATCAGACCATGGAAAAATCAGATAAAAATAGAACAAAAAAAATAGACGTATTAAATATCTGTTGTTTTTAAACTTTCGCGATTTGAACACATTATTATTATTTACTACGGGACTAATCGCGCACTAAAATTACGAGATAAATAAATACCTCCTCATCCCTCATCAGTCTACCCGTGACCACGGTCGATGCAACTCGGCCGAAACGTCGGGATGAGGAGGTATTTATTTATCTCGTAATTTTAGTGCGCGATTAGTCCCGTAGTATATAGGTAATAATAATGTATTAAATCTCTCTTTAGATCTTTAGTAGATTTGTAGTTTTTGAAAGTTGATTACAGTAAATCTAAAAAAGCCGTGGTGGACATTTCATAGTGGGCATTTGAACCCACGACCTCATGATTGTAAGGTGAGTGCTTATAATCATGTCGTGGATTCAAATCCCGGTCAATCCAATGAGTTGTTTGGAATTTATGTACGTATTTTCACACCACTGACATTTCGGTAACGGAAAACATCGTGGGGAAATCTACATACGTCCGTAGAAGAAATTCGATGGCGTATGTGAATCTACCGACCCAAATGGGTCGTGGTGGATATGGCCCAATCACCCCTCGTAGGACGTACGTCCTGCAGTGGACTATTAGAAAAGACTGGTACAGCGCAGTAAAATAAATCTAGAGATGCTTGCTGCTAGTTATGTTTATTTACTCGTATATTTGGAACAGATCACTTTCTATTAAAGTTTCAACCCGCGCCTAAGGCTCTTTTGCCATTGTCTTGGGATATTTTCTCCCAAAGTCCCATTGTCTATACTAATATTATAAAGAGGAAAGATTTGTTTGTTTGTTTGTTTGTTTGTAATGAATAGGCTCCGAAACTACTGGACCGATTTCAAAAATTCTTTCACCTTTGGAAAGCTACATTATCCCCGAGTAACATAGGCTATATTATATTTAAAAAAAAATTAGGGATCCTTACTAAAACTCCAATAATGTAACATAAGGTGTAAAAAAAGACCTGAAAAATTCCTTACGTCGCGTGCGGTGAGAAAACTATTGATGATGGAATAAAATAATGTACTACGACTTTATAGAACACACCATAATTTACAAAAAATGTCGCGACAGCATATATCTAACTATTATAGTTAAGCCGTAATAACTGTTCTTTTATTCTTAAAATAATATAATATTATAAAGAGGAAAGATTTGTTTGTTTGTTTGTTTGTTTGTTTGTTTGTAATGAATAGGCTCCGAAACTACTGGACCGATTTCAAAAATTCTTTCACCTTTGGAAAGCTACATTATCCCCGAGTAACATAGGCTATATTATATTTAAAAAAAAATTAGGGATCCTTACTAAAACTCCAATAATGTAACATAAGGTGTAAAAAAAGACCTGAAAAATTCCTTACGTCGCGTGCGGTGAGAAAACTATTGATGATGGAATAAAATAATGTACTACGACTTTATAGAACACACCATAATTTACAAAAAATGTCGCGACAGCATATATCTAACTATTATAGTTAAGCCGTAATAACTGTTCTTTTATTCTTAAAAATTAATTGAAATACCGTCGCAGAAAAAACAATGTTAATTTGTATCTTGGTATTAATCCTTATCAAAATAAATTATTTCATATCCAAGACTGTTTCAATAGCTTTATGCAACTTTTTAAATTATTTAATTCAGACATTTTATTACAAAGATATTACGAGTTCAAAAATGTAAGTATTATAAAAGTTTCGTTTCGCCGCTCACTCCGCTTGGCAATTCATGTACTTTGTACAATGTACATAATACAAAATTCACTTCGAGCAAATATCTATAGAGTCACAATCGTGAAAAAAGTGTCCGAGCCAAAATCTTGCACAAGCTACGTAGTGGGCAGGCTTTTTAGTTAGTCGTAAGGCGATTCCAAGCCGACTACAATGCCGCGCGATGCCAAAGTGCTCGGTTACAGGCACTTATTAGGTGACATAACGTCGAGATTTGAGGAAACGGGTCATTGAGAATTGAGAAGGGTGCTTGAGCCATATCCACCACCAGTGCCAGGGCCCAGTGTGGGTTGGTGCAGATTGCCACACAATATTTTCCTTCGCCGAAAAGCCAATGATTTGAAATTCCGTACATAAGTTCCAAAGAAACTGATTGATACAGGATCGGGATTTGAACCCACCACCTCACGATTGTAGGACAGGCGTTACTACCACTAGACCACCAAAGTTATATATCTCCGCCATTAGTGTGTCGATTTATGTTTTATTGGTAGTAAATAGGTATGCAGTGGCGTAGCGTGCCTTGGAGGAGCCCAGAATCAAACATAGTTGGGGAGCCCAAATCACTCATTTCTCACAAAAGAAACAAATATCCTTGCATTAAATTGAAATAAATATATACCGCCTTATCGCAAAAGATTTAAACACTGTTTAGCCGTACAATTTGTACTGTTAAACGCTGTCCAAAGCCTGCGTAAAACTTTAGTGGTAAGACGGTTATTTATAAGTTGTCACTTCCTCCTAGAAATTGAGCTAGCCAAACAATTCAAATGAAATATACACTTTTCTTGCCTTTTTTTCAGGAAATTGATAATGAATAGAATATAAATACCTATATCAGCTAAGTACTAGTAAGTCTAGCTGAAGACGATTTCAGTTATTATAAAATTTCTGCCTCTTAGGACAACTTTTGGAAGAATTTAACCCGAGAAAAAAGAGATGATTTTTTTTCGGGAAGCACGAGATTAAGTGACATTGTGGATAACATTTTACTAGGTTTTGCTTACACACGTTAAGGCCCCTGTAGCCCGGGAGCCCCGTATAATTGACACGGCTGATACTGCGGTAGCTACGCCCCTGCACATAGTATGTGAAACGAATTGTCGACCTTAAAGTTCTCGAATGTAGACAATGTATTGGCAAGTGTAGCGAAGGTCTTCACGTGAATCTAAGATCTGGTCGTGACGTCCGGAACACGTTGGATGCCAGCGCTTCGATTCCTTCCATCACAGCTCTTTGGGTTAGCAAGTTGAAGAGGCCTTAGGTAGGGCACACAATTCGTAGAAGTAGAACTGATGTCCAATGTTTTTCAAAATTCTCGAGTGAAGACAAGATCAAGAAACTAACTTACATGGGTAGAATGTATAGACTGTAGGTCTGTAATATTTTAACGTCGCTTTCATTCTCATCATTGTCATTTTCTGAAATCAGGGCTATATATTATGTACAGCCACCCAACACATACGAACTCACTTTTATTTAGATATGCCAATACCTACTATCTCTTATTCATAAACTTCGAACAGTTTAAGACTACGGAAACTCTCGCGATTTGGGTAGGTTTTAACTCATCATAATGGTTCATCCGGTATGTCTAGCATGTGTGTGGCGCATACCTACATTACGTGGTAAGTATATGTATAGCCAATCATACCCGGGCAAAGCCGGGACGGGCAGCTAGTAAGTTATAAGTACGGGAGTCGCAATGGATTTCGTTTTATTCACTGATAATATCCTTCAAAGCTGTAGAAAATTAATGAAACAGCTACATAATTATACCTTCTCAGGAATAAAATGGCTGTATAAAGCAGATATAAAAATAATTTATACCTATGTAAAAGTATCTGCCCTAAATAACGTACCACACTACGACCGTGCGTAAAACATAGGTAAATTAATTTTATCAGGCACGTAAAACAATATGATATGTACGCCTTTTGGTGTTACGGTTGGACAAATAATATACATTGGTGATAACGATGATCTGAATCGCCCTCTTACGGCTTAGTAGGCAAATACTTTTTGAACAATTCTACATAATAATTATATTGGTAGTACCTACGTATAAAACCTACTTTTATACAACGTATAAACGTTGAACGCAAGTTTTCTTTTATGCAAGTCTTTTTTAATTATACATGTTTTTTTAGATTCGTTTGATGTCTAAAAGTACAATTATTATAAACATTTCAGTAATTAAAATTAAAAAATAAAAAAGAAATCATTTATTTCAGGCATGTATGGCCCATATTAGCATAATTACAAATAAATTTTACAGGTCAATAAATCAAAATAATAAGACATTAAAATACAAAAATTAAAATATACAAATTCATAAGTCAACAAATAAAGAAAACCATAAGTTGCTAACGCTAATGCTATTAAATTATTAAATAATGCTACTGCTTCACTTCGTTTTATTACCGCGTAAATCATCGTTCTAATTAACCTGTTACAATTTTTTTGTACATTATAGTAGCCAAAGTTTTAACGCGTTAAAAACGTGTCACATCAAAGTATAACGTTATATAACGGCTATATTAGAGCGTTGATTTTCACGCCTTAACATGCAAGTGGAACAGTAGCGTAAATAATTCTATTTTTACATAAAAGGAACCAATTTCGAAATATACTCTTTCCAATAAAAAAATAATAATTGAAATCGGACCACTACGTAAGAAGTTATGCGTGGTTATATACCTAGTCAGGTCATATGTATTGTCACACAGTAAAAACTTTTCTTTTAGAACGCTGGCCATAAAAAAGTTTACTGAATTCAAATTTCGAATTGTTCATGAAAATAAAAATGTATGCTTTTTAGAATTTTACTCATTTTTAAATATGGAGTGGACGCTTAAAGAAGACCGTGTTGCAGTTATTGCGTTGCATCGTTGCGGTTACGCGCCAATTCAAATTTTTGACATACTGAAAAATTTGAATATAACCAAAAGATTCGTTTATCGTACCATCAAACGATACAATGAAGACTCTAGAGTAGATGACAGGTCAAGAAGTGGTCGCCCTCGGTCTGTTAGGACTCCAGCAGTGATAAAAGCTGTGAAGGCGCGAATTTAAAGAAATCCCAAACGTACGCAGAAACTGTTGGCCCTTCAGATGGGGTTAAGCAGAACCACGGTGAAAAGGATGTTTAATGAAGACTTAGGCTTTGGGCATATCGAAGAAAAATAGGACATCGTTTAAATGCTCGTCTAATGGACCTGAGATTGAAGAGATGCCGCGCTTTGTTGAAGCGGTACGCGGGAAAAAAATATCGGGAAATTGTAACAAAATGATAAGGTGTACGCACACAGTAATGAAGCAGCGAGCAATCGTATTTCGCGTGTCCAACGAGGTCATTTTCCATCCTCGCTCATGTTATGGTTGGAAGTTTCTTATTGGGGCTTAACAGAGGTACATTTTTGTGAGAAAGGTGTAAAAACGAATGCAGTTGTGTATCAAAATACAGTCCTGACGAACCTTGTGGAACCTGTTTCTCATACCATATTCAATAACAGGCACTGGGTATTCCAACAAGATTCGGCGCCAGCTCATAGAGCGAAGAGCACACAAGACTGGCTGGCGGCGCGTGAAATCGACTTCATCCGGCACGAAGACTGGCCCTCCTCCAGTCCAGATTTGAGTCCGTTAGATTACAAGATATGGCAAAACTTGGAAGAAAAGGCGTGCTCAAAGCCTCATCCCAATTTTGAGTCACTTGAGACATCCTTGATTAAGGCAGCCGCCGATATTGACATGGACCTCGTTCGTGCTGCGATAGATGACTGGCCGCGCAGATTCAAGGCCTATATTCAAAATCACAGAGGTCATTTTGAATAAAATTTATTGTCATAAGAATCTATGTTTTGTTAAGTTCATTTCGGTATATAAATGGTTACATAATGAATAAACTTTCTTCAATTATTTTATATTAAACATGTGACAGAATTTATGACCTGACTGTGTATATAGAAAAATACGCGTCGAATTGAGAACCTCCTCCGTTTCGTCGGTCAAAAAATAAGAGAATGTAAAGTCACGCGGTATGTGGTAACTATGACGTAAGCTGCGGCTACTTGTTTACTTCTACAAGGACGTGCAACTATGACATTAGCTGTGGCTTTGTCTACCGTCTATTGTGTTAGTATATTTTCGCTTTTTTATTGAAGAACAATAGGGTTTTCGAAAGAAAGAAGAAAGAAATTTCACCTGTTTACTTTGTCAAACATAATGGCATCAATAATTCTGGATATTTCTAGGCAACTTTTATTAAGATATAAATAGAGCGATAAATGTCATTCGATTCAGTTATCGTGTTTTCTATCGGAGCGAAAGCATCTCGTGTTCAGTGTGTTCAGTTACTAGTTTTTGTGATTATCATAGCCAATGTGAAGTGTTTTGTGCGACACAGTTGTGTTTTTTGACGTGATTATGTGCAATAAAGTGCAAAGTAAATAATAGGCATTTTAACTGACTATCCAAGAACCCATCTATACTCTATAAAATTTAACTTGATCTCTGCGACAGTGACATTGACATAGAAGATTGATATTTTTAGTGTTGAGATAGTGGTGGAAAAAATCGATTTTCAAACAAAGTTGTAATGAAATCGAATGAGTAGTTGAAGGTGAGAAATTGGATTTTATTTCATCATCCATCCATCCATCAGCCAAAAGACGTCCACTGCTGGACATAGGCCTCCCCTATGGATCTCCAATAAGACCGGTTGATAGCGGCTTGCATCCAGCGCGATCCTGCGGCCTTAATGAGGTCATCTGTCCACCTTGTGGGTGGACGTCCTACGCTGCGCTTGCCGGTACGTGGTCTCCACTCGAGAACTTTTCGACTCCACCGGTCATCAGTCCTCCGCGCTATGTGCCCTGCCCATTGCCATTTCAACTTGCTAATCCGTTGGGCTATGTCGGTAACTTTGGTTCTTCTACGGATCTCCTCATTTCTGATTCGATCACGCAGAGAGACTCCGAGCATAGCCCTCTCCATGGCTCGTTGGGCTACTTGGAGCTTACTAATAAGGCCCATAGTGAGAGACCACGTTTCTGTGCCATAAGTCATCACTGGCAACACACACTGGTCGAAAACTTTCGACTTGAGGCACTGAGGTATGTCGGACGAGAAGACACTACGCAATTTTCCGAACGCTGCCCAGCCTAGTTGGATTCCGCGATTGGCCTCTTTGTTGAAGTCGGACCTACCTAACTGGACTACTTGTCCTAGGTAGACGTACGAGTCAACGACTTCAAGAACCGAGTTTCCAACAGAAATCGGGGTGGGTAAAACATGGGAATTACACATGACTTTCGTCTTGTCCATGTTCATCTTAAGACCCACCTGTTGAGAAACCCGATTGAGGCCTTCGAGCATCGTGCCGAGCTCTTCCATCGATTTTGCCATGACTACTATATCGTCGGCAAACCGAAGGTGAGTGATGTATTCGCCATTGATATTGATGCCGAATCCTTTCCATTCCAGGAGCTTGAAGGCGTTCTCCAAAGTAGTCGTAAACAGTTTCGGAGAAATTACGTCTCCCTGTCTTACGCCTCTTTTTAACGGGATCGCCTTGGAGCTCTCTTCCTGTACTCGGACCGACATAGTGGCGTTATTATACAAGCACTTCAACACTTCGATGTACCGATAGTCAATACGGCATCGTTGGAGAGACTCGAGCACAGCCCATGTCTCGACCGAATCAAAGGCTTTTTCATAGTCCACAAACGCTAAGCAAAGTGGCAGATTATACTCTTCGGTCTTCTGTATAACCTGCCGCAGCGTATGAATGTGGTCCATGGTGCTAAAGCCTTTTCGGAAACCGGCTTGTTCGCAAGGCTGAAAGTCATCAAGCCTGCGCTCGAGACGGTTCGTAATGACCCTTGAAAACAGCTTATAAACATGGCTCAGAAGTGAGATGGGTCTGTAGTTCTTCAATAAGGTGCTGTCACCTTTCTTGAAAAACAACACCACCACGCTTCTGTTCCATGCTTCTGGCGTGATGCCCTCGAGGACGACGGTGTTGAAAAGTTTCTGGAGGACTTTTAGTACCGGTGTTCCACCCGCTCTCAGCAGCTCTGATGTGATACCGTCGTCACCCGGCGCCTTGTTGTTCTTAAGCTGATTCAGGGCCATTCTAATCTCGTACAGGCTGATGTCCGGGATATCTTCGGTGAAGTGTCGGGTCAGCTTGGCTCTTGGATCTTTGGCCGCGCTGCTAACAGGCTTAGCGACCGAAGCATATAGCTGTCCATAGAACCTTTCGATCTCCTCTAATACCTCTGCCTTGGTCGACGCTACACTGCCATCTTCTCTCTTCAGCTTTGTCAACTGGCTTTGCCCAATAGACGAATTCCTCGCGAACACTTTGGAGCCTTTGTTCTGCTCTATTGTCTCTTTAATATGTTTAGTATTAAAGAGACGAATGTCGCGCCGCACGGATTTTGAAATTTGTCTATTGAGCTGCCTATATGACTTTGCATCATCGGAAGACTGCAGTCTCTGTAGGCGTCGTTTGGCCATAAGATTTAGAGTTTGATCGGAAAATTTTTGAGGTCTAATTGTACGACGGGGTCTAAAGAATTTAGCACCCACCGTCTGGACAGTTTCTACGAGCCCGTTGTTAATCTCGTCCACCGACGCAAAGTTCTCCAGGCAAGCAAAGCGATTTGAGAGCTCGAGCTGAAAGCTCTCGGGGTTCTGGATATGGGCACGAGTAGGCCGGAGCGTAGACTTCATCAGGCGTGACCTTTCGAGTTTAACGTTAATATCCAATGTGCCTCTTACGATTCTGTGATCACTCCCGGTTTTCACTCTGTGGATCACGGAGACATCATTAAATATCCGTTTCTCAGTGGTCATGATGAAGTCTATCTCATTTTTGGTGGAACCATCGGGGCTCATCCAGGTCCACTTCCTGTGAGGCGGCTTCTGGAAGAAAGAGTTCATCATGAAGAGTTCCTCTCTCTCCAGAAAGTCAGCCAGCCTCTGGCCCCTGGGGTTCCGTTGTCCATATCCAAATTGCCCCACTCTCAGCTCATCATCGCTTCTTTTGCCCAACTTTGCGTTGAAGTCCCCCATAACAACAGTAAAGTGGGTCTTAGACGTATGTATGGCCTGACTTACGTCTTCATACATAGTCTCCACTTCGTCATCTGGGTGTGACGAGGTCGGTGCGTATACCTGAATGACCTTCAGCGAATACCTCTTGGATATTCTGAGTATTAGATATACAACCCTGCTCGACACACTTTCGATGGTGATAACGTTGTTAGCGAGGGACTTATGAACGAGAAAACCGACACCACCTTGGGATCGCTGGTCACCTTCCCGGTAGTAGAGCAGGTTGCCGGATTTCAGAGTTATCGTGTCCTCCCCCTCTCTACGGACTTCAGACAACCCCACAATATCCCAACGCAACCTACTCAACTCTTCTTCCAGCTCAGCAATCCTCTCGTCAGTCCTCATTGTGCGCACGTTGTGTGTTACCAGGGCCAGTCGTCGTTTGCGGGAGTGGTAGCCGGGCGTCTGCCAGGGATTCTTAGCACCCCCTTCTCCGCCGTTACCGGGGCCGCTACCGTAGCCCCGGGCTAGCGGAGCTGCTGGGGACTGGGGGCCTGGTCTATTTGTTTCTGCCATATATTGGGGGTATTTGCCCATAATCGCCGCGGTGGGCAAGCGTGGTGGCGATCGCAGAAAACGTAGCTTCGCGACAGAGATGCTGCTCCCCATCCCTGCCCTGTGCCATTTTAGCTACGTTTTTATTTGAATGGTTATACCGCCATTAGTCGGTTCCGCTGTACCTCAGTCGGCTCTTACGACACCTGGTACTAGAGGGGGGTGCTATTCTACTCTGCCGGCACCCCACGGCGGATTTTATTTACTTACTATTATTTAAGATCAAGTATGTACCTACACATGTAAATAATGTTATGATATTAATTAAATACTCTTAATAATGTAACGATAGTATTTATCGACGTTTTTCACTATTATCGATGCTAATGTAACTTATTATTGTAATTAATTTAATTACACATGTAAAAATGTTATGATATTAAAATATACAGTAAAATTAATGATAAATTAAGTTTTATTTCAAATATCGTTAGTATAAACTATCGATTTTTTAAATAAAACTCTATCTAAAACTCTGTGGTCACGAGTCGTCGCCCATCACTAATCGGCATGCCCATAAAGTTTGACATTGACAGGTACTGTCTGTACTATTAAGAAATTCAGGACTTCATATGCGTGATTTTTCTGACAGCTGTCGCAGAGATCAAGTTAAATTTTATAGAGTATAGTAACAGTATTATTCACCTCATCGCAATAAGCCGAGGAAGGCACAGAATAAAGCGCCGGCGCAGGTACCAAAGAAGCTGTGTTTACACTTGCGGCCACCAACGAAACAGTAAGAGCTCTTGTCAGCAGTAGTGCGGTGGAAAATACCAGGTACACAGAATATTCGTACCCGCCTAATATCCTGAAAAAGTAAGGACAGAGATGTAAAGTTACACCAAATAAATAAACCAAGAAGACCCCGTTTTACGCCACTTTATTGCATATTATCGTAAGCGTCTCCCACGTAGTTATCTGTAATATAGGCCGAATCATTCAAGTTGGCGGATGTGAAATTAGCTACAAGCGGCGCCATATCCAATCAACGCGCTGCTTTGTGTGAGCTTCAGTCAGAATTGGATATTGCGCAGTGTGTAGCTAACTTCACATCCGACTTGTGTGATTCAGCCCAGGTATACATAAAATATTTTTCATCACATCTATTCGAAAAGGACTACTTAGTTCGCCTTTAAGTGCGCCCAAAGGAGGTGTTTTCTATAAGGAACTTTATAAGTGCGACGGAATTATCTTTGCTGCGCACTTTTTGAATTTGGAACAAATAAGTGCGACGGAATGATCTTTGCCGCGCACTTTTTGAATTTGGAAGTATTTGTAATGTTAGTGTTCAGCGCCAAGAAAATGAATGAACAGAATGTAAATATAAGTTTTCATTTGTTTTATTATTAGATACCATTTATTTCAATTTAGTTGTTACTCTACGTTTTATTAAATAATAATATTATAGTAAAATATGAAGCGCCTTTTGTTTTCTCATAGAGGTGATGACAAGTAGAGTGTACCACTCGGGCGCAAAATATATTTTTGTCTCGGGCGACGTACTTTGAATCCCTCGCTACGTTCAGGATTCTACTCTAGAATCCCTCACTTCGCTCTGGATTCAAAAAAGCGCCCTCGCCGTGTAAATATTATTTTGCTCCCATATGATACAATCTACTATTTAACCTCTCTCACACTACGTAAACCAGACCTTTTTGTTTCCGACGCTTGTGGTTTGCGTCGTAACATTGCGTTATAGGCCGTACCACACAAGTTGGCGGATTGTGTGGCGCAGCCTATCACTGCATGTGAATTTACAAAAAAATATTGGCTGTATGCAAACTGATCTTATTGAGAGTTTAATATATGTTTTAAACCTGAATATAAATTTTTAGATGAGACAAGATTAAATTAAATAATTATCCACCTCAATATACAAAATAAATGTAAGCCACAAACAGAAACTTCAAGTGAAGTATAAAACAAGTGCAATCTGCATAATACTTTGCATACAATCAAACAAAGAGTTTATTTTGAGTTTGTTCCGCAAAAATGCTAAAATATGCAAACTAGAGGCAAAATAGGCACCTAGACAGGCTTTGCATTGTTCGACAGACGTGTGACTGACGGCTTCGGTGATTTTTTATTCAAATTCCATATATTCCCTGATCATGGATGTGGTATGTAATGGATTGGAATGTAATGTCACTCCACTCGTTTTTGTAGAATCCGCGCCACCACAGTCCATCAGTCTGATAGACTGGGCGACTAAATCGCTTAGTTCCTTCCTTAGTTCTTAGTTTCCGTGATACTTAGTTCCCAAATTTCACCGTCGGACTTCAGTAGTGTCGCAAAGTCTAAGCTCCCTCCTCAGAATAAGTTACTAGTCCTTATTCTGAGGTTCCACTTCTGACTGTTTTAGGATACAGACACACGAACAGACATAATTCACATCTTTATTGTATTTCATTCGTAATATATATCAATTTATGTAGCTCATCAGAGAAGATGTTCTTTGCAATATGTAGAAAATCTCAACGTTACAATATTCAACTTGACAGAGAGTTATACAATTATACTCATTATCACCAAAAGTTTACTGACTTCCTACAAAACGTACACAAAAAAGTGAACTTTTGTCTTTTTTACGCCACTTTGGGAAGTCTCATACCTAGTACAAGTATATAATTATATATAAACTGAAAATATTGCCACGTTGCAATGCTAATAGCAAGAATATTGTAAGTAACAGGAGTTTCTATGCGTTGTAGGTGGAGCGGACACCATTTTAGGAAAATTACCTTGAAATTTCAATCGACTGTTTGTACAAAGGCGCTCACGCACACACGCTCACAAAAATGACAAAAATGTTTTTTTTTTTGGAAAATCGAACAATTTAATATAAAATATGGCACAACCACAAACTAGTTTATTGTTTGAAAAAATATTTGATAAAAAATCTGACTGATTGATCTGCATTTTGATACCATTTTTAATCGTTAAAACATTTTTTCTGTCGAGCCAAAATAATGGAATTGTGTTTTGGAAACAACCACCAACTAAAATATATCCTGTAGAATAAAATATATATATTTTTATATTGTTTTATGCACTGGATCAAACACTTTTTAGTGCTAAATAAATCGCGTTTAGCTCTTCACCGTTCTCTTCTTCACCTTAAAGCGAATCCGTTAATCTCTTCCATCCACGTTTTTTTATTCAAATCCGATATGTTCCCAGATTTATTTAAATCGACAGGCGTTGAAAGCCCTCTGTCATTTGGTTTGCAACCATATAAATGGAAAAAAGATGTATCGTTGCTTTCACGAGTTATTTGTTTTGTCTGCTGGCGGTACTTTGATTTACAGTGTGGCAAAATAGAGTTGAAATTAGAAAAGTAAAAAATATAACGATGGCGATGAAAAGAGTTAACGACGAATTAAAACAAGCAGTTTGTAAATTGATGTAGTTGACAAGAAGGGCCAACTAAAAAGGAAAGTAGTCTTTTACAGTATATAGTTGTTTTTTACTTACTTACCTTGGAGGTACTAAGCTAAATGGGCCTAATTAAGTGAATCAAAATATCGTGAAACATTAACTTATACAATGGCGCCAATCCGGAACCCGAGAAAAAATATCAGATGGTTTAAATATTTAATTAGGTTGACTCGATAGTAAAAGTTGTTCATAGTTATAGTCTTGATGTAGGTTTTTTGTGTCATGATATGATATATGTTTATTTTTATATTTTGTTATGTTGTAGTGTTTAGTATTTTTCGAATGTCTTATTTTATACCTCGTTCATTTTTCGTTGCGGTATCCTTTCCGAACTGAGGCTGCCTGGAAGAAATTGCTTCCAGCGATAAGGCAGCCGTTTGTTTTAACTAGATTAAGTGATAATTGTATTGTTTTCTATTTTTGGTGTGAAAAAATAAATAATTATATTAATTTTATTATAGTCTTAATTGGTCCCTTTCGACTTAGTACAGGGCAAGCACATAACCCTGTGTAAGTGTACACTGTCAAATACTACTTTTCTTATGGTATTAGCAAAAATATACGTATTCGTGACGCTTATAGTGTAGATATGGGTGCATTTTTTTAATTTGCTAAAATAATGCTAGTAAATAATCATTATTTTGCGCCCGCTCTCCTAAAATTTTGCAACCCTAGGGCTATTGGAGCCTATGCTCCAGTTTATTCGGTCAATCGGTAGATGCGCGTCTGGTTGGTACAAAAAATTGTACAAAGCCCGATTACTGAGGCGCTAGCGTAAATTTAATAGCAACGGAAGAAGCGTTCTCTCTATCGAATGCCCAAAGTGTAAAATAAACTATGCTATTTAGCTATTATAATTAAGATGGCGCCTCTATAATAAATATCCGGGGTACCGTCTAACTACGTGCAACATACGTGTGTTGCTCTGTGCTTAATTAAATCAAAAATAATATTTAATGTGTTGCAACAAGTATTATTTTGTGTTAAATGACTCTAATATTGATCAATTGATGTTGTAGTGCGTTGATTATTGACTTATGTGGTTATCAGTGATAATACGACGTAATTATTTTGTGAACTTGAGTTGCAGTTTTTATCCATTAGAGGGTACCACTGTGCGACGTTGATCGTGCTGTCATTGGAGTTGTGCTTCAAACAGCCACCAAAAACAACAAGTGGCGACATCTAGCGGCAAGTAGGCTCTCAAGCGCTATCGAGCAAAAGTTGCAAAAACAACTCTTCAATTGACTACGCGCCACAGTGGATAGGTATTCCTAACTGTCATCGCAATTAGCAGGAGGTGCCATCTAGCGGAAGTTGCGTGAACAACGCTTCGATTTGACCGCTCATTGCTGTGGTTGTGTATTCTTAGCGGCCACTGTATAACAAGTAGCGACATCTATCGGCGAGTAGACTCACGAGACAGGAAGCGCCATCTAACTGAAGTTGCGAGAACCACACTGAATAGATACGATTGACCTCAACCCTTTGATATTTCTGTGGTTCGAATAATGGTTAAGTGCGGAGGTTGTGGTAAATTCCTGTCTGCGCAAGAGGGCGCTAAATGTGGAAAATGCGACGGAACATACCATCGAGCCTGCGTAAATATTCCCGCCAAAGCAAGTGTGCTCTCGACGTGGCTGTGCCCAGGCTGTAAGTGCACAATGCCTCGCGACAACAACCCGTCCACTCCAGTTCGTGGGGCCGCATCCTTTATCTTGGAGGAAGTCCAATCTCAGGAGGAGCATACAGTTTGTTCCGTTGATATAGAGCAAGATGTTTCTGCTGCTGACAATGTAGTAATAATGCAACAATTACTGACAGCCGTTCGGGACCTGCAAGTTGAGGTATCAGGTTTAAATACTAATCAAAACCTCCTTATCCAAGAGATCTCTGTACTGAAGACTGAACTATTGGACAACAAAGAAAAACTTAAAACACTGGACATTTTAAAAGTGGAGTTGAAATCACTACGCAGAGAGCTCAGTGAAAAACGTGATGATGAGGATAATTTTTCCAGAAACCTGTCTTCTTTTCCTAATGTTCCTAAAAAATCAGGGCAAGGTAAGCAAATTAAGGTTGCGAATCAACAAGCAATAAACCAGTTGGTGCATAGCGCAACCACTGAAAAACCGCCTACTGTACTATTAGACAAAATGCCAACAGGTAAAGCGTCAATGCAAGTTTGTGCTGTTGGAACCAGCTGTGGCTCTAAAAAGATTACGACGAGCGAATTGTTTTCTGTAGAAAACGGGAAAAACGCAAGCAACTCGAATGGGCACGTTTCTTTAGCGAATAAATCGCCACAGCTAACTTTGACCAATCTAAAAGATGACGACGGCAGCGGCAGTGTGGGCGAGTGGCAGCCGGTCAGTAGACGACGCCGCAGCATTAGACCGCAGCAGGCAGTTGTTGTTGGAGTGGGAAAGGCAAATAAAAATTGTGGAATACGGGCGGTGGAGAAAACATGCTATATCCAAGCTTGGCAATTTGCACCTGAAACAACAACTGACCAAGTTCAGCAATTTTTGAATGAGATTGCTCCAGCCGACTATCACATTGAAAAACGGCAAATATTATCTACAAGGCATGCATCATTTATTATTGGGATGCCTGAAAATATAAAATCTAAAGTGATGAGCCCAAACGCGTGGCCGGAAGGGATTCGTTTCGCGAATTGGTTTTTTCGAGGCCGCTCCAATCCGAAACCAATACAGATCTGATCTGGAGGTCCCAGTTGAAATCGATCCGATACGTAGAACTAAAAATACTGGCGAGCTATTAGCGACAGCAGTGACACTCAGCGCAGATTCCAGCAGTAATCGTAGGCTCACGTCATGTTTGATCTCTCAGCCGCCATGTGCAGCATTCACACCAAGCTACCATGACGCATGCTCGTCGAACACAGTGAGGAAGGATTCTCTATCTTCACTTCGTGATGTCAGCTCTAGAAACGTAATAGTTTGCCACCAAAACATCGCGTCACTGGGTGGAAAAAAATCGCAACGGCTAGAAGTATTACTGCAAAGTGAACTAAATTGCTCGGTTCTAGCATTGACGGAACATTGGTTATCGACGGACAAGTTAAAATGCGTGTACTTTAACTTTTACATTAACGGGTTTGGCAAATCTCATGTTATCTGGGCAGGTCAATGATGACGTTATCGAAGTCTTGTATGGCGCTAACCTATGCGCACTTGTCAAAAAAGATGGTGGCATCAGACCTATTGCTGTTGGCACCACATATCGTCGTCTCGCAGCCAAAGCCGGTTGTGGAAAAAAGGTTGCTCTTTTGAGTAGCCTTTTTCAACCAATACAGCTTGGCTTTGGTTCGCGGGGTGGATGTGAGGCTGCTGTTCATTCGCTTCGTACTTTTCTCGGTCAAAATTGTGGAGAGGTGTTGCTTAAGGTGGATGTCAAAAATGCTTTCAATTCGGTTAATCGAGACGCCTTGTTGGCACAGGTCAAAGACAAAATTCCCGATCTTTTCAATTTTCTTTGGCAATGCTACGGCAAACCCACTAAATTAATTTACAAAAATGATGTTTTGCTATCTTCCGTTGGCTGTCAACAAGGTGACCCTCTCGGACCAGTCGTTTTCAGCCTGGCCATTCATCCAATTGTTCAACGTCTCCAATCTAAACTCAACGTTTGGTATCTGGATGACGGGACTTTGGGTGGCGATGCGAGCACAGTCCTACGTGATTTGGAAATTCTTATTGACGAGTTTCGTCAAATTGGTTTGGAGCTAAATTTTTCGAAATGCGAACTTTTCTTTTGCGACTCATGTCCGGATAAAGATTTGATACTTAACAAATTTAATGATTTGGCACCTAACATCAAATCGGTAGACAAGTGTTCTCTTCGCCTTCTAGGTTCGCCGATATTAGATGAGTCTTTTCCGCCTTTCGTTCAAGAAAAAATTCAAAATTTTTTGAGTGCCTCTGATAGGCTACTCAAAATTAACGCCCACATGGCTTTTACCATTATAAGATGTTGTCTGTTTGTTCCAAAATTTATGTACGCTTTACGATGTAGTCCATTGTGGAAACACAATGAGCTCCTTTTGAGCTTAGACGATGTTGTAAAGCAGTCCCTAGTATCGGTTTTGAATATTGACATGAGTGAAAGGGCGTGGCTACAAGCCTCCTTGCCTGTTAGGCTTGGAGGGTTAGGGGTCCGCCAAATTTCAAGTGTTGCTTTACCAGCTTTCTTGTCCTCCATTCATAGTACTCAGAACTTGATTGAAAAAATCCTCGCACCTTTTTTAGGCCATTCTGGCGTAGATGTAGCTCATTTGAATGAGGCAACGAATGCTTGGAGGGTCGCTTGCCCAAATACCGAGCTTCCAAAGACTTTATCGTCGCAGAGACTGTGGGATCGGCCGATCTGCGAACTAGCACGGAAATCTCTTCTAGACACGTGTCCTAGCGTCGCGGATCGCGCTCGTATCCTTGCAGTCTCTGTATGGGAGTCCGGTCTTTGGTTGCAAGCATTGCCCTCTTTCAATACTGGTAACCTTTTAGACCCAACTGCATTTCGTCTAGCTGTCAGCTTACGTTTGGGTGCAAGGTGTTGTGAAGCCCATCGCTGTCAGTGTGGTACTGCAGTTGACCAGCTCGGTCACCACGGTCTCTCTTGCTCAAGAAGCGCTGGTCGGATTGGACGCCACGCCAGCCTTAACGATGTCATACGCAGGGCTTTTGTCACCGCCAATATCGCAGCCGTACTCGAACCGAGTGGGTTGGCGCGTGGTGATGGCAAAAGGCCTGACGGCATGACGCTGGTCCCATGGAAGTGTGGACGGCCCTTAGTATGGGACGCAACTTGCGTCGATACTTTGGCACCGTCACATCTTCCTGAGACTCAGAAGGGGCTGGAGCGGCGGCCAATTCGGCTGAGCAGCACAAGCGGCGCAAATATGCTAACCTCGGCAGTGGTTACATATTTGAGCCATTTGGAGTTGAGACTTTGGGTCCGTGGGGGCCGGGAGCTCATCTCGTTTTCAAAAGTCTTTCTGAGCGTCTGGTGGACGCGACGCGTGACCAAAATGCTGGTGTTTATTTGGCTCAACGTATAAGCATTGCCATTCAGCGTGGCAATGCTGCCAGCATGCTGGGCACGCTGCCAACTGGCAGTGGGCTTGAGCACTTGGATTATCTTTAGACCTTCAAGGGTCTGTGGATGATCCAATTGCTTTCTATGTAGTAGTAATGTAGTATTGTCATTAATAATAAAAAAAAAAATGCGTGTACTTGAATGGTTACAAACTAGCTTCCTACTTCTGTAGAACTGAGACGAAACATGGTGGTTCATCAATTTTTACTAAAGACGACGTACAATGTACTGAAAATAGGGATTTAAATGTTCTTAGTGTCGAAAGATACTGTGAGATATCGGCTATCGGCTATCGACTTAATTGACTATCAGTTGACTATTATTTGTATTTATAGAACTAATTTAGTTGGCTATAAGGATTTTCTAATATACTTCGAACGTCTGCTCGACAAAATTTGCGATTTATGCTTAAACTGCCTGATTGTAGGAGACATAAACATCAACCGCCTGGATGTAGAGAGCGTAGAGTCGAAAATGTTGGGCGATGCACTGTCGGCCCATGACATGGTGAGTGAGGTTGACTTCCCGACGAGAGTGACTAGCACAACGGCTACGTGCCTAGATCACGGATACAGCAACCTCCCCGTCGGGTCCGTTCGCACTTCTCCAGTATGTACGGATTTGAGTGATCACTTGGGCGTAAGATTTGAAATTAGCTGCGCGAGAGTATCATGCACACCAACTTACTCTTATGTGAGATCTTTTTCGCAGGAAAATAAACTAAATTTTGTGATGTCTTTAGACAGTGTAGATTGGGTTGACTTGTTTCAACGTCGTAAAACGGCGGCGGAGCAGGCTAAGTCGATTGTAAACCTGATTCGAAATAATTTTGAAAAGTGTTTTCCTGAACGAAAAACGAGAAATTTAAAAAAAAAATCGGACGTGGGTTTCCCAAGAGCTAATGGATTATAAATCTCTACTATTTGACATTATTGAATTAAGTAAATCTAATCCCAACATTGACATTATAGATCCACTGATATGTGAGATGAGACAGATATATGATAGATTATTGACTAATGCGAAATCCGAATATTATTCAAAAATAATCAGCAAAGGCCAAAATTCCAGCAAGGCTATGTGGAACGTAGTAAACTTAGAACGGGGAAAATACAACTCCGTCGATCTGGACTTTACAAGTGTCATA
This sequence comes from Hypomecis punctinalis, assembly GCA_949316475.1. NCBI lineage: Eukaryota > Metazoa > Arthropoda > Insecta > Lepidoptera > Geometridae > Hypomecis > Hypomecis punctinalis. The sequence continues at coordinate 21,104,522 of OX438797.1, forward strand.
AAGGACACCGACGGTGGTACGTTCTTGTGCGTAAAAACTGCGCTGAATGCCGTTAATGCGCATTTCTTAGACGCAGCAAAGTTGAGCGGCGCGCCTAGCGCCTACGTAATCGGCGCTGTCGCCGTGTTGCGCGCGGCGCGCACGCCTGCGGACCGATCGCTAAGGATCCGGTTTTTCAGTGCAGAGGAAGTTTATAAACTTGTTACTTTACGGATTCCTCCAAAAACTTCGAGTGACGTGTATGGTTTAAGCATGAAATTATGTAGGGTTGCTGCAGTTTCCGTGGCTCCCGTGCTAGCCGAACTCTTCAACACTTGCATACTTTGAAATTGAAGTTGAAATTGAAATTGAAAAAACTTTATTCGACATTACAAATACAAGAGACACAAAAAAACAATAATGATATACAAATAAAGAATTAGAAATGTCGAAAAGGGCTCACCTCAGCATTATGCTGAATGCAGGTAGGAACCGCACACTCAGCGCTGGTTTTCAGGTTAGCCCTTTTTGAGGGTAGGAACAAAAAAAACATAAAATAAGAAATAAGTGAAAAGTTATTTGACAAACAGTGCAAAGCTAAGACAAAGGAAAATCAAACAAAATAACGTTAATGTTAAAGAACATGAAATAAACGCAATAAATATATATTTTCACATACAAACACAATATAAACAACAGTGATAATTATGATGATAATTAATCTACAAACTTATGTAACGAAAAAGAACAACAGAAAAATGAAAAAAAAATAAATAAATAAATAACAAAAATACATAAATTGCCAGCAAAAAATATCCAGAACATGGAAAAAGAGCGGAGTCATTTATAGAAAGGACTGGTCGTACACTATTAATCCGTGCTGAAGTTGTTTCGAAATAAGATAGCGTTTCAATTGTACTCGGAAAGAGTAGAGACTCTTCAACTCCCTAATAGGAGGAGGCAGATTATTCCAGCATTTGGCCGCCGCATACCGGAAGCTACCCCTGAAATTGACGGTGCGACAAGGCGGCATGGCCAACTGCTGGGCACACAATCGGCGATAACGGTGCCTGCTATCAGAAATCCACTTAATTCTCTCCCGCAAGTAAGCAGGATTACCGTATTTAATAACACCAAACAGAAGACAAGCGAGATGTAATTTGCGGCGGGATTTCATTTTTAACAAGTTATTATTATTCAGAAAAGGGGTGACGTGTGATCTGGGCGGAATGTTGAAGCAAAACCTAGCACATGCATTTTGTACGCGCTGAACAAGACGCTGCGTTCGACCTAGGAGTCGAGGACCATATACAGTGTCGGCATAATTAAGTTTCGATAAGACAAGACTTTCGACTAGCTGAACACGTAGTTCCTCAGTTAAGTACGGTCTGAGTCTGTACAGAGTCTTTAAGCGAAAAAAACAGTTACGAACGGCTTCAGCGACGTGGTTTTCAAATCTTAACGCGTCATCAATGCTCAGCCCCAGATTACGTGCCTCAAACACCCGTTGTACTGCCTGACCCATAAGTGTCAGATTGATGTCAGAGGGAAGAGAAGCCAACTGATGTCGACTTCCAAATACCATGAATTTGGTTTTCAACGGGTTCAATAAAAGACTGTTTGCATCAGACCATGCCACGATTCTGCTAAGGTCATCATTTAAATCATCTAGCGCATCCTTAAGGTTTTCCGGCCTAAAATGTATATAGATTTGTAAGTCATCAGCGTATAAATGATATCTACAATTTATAATCTTATTAACAATATCTGCGCTATAAAGAGTAAACAATGTGGGACCAGGAATTGAACCCTGGGGGACGCCCCTAGCGATGCTTGCAAGTGGTGAACGAAGGGGGATCCCTGAGGGTTGAGAAATCTCCACGAACTGTTCCCTTTTGCTTAAATAACTATCAAACCATTTTACGGTGGGTGAATCAAAACTAGACGAGCTCATTTTGGATAGCAGCAGCGTGTGATTAATGGCGTCAAAAGCCCGGGAGAAATCCAAAAGCACCAGCAGAGTACACATACCATTATCCTGGGATTCCAAGATATTGTCTGTCACGTCTAGCAGTGCTGTTGCTGTACCTCGTCTCTTTCGAAACCCCGACTGAAACTTAGGAAGAAGATCTTCTTTTTCTAAAAACTCCATCAACTGCTGATTTACCACTTTTTCCATTATCTTTGACATGCAGGGCAGAATGCTAATCGGTCGCAAATCTTTTAGTGAATTAGGATTGTTGACCTTGGGCAGGGGACGCACAATGGCTACTTTCCAAAGGTCGGGGAAAGTGGATGTCCTAATCGATGTATTTATTATTTCGGTAATAGCATTTAAAGATTGTGGTAATGTTGCCAAAAGCATTTTCAGTGATATACCGTCGTAGCCCACTGCATTTGACTTAAGACTTTTTATAATTTTGAAAACAGTGTTAGAGTTTACAGCTTTAAGAGAAAAAATATTTCGATCATTTTCGGGACGATGAAACTCGTGAAATGTGAGCTGAGAGATAGTTACCTCAGCTTTACCTGGGATATTTAAAAAGTGGTTATTAATCGCTTGAGGGTCATTAAGATGAGATGGAATTTCTATTTTTTTAGAACATGGGAGAAGAGTAGACTTTAAATTTTCCCATAGTGCTTTAGGGTTTTTGAGTTTGTTGTTTATGTTATGGTTGTAATAAGCTACCTTTTCTAAATACATAGTTTTATTCACTAGCGCTTTAAGACTTTTGTAATAAGCTAATTTTGATTCCAATTTCGTCTCTCGGTAACTCGATAAAGCTTCGTTACGTAAACGTATCATTAACTTAACGTTATCGGTGATCCATGGATAGCCCTTTTCTTTGATAACCGAAGTTTTAAGAGGAGCATGTAAGTCAAATAGGGTAATCATACTTAAATTGAAACAATGGACCATCTCATTAACATCAGTCAAGGATGAAATAGTATCCCAGCACTCCCAACAGAGCAGGTCTAAATCTCTATTAAATGACTCCCAGCAAATAGTATTTAAGGGTCGGTACACTATTGTCAATGGGACAGGTTTCACTTTTTTGATATTAAATTGACAAATTACAACCGAATGTCCTCTATCGCCCATTGGTTCGACAACAACGTCCCTCACGCTCAAATCAGTGCAAACAACATCAATGAGAGTTTCACTATTATCGGTAAAATGTGTTGGGGAATTAACGACTTGCGTGAGATTTAAGCAATGTAATGTAGTTATTAAATTCTTAGTCTTTCCGTCGCTCTTATCAAGCATATTAATGTTAAAATCTCCAAGCAGAATTACGTGATCGCAGCTTGAAAACGAATTGATCGTATCGGTTATCGCATCGAGAAAAATATCCACTCTCATCCATGGAGGGCGATAGGCAGTACCCAAAGCTATTTTTTTCCCGCTAACAGTAAAAGTCACCCACATCTGCTCCACAGACCTATGTGCAGGGTCAATGGGGTGCGCTTGTGTGTGAGCATTGAATCCGCGCCTGATATAAAAACCAACGCCACCACCCCGGCCCTGACGCACGTCTAATGGTCTCGGTATGTGACGAAACCGGTAGTTAGGTACCCGCGGCGCTTTTTCTTCCAACCCATCTTGAATCCAAGTTTCGTTAATTGCCATAATATGAACATCAAGCCTGCCCATTACCGCAAGGAACTCGTCCTGTTTGGTGCCTAGTGAACCAGCATTAAAAAGTCCAATTCTAAGAAATCCTTTGCCAGCCATAAACATTAATGTTCTATGTTTGTACAATGTGAAAATATAAATGACAATAAAGTAGTATAAATAATATGTTATAATAAATACACTAACTAACTAATAAGACTATTATTTTTACGATATTAAAAATTCAAACAATTACTCAACCTTTCTGGCAATAATTAATATAATCAAAACATTAAAAAACGACAAAACACAAAAAACTTAATTACATAAGGTGCGTACACATCATATAACATAACATGCTACATGCCAATGCTATCCAACATGTTTCCATAATGTGGACAAAAAAAAAAAAAAAAAGTCACATTGCCATACAATACGCTACCCAATGTGTACGCACCCTTAGAACACGTTACATCGTACACAAAGTTGGTTGTAGGTTGGGAACACGAGGTTCTAGGCAAAGGAGCCTACTACCTACTTCGCGGTTGGGAATAATGACGTAAACTGAAAAAAACGATAAAATCGAATAAAAATAATAAATAAAATAAAAGGAAACACATTGATATAATTTGGACCCAACTTGAATTTGTTTGGACCGCAACCAACACAAAATATGTCACTGTCACAAACCTTCCATTAATTAACTGTCAATGATTAACTGTCACTAATTGTAGTAAACAAAAAACTTTTACAAATATTAAAATAGAAGGGTAAATAGTGTGTTTTTCACAAGTGTGGGGTAAAGTAAAAGTTTAGTTATAATAGAGGGTAAAATAAAATACGTTTTAGAAAGGCTGCGACAAAACAAAACAGTAAGGGGAAAAACAACCGAACGCCTCAACACTTAGCTAGCTTGCCTTTCGCTACGATAGCGGCGGGCCTGCTGCGTGCATTGGCCGCCGCCGGGCCGCCTCCCAGGACCGGTGCAGGACTCACCGCTGGCTTCGACGATTTGAGCACTGCCTCTTGGACGGCAGGCGCAGAAGCCTTACTCACGGGCCCCACGGAGGGGTACTTGGCCACTAAGTCACTCAGCTCGTTCGATGTGGAAACCCTAGTGCGGTCACCGTTTGGCAGCTTGACGAAGACGTGCCCGTTCTGCGTCCAGCAGTCTCTTACTCCAAAATGTTTCCTTGCTGTAGTGAACACATCTTGCCGGGATTTAGTGAGAAATTCACTGACCACTATGGAACTAGACTTCAGTTTCTTCTTCTCACTCCAGACCTGGTTTCTACAAACCACACTGACAAAGCGGACCAGAATGGGTCTGTTCTTATTATCAATTCTGCGACCCAAGCGATGACATGAAACCAGCGATGAAGTACGGAATGCAACTATTCCCATATTTGATTGTATGATACTACTGATTAGAGCCATACAGTTCTCACCCGTACCTTCCTGCAAGCCGGTGAACAGCAGTGCATCTCGACGGCTATGGCTCTCCAGGTCATCCACGCGAACCAAAAGGGAATCGATGAGAGATCTCAAAAGTGACAGTATTGCCCATACTGACTGTTTGAAGTCAGAGTAGTCTTGGCCAACCCTTTCTCGGTTTACTGTGTCACTTGATGGAGTAGATTTTAATTGCATCTCAAATTCTGCCATCCTGGTCAGCAGTGATTCCTCAATCTGTTTTTGAGTGTTAATTACATCTCGCACATTTGCCATTGTGAGATGTTTAAGTTCTTGTGTACTTTGTGAAGAATTATGCCAGTAGGTATTGTATACAAATTAATAATACTGCATACAAATTGATCTTAATAAAAACTCACAAGATAATCAGTTTAATATTATTTGTGTAGCACTTCTGTCACATAAAATAGGTTTGAATATTAAAAAAATAATTAATTGTAAAGAACAAAATTAAGTAAGTGTTGACACACTGGGTATCAACTACCCTCTGATATCTCATACGAGAGGGAACGTATCCTAAAACTTTAAAAGCTTCAAAAATCACTCCCATCTTTAAAGGAAAGGGCAAAAGAGAGAGTATAGATGGCTATAGACCAGTATCGGTAATTCCCGCCGTTGCAAAAATTTTTGAAAATGGCCTCAGTGCTCGTCTTACATGTTTCCTGGTCGAATCGGGTCAACTTTCGGACCGCCAGTACGCATATCGAGCGGGTCGCTCTACAACTACTCTAACTCGGGAACTAGTTCGACGTATTGTCGGTGCCCGCGAGGAGAAGCAGCAAGTAGCCGTGATTTACTGTGACCTATCGAAGGCGTTCGACGTTGCTGATCACGGCTTGATCGAAGCAAAATTGGCGCTCTACGGACTTGGCGGCAGTGCACTGGCGCTTTTTACGAGCATGCTTCGGGACAGATCTCAAGTAGTTGTTGGAAGTAGAGATACAGTGACATCGGACCCTCTGTGCTCTACAATAAGTGTAGCGCAGGGATCCTCTGTCTCGAACGTCGTCTTCTCACTGCTGCTTGATGACTTACCAGATGCAATAACATCAGCAGAAACATTGATGTATGCTGATGATGTCGCTGCTTTAGTCACTGCCCCCACCGTAGACGAGCTGGAGGTTAAACTGAACGAGGTGAGTGCTCAACTTGCAAGTTGGTTTGAAACGAATGGGCTTGCATTAAATTTGACCAAGACCCACTATACACATTTTAACCTCTCGGGAAGGAAATATAGGCGCCTTAAGATCTTGGTGAATAATGTTATCATCAAACACACGGACGCAACAGGTTTTCTCGGCTTTGAGATTGACTCTGGACTGACATGGGAAAATCATATCCAAAAAGTGTGTGGTAAAGTAGCCAGTGCTTCGTTTGCATTGCGTCGAGTGGCCCGTGTCGTCCCGGTGGAGGTAGCCCGAACGTGCTATTTCGCCACCGTGCACTCGGTGCTACAATATGGCGCTGAGTTCTATGGCCAAGCAGCAGACTGGGAACGCGCATTCCGTATGCAAAAAAGAGCCGTCCGCGCCATAGCAGGAATCAGTAGCGACCAGTCAGCAAAGCCCTACTTTAAAAAATTTCAAATCATCACTCTACCTTGCATTGTGATACTACAAGTGGCGTTGTTTGTAAGGAGTAATCTCGATAAGTACAATGAGTTTACAGGGCACGGTGACCAACCTGCGCTGCCGAGTAGACGCGCAGGAAAACTAAAGCAGATACGCAGGCAATTGGCTAAGTCGGACAAGCTCACCTACGTCATGGGGCCGACCGTGTATAACAAAATTCCAAAGAGTATAATCGAGGCACCTAGCCTCCCGTGCTTCAAATTTCGCTTAAAGCGATGGCTTGTCGAGCAGACGTTCTATAGTTACAAGGAATTTCTAAACTGTAATGTAGTAGAACCGATAAGCTCTGCACAATAGTTGACATACTTGATTTAATTGAACTGCTAATCATTACCATTGTTATTTAATCTATTAGAATTATATAATTCTATTTGTCATTGTAATTATTATATTGTATTATTTGATTTAAGTATGAATTAACCTGACGTGTAAATAGTATTTATGAAATGGATGATTATGATTATGATTAATCGGGCTTACTGTTGGGTTATGAAGAAAACATGCGATGTAATGCATGCCTTATTATGTATCCCGCGTTTTTTTTAACCACCGCATCCACCCATATTATAATTATATGAAAATTTGGTGGTCTAATAACAAAATTCGAAACAACCCTCTGAAGTGGACGGTTTAATTTAAATCGTCAGTTAGTAATAAACAAACAAAACACCTGGGCTACTTCTGATGTGCGAGAGGCGATATTTATCTCCAGGGTATCATAAATGCTACATTTAATGTCGAGAAAATTAAATTTCATATTTTTATGCATATTAAACCTAAACACTTATTATTAGAGATGTTCAAAAAAGGTGTACTATGCCTAATGGGGTGATATAGGTTAGGTCCCACGACACAGGTCGCCTTAGTGTGGAGATCTAGTCTACTTACCTACATTTTGTTTGTGGTAACTTTTTGGAATAATGTTTTTACTAGATTCCATCTATCCATCAGTAATAGGACCTTCACTGCTACACATAGGCCTCCCTTATGGATCTCCAATAATACCGGTTGGAAGTGGCTAGCATTCAGCACGATCCTGCGGTCTTTATAAAGTCATCCGTGGTCTTGTGGGTGGACGTCCTACGCTGCGCTTGACGGTACTTGGTCTCTACTAAAGAACTTTTCGACCCCATCGGTCATCAGTCCTCCGCACTTAGTGCCCCGCCCAATGCCATTACTTGCCAAACTGTTGGGATATATCGGTAACTTTGGTTCTACTACGGATCTCCTCATTAATGATTCGATCTCGCAGAGAGACTCTGAACATAGCCCTCTCCATACTTACTACTTGGAGCTTATTAATAAGGAAAGCCCATTGTAAGAGACCACGTTTCAGTGCCATAACTCATCTCTGGTAACACACGCTGGTCGAAAACTTTCGAGTTGAGGCACTGAGGTATGTTGGACGAGAAGACCTTACGCAATTTTCCGAACGCTGCCCAGCCGAGTTGAATTAGGCGATTAACCTCTTTCTTGAAGTTGGAGCTACCTAACTGGAGTACTTGTTGTTGGCTCGTACGTTTACCTAAGAGGTAAACGTACGAGTCAACAACTTGAAGAACCGATATTGAGACGATATTTCCAACATATATTGAGGTGGATATAACATGGGTATAGCACATGATGTTGTCCATGTACATTTTGAGACCCATCTGTTGAGATACCCAATTGAGGCCTTTGAGCGTCGTGCTGAGCTCTTCCATCGATTTAGCCATGACCCCAATATCGTCGGCAAACCGAAAGTTAGTGATATATTTGCCATTGATATTGATGCCGAATCTTTTCCATTAAATTTCAGGAGCTTGAAGATGATGAGTTTATTTATAATCAATTTAAATGTATAGCCCCCTTTTTTAGCTGCCAACTTTTGTCCACAACAGAAAAATATAATCTGCTGACCTTCAAGTTCAAGTCACTCCAGAAGATCAAGAATAAAGAAATTTCTAAGGAGGGGAGGTAAGGCCCATGCATGCCCTCTATCTGCCTATCCCCTGCCCTCCCTCCTAACTACGACAATGACTTCAAATTCACAATTAATACTTACCCATGTGATAGTCTAGGGCAAACGTGTTTGGCATTTTGAGATTCTATCCCATGTCTGAAAAATATAAAATGAAACAAATTACCATATACATAGAGAAATATGTTATACTATTTAATACATGTGTAACTATATGCAGATGACAGTTGATTTTTAAATTTAATTAAGGTTTAATTTACCGCGATTTACAAATTATGAATTATTTTTTCAACCGTAACGTAATATATTATAACAATTACTAACTGTAGTTCATTAAATTAGACCCTAATTAAATTAAAATAGTGTAGTGCAGTTCAAATCAGCCAATGTTTACTAAACTCTGCAACATTATAAACTACTAGCTTAAAACCCGCGGCTTCGCCCGCGTTGTCTTAGTACATAGGTACTTACTTAAAATGAAAAGAGCCCGCGGTTTGATCTACGTTGTCTTTGTACATGCTTATAATAATATCTAATAGTCCGCAATTTGGCCCGCGTTGTCTTAATACTTGCTTAAAATTACTTGCAAGGATAATGCCCACGGTTTGGTCAAAATTGTAACAGTATTTGCCTATAATGATAATAGATCACGGTTTGGCCCGCGTATTGTTAGTACTTGCTTAAGATGGTTATTTATAGCACGCCTCATGGACTGCGATGTCTTAATACTTGCTTAAATTATAAAAGCTCGCCGTTTGGCCTGCATTGTCGTATTACTTACAATGATAATAGCCCATGGTCTGGCCCGTATTGTCTTAGTACTTGCTCAAAATGATAAAAGCCCGCGGTTTAGCTCGCGTTGTGTTAATAATTAGGTACTTACAAAGATAATAACCCACAGTTTGGCCCACGTTGTTTTAATACTTACTTAATTAAAATAACAGCCCGCGGTTCAACCCGCGTTATCTTGGCATTTGCTTATAATAATATCTAATAGTTCGCGGTCTGGCCCGTGTTGTCTTAATAAATCCTTAAAATTATAATAGCATGCCGTTAGCCTGCGTTTTTGTATTGCTTGTAATGATAATAGCCCACGGTCACGGTTACGAAAATAACGCGGGCCGCGTTATTTTCGTAACTGCTTAAAATGATAAAAACCCACAGTTAGGCCCGCGTTTTCTTGGCACTTACTTAAAATAATAGTAGCTCGTGGTTAAGCCCGCATTAGGCTCGATTATGAAGGCGCTAACGTAATTATAATAGCTAATTATCATAATTATATCTGTTTCATTTTCACTTTAAGCATTCGATAGAGAGAACACTTTTTATGTTGTTGTTGGGCCTATTATTGTATTACTTGCAAAATAATGCCTACGGTTTAGCCTGAATTGTCTCAGTATTTGGTTATTTAATTTACTTGTATCTAAAGCTTATTACAGAGTACATACGTGAACTTTTGGATGATAAATTGCCGAATTTCTGAAATTAACTCAATAATAAATAAATATATAAAATAAATATTGGAGGACATCTCACACACGGTCTCTGATCCCAAACTAAGCAAAGTTTGTGATTTGGCTGGCAGAGACTGATATATTACATATACATGTATTTCAATGTATGTACTGTATTGTATACACCACCGACCATACTCCTATTTTTAGAATAATTCCAGTCCATTCAAAGGTTGCCTGGTAGAAATCGCCAAAGGCGATAAGGCCGCCATTGTACAGCATATTGTATAGTTTCTGTACTGTGTTTCTGTGTACAATAAAGATATATTTATTTATTTATACATGTAGGTTGACTGGCAGATAATGCTGTTTAGCGTTAAGTCCTCCTTTTGTACAAATAGTGTGCAATAAAGTGTTAAATAAATAAATAAAAATACATTAATAACACTCAGACACAGAGCAAACACATATGAACATCACATAAATATTTGCCCTGGGAATCAAACCCACGCCTCTTTGACCCAGGAGTCAGGGTCAACCACTGAGCTACCGAGGGAGCCAATAATAATAATTGTATGAGTAACTATGTAAGAAATTTCACTTTTCTTTGCTGGAAAACATTGAGGCAACCTGTACGTACGTAGAAAAAATCAATGTCGTATGTGAATTCAGCAACCCATGCTTGGCCGGCGTGATGGATATGGCCCAATTACCCTCCGCGGATAGGCCTATTTTCAGTCATCCATCAGCCGCAGGACGTCCACTGCTGGACATAGGCCTTCCCTATGGATCTCCAATAAGACCGGTTGGAAGCGGCTTGTATCCAGCGCGATCCTGCGGCCTTAATGAGGTCATCCGTCCACCTTGTGGGTGGACTTCCTACGCCGCGCTTGCCGGTACATGGTCTCTACTCGAGAACTTTTCGACCCCAACGGTCATCAGCCCTCCGCGCTATGTGTCCTGCCCATTGCCATTTCAACTTGCCAATCCGTTGGGCTATGTCGGTAACTTTGGTTCTTCTACGGATCTTCTCATTAATGATTCGATCTCGCAGAGAGACTCCAAGCATAGCCCTCTCCATAGCTCGTTGGGCTACTTGGAGCTTACTAATAAGGCCCATAGTGAGAGACCACGTTTTTGTGCCATAAGTCATCACTGGCAACACACACTGGTCGAAAACTTTCGACTTGAGGCACTGAGGTATGTCGGACGAGAAGACACTACGCACTTTTCCGAACGCTGCCAGCCGAGTTGAATTCGTCGATTGGCCTCTTTGTTGAAGTCGGACCTCCCTAACTGGACTACTTGTCCTAGGTAGACGTACGAGTCAACGACTTCAAGAACCGAGTTTCCAACAGAAATCGGGGTAGGTAAAACATGGGAATTACACATGACTTTCGTCTTGTCTATGTTCATCTTAAGACCCACCTGTTTCTATTATCCGTAGTGCTATCCGTAGTACCTATTTTCAGTAGTGCACTATTAATTAAGGCCGGTACAGGTATTCGACATGTTTCATTAAGTCATTAGAAATTTAATTTTCCAGGCAAATGAAAAAATGACACACAAGTCGTAATTCTAGTCAGGCATATTCTAGGATGCTATTATACTCATAATTTGATTAACTTTTACAATGGTACCTACCCCAAAAGCACGTGAATAAAATCAGCTGTTCAACACAAAAAGTTCATCGACCCGCGACAAAATGTATGGAAAATGTAGGTAATTTTCGCTTGTCAGGGTTGATCCCATAGTAAAATACCTATATTGTTCCATATGTGCGCTAAGCTTAAGACTATTGGCTCACAAAATAAAAAAAATCGTAAGCTTTTGGGGACCCATTTTGCCCCATTTAAAGATAAACAATCATTATCATAATCCTAGATACTACATTATTTAAAAAAGCGCATTGAAGTTTTTGGACGTATCTGACCCCTAAGGATTTTTTTAAGGAAAATTTAGAAAACAGGTACAGCCATATTTTTTATTTAGTCTCAAAAGCATCTATACAAAGTTTCATGTCAATCGGTACAGGGAATAAGAAGTTACATGCAAACAAAAAGGGCCCGTTTTACCCCGTAAGTTAGAGTTTGGTACGTTTTTCATCCTTAGTGCTCCATTACGTCGTTCAATGTACCTATATCCCAAATTTCAAGCTCATATCTTCAGCGGTTTGGGCTGTAGCCTAAACTTATTAATTTTGCGTATCCCTAAGGAACCTTATAGATTTTCCTGGATTTTATTAAATACTCTATTAAAACATGCTGTGTGCTTCCTTCATACCAATTTTCAACCATAACCGTTCAGCTGGTTCGATGTAATTGACGCTTTTTTCACCAACTTTGGGACCTTATTTGACCCCTTAGATGAGGAAAATTCGGAAAAACAGGAAAAAACGTAACTTTTATTTTGTTTGAAAAGCATGTATACAAAGTTTTAAGTCAATCGGTACAGGGAATAAAAAGTTACATACACACGAAAAGGGCCCATTTTACCCCCTTAGAGGTCGAAAGTTCAAAATTTTCGTCCTTAGTGCTCCATTACGTCGTTCAATGTACCTATATTCCAAATTTCAAGCTCATATCTTAAGCTGTTTGGGCTGTAGGCTGTCTGTCAGTCAGTAACTCAGGGAAGCCTTTTATATAATAGACTAGCTTAAAACCCGCGGCTTCGCCCGCGTTGTCTTAGTACATAGGTACTTACTTAAAATGAAAAGAGCCCGCGGTTTGATCTACGTTGTCTTTGTAGATGCTTATAATAATATCTAATAGTCCGCAATTTGGCCCGCGTTGTCTTAATACTTGCTTAAAATTACTTGCAAGGATAATGCCCACGGTTTGGTCAAAATTGTAACAGTATTTGCCTATAATGATAATAGATCACGGTTTGGCCCGCGTTTTGTTAGTACTTGCTTAAGATAGTTATTTATAGCACGCAGCATGGACTGCGATGTCTTAATACTTGCTTAAAATTATAAAAGCTCGCCGTTTGGCCTGCATTGTCGTATTACTTACAATGATAATAGCCCATGGTCTGGCCCGTATTGTCTTAGTACTTGCTCAAAATGATCAAAGCCCGCGGTTTAGCTCGCGTTGTGTTAATAATTAGGTACTTACAAAGATAATAACCCACAGTTTGGCCCACGCTGTTATTATACTTACTTAATTAAAATAACAGCCCGCGGTTCAACCCGCGTTATCTTGGCATTTGCTTATATCTAATAGTTCGCGGTCTGGCCCGTGTTGTCTTAATAAATCCTTAAAATTATAATAGCATGCCGTTAGCCTGCGTTTTTGTATTGCTTGTAATGATAATAGCCCACGGTCTGGCCCGCGTTATTTTCGTAACTGCTTAAAATGATAAAAACCCACAATTAGGCCCGCGTTTTCTTGGCACTTACTTAAAATAATAGTAGCTCGTGGTTAAGCCCGCATTAGGCTCGATTATGAAGGCGCCATCGTAATTATAATAGCTAATTATCATAATTATATCTGTTTCATTTTCACTTTAAGCATTCGATAGAGAGAACACTTTTTATGTTGTTATTATATTTACTATGGCGTCTTCATAACTGAGCCTATTATTGTATTACTTGCAAAATAATGCCTGCGGTTTAGCCTGAATTGTCTTAGTATTTGGTTATTTAATTTACTTGTATCTAAAGCTTATTACAGAGTACATACGTGAATTTTTGGATGATAAATTGCTGAATTTCTGAAATTAACTCAATAATAAATAAATATATAAAATAAATATTGGAGGACATCTCACACACGGTCTCTGATCCCAAACTAAGCAAAGTTTGTGATTTGGCTGGCAGAGACTGATATACACATGTATTTCAATTCAACTACATATACATGTATTTCAATGTATGTACTGTATTGTATACACCACCGACCATACTCTTATTTTTAGAATAATTCCAGTCCATCCAAAGGTTGCCTGGTAGAAATCGCCAAAGGCGATAAGGCCGCCATTGTACAGCATATTGTATAGTTTCTGTACTGTGTTTCTGTGTACAATAAAGATATATTTATTTATTTATACATGTAGGTTGACTGGCAGATAATGCTGTTTAGCGTTAAGTCCTCCTTTTGTACAAATAGTGTGCAATAAAGTGTTAAATAAATAAATAAAAATACATTAATAACACTCAGACACAGAGCAAACACATATGAACATCACATAAATATTTGCCCTGGGAATCAAACCCACGCCTCTTTGACCCAGGAGTCAGGGTCAACCACTGAGCTACCGAGGGAGCCAATAATAATAATTGTATGAGTAACTATGTAAGAAATTTCACTTTTCTTTGCTGGAAAACATTGAGGCAACCTGTACGTACGTAGAAAAAAACAATGTCGTATGTGAATTCAGCAACCCATGCTTGGCCGGCGTGATGGATATGGTCCAATTACCCTTCGCGGATAGGCCTATTTTCAGTCATCCATCAGCCGCAGGACGTCCACTGCTGGACATAGGCCTTCCCTATGGATCTCCAATAAGACAGGTTGGAAGCGGCTTGTATCCAGCGCGATCCTGCGGTCTTAATGAGGTCATCCGTCCACCTTGTGGGTGGACGGATGACCTTGCCGGTACATGGTCTCCACTCGAGAACTTTTCGACCCCGACGGTCATCAGCCCTCCGCGCTATGTGCCCTGCCCATTGCCATTTCAACTTGCCAATCCGTTGGGCTATGTCGGTAACTTTGGTTCTTCTACGGATCTCCTCATTAATGATTCGATCTCGCAAAGAGACTCCAAGCATAGCCCTCTCCATAGCTCGTTGGGCTACTTGGAGCTTACTAATAAGGCCCATAGTGAGAGACCACGTTTCTGTGCCATAAGTCATCACTGGCAACACACACTGGTCGAAAACTTTCGACTTGAGGCACTGAGGTATGTCGGACGAGAAGACACTACGCACTTTTCCGAACGCTGCCCAGCCGAGTTAAATTCGTCGATTGGCCTCTTTGTTGAAGTCGGACCTACCTAACTGGACTACTTGTCCTAGGTAGACGTACGAGTCAACGATTTCAAGAACCGAGTTTCCAACAGAAATCGGGGTATTAACACGGGAAACATGGGAATTACACATGACTTTCGTCTTGTCCATGTTCATCTTAAGACCCACCTGTTTCTATTATCCGTAGTGCTATCCGTAGTACCTATTTTCAGTAGGTAGTGCACTATTAATTAAGGCCGGTACAGGTATTCGACATGTTTCATTAAGTCATTAGAAATTTAATTTTCCAGGCAAATGAAAAAATGGCACACAAGTCGTAATTCTAGTCAGGCATATTCTAGGATGCTATTATACTCATAATTTGATTAACTTTTCCAATGGTACCAACCCCAAAAGCACGTGAATAAAATCAGCTGTTCAACACAAAAAGTTCATCGACCCGCGACAAAATGTATGGAAAATGTAGGTAATTTTCGCTTGTCAGTCAGGGTTGATCCCATAGTAAAATACCTATATTGATCCATATGTGCGCTAAGTTTAAGACAATTGGCTCACAAAATAAATAAAAAATCGTAAACTTTTGGGGACCCATTTTGCCCCATTTAAAGATAAACTATCATTATCATAATCCTAGATACTACATTATTTAAAAAAGCGCATTGAAGTTTTGGGACGTACCTATCTGACCCCTAAGGATTTTTTTAAGGAAAATTTAGAAAACAGGTACAGCCATATTTTTCATTTAGTCTCAAAAGCATCTATACAAAGTTTCATGTCAATCGGTACAGGGAATAAGAAGTTACATGCAAACAAAAAGGGCCCGTTTTACCCCGTAAGTTAGAGTTGGGTACGTTTTTCATCCTTAGTGCTCCATTACGTCGTTCAATGTACCTATATCCCAAATTTCAAGCTCATATCTTCAGCGGTTTGGGCTGTAGCCTAAACTTATTAATTTTGCGTATCCCTAAGGAACCTTATAGATTTTCCTGGATTTTATTAAATACTCTATTAAAACATGCTGAGTGCTTCCTTCATACCAATTTTTAACCATAACCGTTCAGCTGGTTCGATGTAATTGACGCTTTTGTCACCAACTTTGGGACCTTAATTGACCTCTTAGATGAGGAAAATTCGAAAAAACAGGAAAAAACGTGACTTTTATTTTGTTTGGAAAGCATGTATACAAAGTTTCAAGTCAATCGGTACAGGGAATAAAAAGTTACATACAAACGAAAAGGGCCCATTTTACCCCCTTAGAGGTCGAAAGTTCAAAATTTTCGTCCTTAGTGCTCCATTACGTCGTTCAATGTACCTATATCCCAAATTTCAAGCTCATATCTTCAGCGGTTTGGGCTGTAGCCTAAACTTATTAATTTTGCGTATCCCTAAGGAACCTTATAGATTTTCCTGGATTTTATTAAATACTCTATTAAAACATGCTGAGTGCTTCCTTCATACCAATTTTTAACCATAACCATTCAGCTGGTTCGATGTAATTGACGCTTTTGTCACCAACTTTGGGACCTTATTTGACCCCTTAGATGAGGAAAATTCGAAAAAACAGGAAAAAACGTGACTTTTATTTTGTTTGGAAAGCATGTATACAAAGTTTCAAGTCAATCGGTACAGGGAATAAAAAGTTACATACAAACGAAAAGGGCCCATTTTACCCCCTTAGAGGTCGAAAGTTCAAAATTTTTGTCCATAGTGCTCCATTACGTCGTTCAATGTACCTATATCCCAAATTTCAAGCTCATATCTTAAGCGGTTTGGGCTGTAGCCTAAACTTATTAATTTTGCGTATCCCTAAGGAACCTTATAGATTTTCCTGGATTTTATTAGTTACTCTATTATAACATGCTGAGTGCTTCCTTCGTACCAATTTTCAACCATAACCGTTCAGCTGGTTCGATGTAATTGACGCTTTTTTCACCAACTTTGGGACCTTATTTGACCCCTTAGATGAGGAAAATTCGGAAAAACAGGAAAAAACGTAACTTTTATTTTGTTTGAAAAGCATGTATACAAAGTTTTAAGTCAATCGGTACAGGGAATAAAAAGTTACATACAAACGAAAAGGGCCCGTTTTACCCCTTTAGAGGTCGAAAGTTCAAAATTTTCGTCCTTAGTGCTCCATTACGTCGTTCAATGTACCTATATTCCAAATTTCAAGCTCATATCTTAAGCGGTTTGGCCTGTAGGCTGTCTGTCAGTCAGTCACTCAGGGAAGCCTTTTATATAATAGATATTGCAAAAATATTTTAACCCTTAACCATGTACCACCGGTCTCTGAGACCGCAAAGTATTTTATTTTAAATATTTCGAATTAAGTCACTATAGTTTAACACATTTCTTTAAACATAACGTGGGAATAATTATGTCAGTTTGTACATCAAAAATTTTTGTAAAAAAGTGTAAAAATGATTGTAATTTAGTATACAAAAGTGAATATAAACTTACACTAGAATATTGAAGACTTGAAGACAAATGAAGAACAGGTTACTCGCAAACGATACGAAAACCAAGCCACTTATGACGTCATCGAAGGTTTTGACCAATCGCGTAGCCCTGGTGTAGTCCTCACGCAATGCTCGCCACTCAGAAGCTGGTAAGTAATGCTAGAACAAATACTTATTATGCTACTGCTCTACCTGCGTCTTAATGTGTAAGTTAGCGCGCTAATTAATCCGTTACGTAACGCTTAACGTTCATGTGTTAAAATTCGGCCTACGTAACGGATTCATTATAGCGCGCTAATTTACGGGTTAAGACACAAAAGGGGCATGAACAATTATTTTTCGCCAGTAATAGCTTATTTAACCAACTTAAATTCGCATGGATCATTGTGTCGTCGATATAATAATTTTCATATTATTGTAGACTTTTCAGCCGATTACGATAAAATTTAAATTGGCCACCTCTAAAAGTATGATCTATCAAACAAAAAAGGAATCATCATAATTGGCGCAGTATTTGCGTAAAATACATACAAAACAAAAAACATAGAGACAAATTGAGAAACTCCTTTGTTAAAGTCGGTTTTTGAACCATAATAATCCTTTTTTTATTGGAAAGAGTATACTTCGAAATTGGTCTCATTTAAATTTTTTTGAAATCGGCTGAGCCATTTTAGATAAATCAACAATAATGTGAAAAATGCTACATCGATCCGTACGAAATATTCGCGAATTCTGTAATTATTTCAGTTGTTAATTCAACAGTGTGATAATTATTTTGACGTCATCACGTAAAATTATCGCCCGAAACGTACTTCACAGAAAACCATTTTTTTTTACGTTTGATAACTGATACGCTTTTATAATTACATATGTGTATCCTGTATCTAAAAGTCTGCTTTGTGCATGTAACAAAATAATGAACCGATTTTTTTCCGTTTGAATGCTGATAATCTTTATAAAGGTATTTTTAAGGTTCCGTACCTCAAAGAGAAAAAGAACGAAACCCTTATAGGATCACTCTGTTGTTCGTTGGTCCGTTTGTCCGTATGTTAAGACTCTTTATCTCGGGAACGCGTAAAGATATCGAGTTGAAATTTAAATTGTATACGTATTTTTATGGTCTCTTGCAGTTGTGTAAAAGTTAACTTCCCAGTTATCGTATAAAAAAGTTAGAGCCGTTTATGTCTTAAAAAACTGCATATTTCGAAACTCACAAAAAACAAAACCAGGGTACTTCCCGTTGAAATAGAACTATAAAATTTGGCGAGAAGTATTGTCTTAGAGTACACATATAGGAATTACTCTGAAAACTGTACATGTTTATTTCACCACTAAATGGTCATTGGCCTAAATTCACAAAATATGGGTTGAAAATTCAAAGTGAGTAAATTGTAACATGTAAGGTATCATATAAAAGAGCTTTATTGACACATGCTAAAACAGATATTTAATTATTTTAGCAATGTGTAATTTTCGATGGATGATTAGAAGAGTGAAAAAAAAAACTTTTTTGTCGATGATAATAGCATAGAGATTTTAACAACATACTTCCCAATTTTGTGAAATTTTCTGGATCTGTATGGAACCCTCGGCGTGCGAGCACTTTTCCGTTTTTTTGAATAAAATTTGCTACGTAATAACTACGAGATACACACGTAATTTTATTTGAGCGTTAAAATTTTGCTACTCCATAATGTTGTATGTATGAAACAGTTGATATTTCTTCAAGAATTTCGGATTGGTCTCAAAGCAAAGCTTATTTATCGTGATGTACTTCCATCTATCCATCCATCAGCCTTGGGACGTCTTATGCTGAACATATGCCTCTCCTTTTTATCTCCAATAAGACTAGTTCAAAGTGGCTTGGTGTCTTACTTGAATCGAATTTAACACTATAATCATAATAATCATAATCAATTTATTGATAACAATAGTTACAGGTCATTACATTGAATTTCTAATTTGATACATAAAAAAGGTACGGTATTGTACCTGTAATAATTATCGTAAAAATTGGTCTTTCTATAAAAATTACATTTCTAAGTTAGTATACATAATTCATCATAAATAATCACAATAAAAATATCAAATAAATAATCACTTTGGGCTTATGTTACCAAAAGTTAGGCAAAAAAATAATGAAATCGGCCAAGTGTGAGTTGCACTTGCGCACGAAGGGTTCCGTACCGCATTAGAACCCCCTTAACCCACTTTAAGCGTGTACCTGTTGCCGTTGTTAATATTTGTTTTATGGATGTTGTAAAGCTATTCCTATTTATTAAATTATTTGGCCAAGATAAACGTGAATGTCTAGTTTTATAATGTGATCGTCTAGAAAATATTTTACTCAAATGGACCCTTATACGTTGTGTAAAGTTTACGTTGTGTTTAGATAATAAAATTTGGATAAATAGTGAACCTAAATTAGTTTCAACACTAGCATATATAAATCTATAAGCAACCAGAATATAATAGGTGTTGCCAGTTCTTTGTATCATAAATAGATACAAAAGTAAAATTGTAAAAAAGGAGAACAAAACAAAATAAAAATAAGTTCAATACGATTCAAATAAGATGCAGTTTCAGAATACCAAAAGAAATACATTCGCTCAGCACATAAAACACATAATAAAAAGAAATCAATTAAATTTGAATACGACAAATTATTACGATGCATGTGACAATATGAAATAAAGAAAGTAGAGTTAAATAAAAGCATGCAACTTAGCTTGATTCCGGCTATCTGCTACTCCTTACAGCTACAGCGATCGGTGATCCGCAGTCTGTCCTTCTTCTCTCTTCGTGGCCAACTTTATGCTAAAAGAAATACTGATTAATGACATTAGTGCTGTAGGAATAATATTATCTGCTCCTCTGAGTTGCGCCAAACTGCATCGCTGCTGACACCATCCTCTGGAAGGAAAACAGGTATGGAATATGGAGTCTAGATCTTTAAGATCTATAAATGGAAAACCTAAGCGAAAACAAAATGTGGGGCTCCCTGCCATCCTTCACCCCACTCAAAGCATTGCCAACAAATCCGTCAGGTTTAGCCCTAACCACGCCACTAAAGACACTAAATATTCAAACCTTCTTATCTCTTACTGATCATCATTCATTCATCTCTTAATCCAGTCATTCATCCAAACACTCCTTTAATAAGGTTAGAACCTAAGGTTCTCAAAGTTTGTTATTATTTGGTCCCCTAAGCTAGTTTTGTGACCAAGAGATTCCTTATGACTCGAAAGATCCCTACAGGAATATCACGGTCGTGTGGTGTGTGTACCTAGTGCATGTTCGGACATCCAGTTGCGAGATAGCAGCCGCTAGCAGGCCACTATTTCGGCCGGATGTCCTGTGTAATTCCCCCCCCCCCCCTCCTTGTGCGGCCGGCTTGACCCTGCTGAAAGGAGCGAGAGTTCATAGTGCCCGTCACGTAGATCCGGCGGCAAAAACCTATGCCAGGCCCCTCATAAGTGTCAAATAGTGTGCAAGTGTGTAAGAAAATGATTTTTCATATTAAGTTTCCATTTGGGGAAAAGAGACCTAATTCCAATAAGATTTTGTCCGTTTTGTGTTAGTTTATGATGAAAACCTTCGATAGCCAGATACCTTTGTCAATACATATTATGTTGTATGTTTCACAATATGAAACAATATGATGGAGTGGAGGAAACGAGCTGTGCCGACCCCACCTAGTGGGATAAGGGCAAGATGATGATGATGATGATGTTTCGAATCTCGTACTGCATCCATGAAATATGAACTTGCAGTGAGAATGCATTAATATGTTGAGTCTCGTTCAATAGAGACGAACCCGGAACTCCTTAGGTAGATGTCTGATCTCCTTGCATAAATGTTTGGCCTCCTTATGGAGTGATGTACATGCTGTCGTATTTTTATAACAGCACAATAATATATAATGTGCAGCACAATGTGTTTCACATATACAAATATCATGAGGATAAATCAGCTGATGTAGAAGGTCATTAGGTTATCAAAAGTTTTCATCCAAATTTGTTATTATTTTGTTTGTACCGGAACTATAAAAAACACAACCTAGCTACATGTAACTGAAATTAAATGTTTAGTAGCACTCATCCACTCAGCCTTTCCAAACATACATCACATGAGTCCTAACGTAAGGAAAACTAATAAATAGTCTACCCTTAGATGGCCCAAAAAAAACAACGTAGTAGGCGCACTGCTTCTGAAAGAAAGGACATTACGCTACCACTATTTTAATCTATTTATCAATTAATCTGATAAGATGATGGAAAATAAACGGAGACTAAAGTATCGTACTTATAGTAAGTACCGCTATTTGAAAGTTAAACACTTTGGAAAATAAACCTGAAAATAAATACCTTGAAAGAATATTCATTAATTAGAAATCCTTTTGAGACCTGAGGTAACGCAAAACCTTATCTTTGGTACGGGAGAACAGCAGGAAATAGCTATAAATTGATTACAATATTTAGATGAAATATAACAACAGCAAATATCTGATTTGTTCAAGCTAGCTGTTAGGTACTGCAAAGATGAATCCTTGAAAGTCATCGCCAAAGGTCTCAAATAGATTTATGATAAGTATATCACTTTCACAACACAAACACTATAGTATGCCTTAATCGACGAAGGCTTTCTGTTCACATACACACTTGGGAAATGAGCAAAGCGAGCGAGCTCTAATTTCCAAATTTTCACACGCGTTATAATTTAACACCTGAACTATTTTCAAAACGAGTATCGTTTACCGCGGTCTAACCCGGACTGCCCCCAAAATCCTAGCTTTTCCCATACAAAATAATTGTAATCTCGACGAATTCCACGCCTGTCAAATACTTGAGAAATCAATTATAAAAATATTTATGGGTTTGTACAAAACGGACGAAAAAATTGAAACACTCGAAATCACTTTAGTTTTTGTAAAAATTTCTAGCGCTATAAATTATTTCTATTCCCAGTAAGTCAACTTGCTACAAATATAAAGTCTTCGACAGAAACAAACCTAATATGTAATGACTATCTAGACATAGTACTCTATTTGTATTTCAGTACCTATATTATTAAGTGATTTGATTTTATATAGCTATAAGGTTATATTTACATAACAGTCCGCCGCCATACCTGTAAATACTTCATTTATTTCGTAAAACTATTTGAAACTACTATCAATCAGCACATAAGTAACCATAAATTATCATTATTTCATTAATTGAAAGTCATTTTCGCCATAAAATTTAATGCTCTATTAACATACCAAGTTGTCTTACTGTCTAAGTTTATACTGTCTCTACGCGACAGTTGCCACTCAAGATTTTTTTTTTGGGAGTCAATATGGATTGCATAAAGGACAACTAGGGTTAACACATTTATATTTTTGCCCAACTACCAAAAGAAGAGAGGTTCTCAATTTATACATACTTTCGCTTTCTTATAAATTTTCAAAATGTTATTAGAAATTAGTATAATTTACATACTCGTATTTAGAATAATACGTAAGACTATAATTATAGTGTCCGATGATTTTTTCGTGACATTAAATAACATAATTAAGATTATAATGGTATATAACGAATAAAACTAATTTTATTATCGCTATCACATAAAATTCAGACATTTATATTAATATTTTTAAGTACATTAATACTGAAATAGTATAGGAATAAGTAAAATGATCTAAAATCAAATGTATGTAAAATAACAGTATGTAACATACAACAATAATGTAACATAATCAGTCTCGCGCGAGCACTCGTTGCCTATGGCGGTGTGTTATTGTGATCTGGTTATTTTTATTTTCATTTCACATGCGACATGACGGAACCGCGACCGATTATTATTGACGAATTTTTGACTTTTGTTCAAAATAAAATTGACGTGTTAGATGACCTGAGTATTGTGCAAATATGTGCGAGTAATTTTACGGATTGTGAAATTGAATCAGGTAAATCAACGTTGGTTAAGTCCTTGTCAGAACAGGGGAGTAGACAGGTTTCCAGAAAAGGCGAAGATAAAAATAAGAAAAATGTTAAAGATGTTATTAAACTATTTAAAGAAAGTGACCCGATGCTGCAACCTATTTTTGTTGCAAGAAACTTAAATAAACTACCCCCAGTTAGTTTCGACCATGTTGACGTGACGAGACTTCTCAAAGATATTGCAAGTATGAAGAACGAGATTCACAATATCCGTAACGACGCTGCCACGAAGTCGGAAATGGAATGTTTTCAGACTAAAATCAGTTTAGATATTAATAACTTGAGAACATGTATGAACAAAATTGACAGCGGCATTTGCAGAAAATCTTCTAACGAATCTAACAAAAATACTGACTTGACCGTCTCCTCAATCAGGCAGTCGAATAATAAATGCTCTGATAAGAATGCGCTTGCACCTGCGACCTCGAGCTCAAGGTCAAGGCCCGCTGATATCGGCCGCACGGCATTATATCGAGATATTGTTTTGCCTACTGTCTCATCGCCGCCGACGCGTATAGAAAAGGCTTCTACGGCCTATGAGAATAAGGACGAAGATGGCTTTACTGTAGTAAGCAGTAAGAAGCGTAAACATAAAACAAATATGTGTGGTACTGCAACGGGACCGAGCAAGATCCAAGTAGCTGAATTATCGTCCACTGTTTATATATCGAGACTTAAGAAAACGACGACAGTAGATGACATAAAATGTCATATTCAAGAAATGGGTGAAACGTGTAAGGAAGTGATATTACTTGCTCAACAAAGAGAAACGGACTTTAATTCTTATAAAGTTATAGTACCGAAAAGCAAACTTGGTACATTTTTATGTAATGATTTCTGGCCTCAAGGTGTAAGGTATAGGCTCTTCCGTGAGTTTGTACCTAAAGGTGACGCCCGTAATTTTAAATAATTAATATGGATTTGGACACCAATTTTAGTATTATTACTTTTAATTGTAAATCTATTAAAAGATCAATAGACGATGTACGAAAAATGTGTTCCATAGGTGATATTGTATGCCTTCAGGAAACTTGGCTCTTAGGACACGATCTAGATTTTGTATATGGAATAGATAGTGATTTTGACTGTACAGCAAAAACATCTGTTGATATGGGCGCTGGCGTGCTTCGGGGCCGTCCTTATGGGGGTATTTGTCTGCACTGGCGGAAGTCAAAATTTAAAAATGTATCTGTTATTGAAACCAACAGTGACAGATTAGGCGCTATACAAATATCTGTTGGAATGAGAACTTTTCTTGTTTTTAGTGTCTATATGCCTACCGACCATAAAGATAACTTAGCTGAATTTATAAGCATTTTAGGTAGGATTAATGCTATTATAGAGGAGAGCCAAGTTCCAGTGGCGTATTTGACAGGGGATTACAACGCTCATCCTAGCGCGGCTTTTGGCGAGGAGTTATTATCTTTTTGTGAGGAGCAAAATTGGAGCTGCATTGACATAATAAAATTAGGTATTAACTCCCAGACGTTCACGTTTATCGACCAGGCACATGGTACCTGTGGGTGGTTAGATCACTGCTTGGTCACAGAGGCCGCCACAAATACAGTACAATCAGTGCAGGTCATAACTGACGTGTTGTGGTCTGACCACTTACCGCTACTTATCAAATGTAATATCGATGATGTATGTGAAAACCGAACACCTTCGATAGATAACGTAAAAAATGTGCCAAATGGAGTAAAATGGGGCCAAAGAAATATCAAACAAATTAATTTATATGGAGAATATTGTTTTAAGAAACTTGGTAATGTAAATGATGTTTTAGATTGTTCAGACTGTAATCATGAAGGCCAATGTACGCGTCTGTACGAACACTATAAATTTATAGATATTTTATACAATGACATAGTTAATATACTACAAAAAGGTGCTATTTTTAGTAGTGGTTCGCATCCTGGTGCTACCAACAAAAATTCGAAGAGTAAGATAGTCGGGTGGAACCACCACGTCAAGGATCTTCACCAGGCTGCTAGAATAGATTTTTCGGGCTGGCTGCTCGCCGGTAAGCCGTCAAGTGGAGAGATTTACGATCAAATGAGACTAAGCAGAAGTAAATTTAAAAATAAAGTTAAATGGTGTCGGAAAAATGAAGATATGATAAAAATGAATATTCTGGCAGAACATAGACAAAACAAAAATTTTATTAAATTTTGGAACGCTACAAAATCTTTAAATTATAAAAAGACTTTGCCATTGACGGTTGGCGGC
Source organism: Hypomecis punctinalis (assembly GCA_949316475.1). NCBI lineage: Eukaryota > Metazoa > Arthropoda > Insecta > Lepidoptera > Geometridae > Hypomecis > Hypomecis punctinalis. Next base: position 21,130,276 of record OX438797.1, read on the forward strand.
GAGCGGGAGCCTAGTAAAATAGCTGAATTATTTGCTAAACGATTTCAGATCGCACCTGAAAAGCTGGATGTGTTGGATTCACCTCGGGCTGGTCGGACGGCCAGTACAGACAATACTAACGACTTATACACGCCTGACAATATCATGAAGGCTGTAAAGGACATGAAACGTGGCAAGTCGCCTGGCCATGACGGCCTGAGCATCGAACACATCCAGTGGGCTAGTCATTTAGTGTATAGTAAATTAAGTAATTTATTTAACTTGTGCAGCAAGTTTTGTTATTTACCCGACAATCTCATGAAGACCGTGGTGGTTCCCATAGTAAAGAATAAAACAGGAGATCTAGGAAATGCAGCGAACTACCGACCCATCTCATTAGGAACGGTAGTGGGCAAAATATTTGAGCGGCTGTTGAGGCCTTCGCTGGTGAACAATTTTAAAATTGACGATGCTCAGTTTGGTTTTCGTGCCGGTCTCTCTACAGATTCAGCAGTGTTTAGCTTGAAGCAAACTGTCCATTACTACTTAAGTAAAGACACCTCTGTTTACGCTTGCTTTCTGGACCTCAGTCGTGCTTTTGATCTAGTTAATTATGGGATTCTCTGGAACAAAATTCTCGACTCTGAGGTACCTAAAAATACTGTGAATCTGCTGAGATACTGGTACGACAACCAAACAAACGCTGTAAGATGGGGTGACTCGACTTCCAGCGAATACAGGTTGGAATGCGGTGTTCGCCAAGGGGGTTTGACCTCTCCGGACCTTTTCAACATTTATATGAACCGTCTGATTGAGGTGCTGAGAAGTACCAGAATAGGATGTCATGTCGGCAATATATGTGTGAATAACTTAAGTTACGCTGATGATATGGTGCTTCTTAGCCCCTCTATCAACGGCTTAAGAAAACTGCTAGCTATATGTGAAAGATACGCTGCTGAGCACGGTCTCATATATAATGTTGCTAAAACAGAAATGTTGGTTTTCAGGGCTGGAAAGGGACCGGAGAGAATACCGAATGTATTTTTGAGGGAGTCGCCAGTGAGGATCGTTCAGCGGTTCAAATATTTAGGTCATATTCTGACAGAGAAATTGAATGATGACGCTGACATGGAAAGGGAAAGACGAAACCTGTCCATCAGGTGTAACATGCTCGCGCGCCGTTTCTCCAGCTGCAGCACAGATGTAAAAACGACACTGTTTAAAGCATACTGTCTGTGCCTATACACATGTCAGCTGTGGACGAAATATACGCGCAAAACGTACCACACCATAAGGGTGCAATACAATGATGATTTTCGCATCCTCATGAGGAAAGCACGTTATTGCAGCGCGTCGGGCATGTTTGCAGATGCGCGGGTTCCGGACTTCTTTGCTGTCATCAGGTCTAGAGTGGCTTCCTTCTGGGCTGGGTTGAGACGTTCCAAAAACGAGATACTGCATTGTTTAGGAAACTATCTAGGTAGCCCGATATTCAAATCATGGATAACGCTGCACCAGAGTGCGAACCGAAAATGACTGTGATATTTTATTTATCACCTTTATTATTATTATTTTATACGTTTTGGTAAATTTAAATTAGCATATGGGTCAATGTAAAGCCTGAAATAAAGATATTTTATTTTATTTTATTTATTTTTTATAACAGAAAACAATGATGTCCGAACCGTTCTTTTCTCATATTCAAAATTTACTTCTTTACTTATTTAACAGATCTCATTGAAATTAAATATAATTAAATACATCTGAGACAGTGACAACCCTGTCCTCAGTGTTCGATTTTTACTCAAAACAATATTTCTGTTAACGCAGGAAATAAAAAGGGAAAAATATGACCTTCTAACATGTTCTAAAGAATTTTTGAGACCCCCGTACTTCAGGCACTTGAAAATGTAAGGTTTCCAATAATTTGCGATTGACCTGTGTCAGAGAATGGCAATTTTGAACTTTATTCTTTAGTGCTATAGATTCTCCAATAAATACTGAGCAGCAACCTGTCGTGGTATTCTTCCTAGAACTTCTCACGACTCAATTTTTTTAAGAACAATAAATATTTCCAAACCCGCATTAGCATGAAAAGGACAGTGAATACAACAAATTTACAAAGTCTGAGAGAGACAGAAAATTTTAGTTAATAATTTATAAGGTGTATAGTCAAAATATAGCATAGGTACATGGAACAGACGTTATGTGTATACATACATAACGGCGGTTACAATGTCCCCCTTAAATATTTATTTTTAGTATTTGTTGTTACAGCGGCAACAGAAATACATCATCTGTGAATTTCAACTGTCTAGCTATCGTGGTTCTTTAGATATAGCCTGATAACAGAAAGATGGACGGACAGCGGAGTCTTAGTAATAGGGTCTCGTTTTGACCCTTTGGGTACGGAACCCTAAAAAAATTAGTTGCATCTTACCTTTTCGCTAGCTGCAATAATTTTAGCGTTTATTTTGTTCAACAACTCCGATAGGTAAATACTAACGCATACAATGTAAACGTCCAGGTAGTTCCAATTCATAGTAGTTATTAAGTTTTGTACCTGAAAGTTTTTTAAATTATTAGATTATACAGGGTTATCTGCTTGTCTTGTACTAAGTCAAACAAGAATAATTTTGATCTAGACCATCATTATAAAGAAATTTTACTTTGGGACCAAACTGGAATCCGAAAAATAAGTCAGTTATTCCAAATAAAAACTTGGAATCGACAAAATGTTTGAAACAGCTGATATATTTTCCTTGAGTTCCGGGATGGCCCATAGTATTATTTGTTCGTAATAATAATCTGAATTATATTCTTTCAGCTTTGTACTTCAGTTCTGGATAACCCTGTAGAAGGTACAGTATACCTACTAAACATATAGAATTTTCCAGATAGGGTACCAAAAGGGGTTACTAAGACCATACATTATAATAAACTTATACTATACAGGGTTACTGGCAATTAATTAGCATCCTTTTAGGGGCTTATTCTGTACATCAAAACTAACAACTTTTGTCAGACCTAAAAAAATACAGCTGTTCGTACATTTTGTCGAGGGTGAACGATATTTTTCTATAGAACAGCTTTTTTGAGATCTGACAAAAGCCACATCGTAAAAGTTGATGGCACAGAAACGTGGTCTCAACTACGGGCCTTATTAGTAAGCTCCAAGTAGCCCAACGAACAATGAAGAGGGCTCTGCTCGGAGTCTCCTTCGAATCAAGAATGAGGAGACCCGTAGAAGAACCAAAGGGGTCGTTCCTGTAAGTTCTGCTATTAAAGAAGAAAGAAAGAAAGAAAGGAAGTTTATTTATTAACTGAGTAAGAAATCGGTACAAATTGTCCACGAAACAACATTATCGATTCGTTCACATCAGTTGGATTAACAGCGGGCCCCCAAACTCGGCTAAGCCGGTCTCTTGGTGGCCCATTCCAAATTAATTGCCAAGAGCTGAATTGGCGCGATTATAGACTATTATCGTACCATATCAAAACCTGATCTACATACCTATAATTGACATAATTTTTTTTGATAAATGAAATTTAGAAACATTAAACAAAACATTACATTACATTATTTGTTCTACTAGTAGAACTACCGGGAAAAAATTGTCCCAGTAGTCCTAACGTATAGAACTATTGGGACAAAATTTTCTCGGTAGTTCTATTTAACTGTAGAACATATCGCTTTCAGGGCTCATAAGATCGAACTTGTTAAAATCTTGAATTTTCATTCCGTTGAATATAACTTACCGTTTTATCAGGACATAACATGGCACGTAATTTTTTTTTTTTATATTATAATGACAATACTACACTACTACTACATAGAAAGCAATTGGATCATCCACAGACCCTTGAAGGTCTAAAGATAATCCAAGTGCTCAAGCCCACTGCCAGTTGGCAGCGTGCTCAGCATGCTGGCAGCATTGCCACGCTGAATGGCTATGCTTATGCGTTGAGCCAAATAAACACCAGCATTTTGGTCACGCGTCGCGTCCACCAGACGCTCAGAAAGACTTTTGAAAACGAGATGAGCTCCCGGCCCCCACAGACCCAAAGTTCAATTATCCTGGTTGTTTTAACCGTTTAGCCATGTCAGAGGCCTTCAGGCGGCCTAAATACTCTGACACCAGGGTTAGCCACTCGACCCATATGAACTTACTTAGTTACTTACTTGTAGAGCAATCCCAATTACTACATTTTTTGGCACGTCCAAATCAAAATACCAGGGAAATTGGTCCTTCAAGTACTCGTTAAACATATTCATGTCCGGGTGGCACGCCACAATATGCTCTATTTTGTGTATCAGCGATAACATGTGTTCAACTGAAAAATAAAGAGTAAGTATACCTTTTTGACGCTTGTGAAGTTAGCCGTAGTGGTCTAGAGGTTAGCTAGAGTCTAGAGGTAGTGACATCCGCCTTGCAATCGTGAGGTCGTGGGTTCAAATCCCGGTCCCGTACCAATGAGTTCTTTGGAATTTATGTACGAAATTTAACACCACTGGCTTTTCGGTGAAGGAAAACATCGTGAGGCAACCTGCATGCGTCCGTAGAAAATATTCAAATAATGTGAATCCACCAACCCGCACTGAGCCAGCGTGATAATGACTGCTGTGAAGTAAGCTACAAGCTGCGCAAATCCATACTCTTTGCGCGGCTGACATATCATGAATAAATTGCGACTGTGCAATGACTCGCATCGTGTTCAGAAGCTACTAAGTTCGATTGGGCTAATACTGGTAATAATTCATGCACAACTTAAAAAAAAAAGACTTTAATATGTAAAGAAGATCAACTATTACTATAGAATTGACTGGCTCGGTGGCTCAGTGGTTAGTAAACCTGACGCCTGGGTCAAAGAGGTGTGGTTTCGATCCCCACCCAGGGCAACCATTTATGTGATGAACATTGGTGTTTGCTCTGTGTCTGGGTGTAATTTAGGAACTATCTATATAAGTATGTATTTAAAAAATATGTATGTGTAGTATATCAGTCTCTGGCAGCCATATCACAAGCTTTTCTTAGTTTGGAGTCAGAGACCGTGTGTAAGATGTCCCCTAATATAAAAAAAAACAACTATGATTAGCTGCGTACGTTTTTTTCAGTATGAAAATAAATCTGGTGAGTGCAACCCTTATCACCTAGGGATATTAATAATCTAATATTGTGTACGTACGAAATTCGAATACTTTGCTCGAATCGATGTGTCATCCATGTAGTAATTTTTACGCAGTTACAATTGATGATTTTTCAAAAACGGGTCAGTTGATTCCGATAAAGTATAAATGGAACGACTTTGGGAGTACATTACCCTTAATATCCATAGTAAAAAAACAACAAGTTGCACGCCGGGAGTTTTTTTTTTGAGATCATTTAGCTAAAATATCGATGAACATACAAAAATATACATAAACAAAAAAGTCGTATACAGGGTTATTTCTAATCAATTAGCATCCTTCTAGGGGCTTATTCTGTACATCAAAACTAACAACTTTTGTTCTACGACTTTCGTCAAAACTCAAAAAAAAAAACAGCTGTTCCATACATTTTGTCGGGGGTGTTATGTCGCAGTTTTTCTACGGGACATTTTTTTCTATGGGACATTTATTTTTTTGAGCTTTGACGAAAATTGTAGAACAAAAGTTGTTAGTTTTGATGTACAGAATAAGCCTCTAGAAGGATGCTATTTGATTAGAAATAACCCTGTATATAATAATAAATTCTTTATTCGACCAAAACAAAGTTTACATAATATTTTATTTTAACTAAGGTAGAATAATTGACTACAAAATTATAATAGGTTTCTGTTGCCGAACTAGGCCGACGCCTGTGTTTCAGCTTACAGTGCCCTCCCCCCTATATGCACTTTTCCAGCTATGTAAAGCCTTCTCGAAGAAGTTTTTTTTTAGATGATGATCATAAAATATATACCGCGTGTTTCTTCTATAGTAAGTAATATTCATAGTAAAAGTTGTTCATGATAATAAGTACAATGATATCTTAAAATGTCTGGGAGACATAACCACTCTTGTACCATTCAATTCAATTTTATGTTAATTGTGAATACTGTTTTTTTTATTATTGATGTGCAATATTTAAAGATATATGTAAACGTATTTTGGTGTGCAATAAATATATATTTGACTACTTCGGTGGCTCAGTGGTTAATGACCCTTACTTCTGGATAAAAGAGGCGTGGGTTGATCCCCACCCAGGGTAAATATATATTTATATGATGAACATAAGTGTTCACTTCATTAAAACTACCGTGAGTATTCATCATAACTATAACAGAATACGGCTAAAACTCACGTTATAATTATACGGTCAATCCGCAAGGAATCCAACCAGTTTCAGAGTATTTATAACTCCATCCTCAGGGAATACGCGCACCCCCGTCGACCGGCGCGCGCGCACTGAAGTCTGCGGCGCCTGCCCGCGCGGCGATGGACCGCGCCTCCCGCGCGGCTGCCCTCGCCGCTCGCGCCTGCGCAGCGCGCGCTTTATTGCTGGTCTCAGGGGCTGGATGTTCATCTTCTTCCACGTCTATCTCCGATAGCACTCCTTGTGCTGAGCAAGATCCTGGATCCTGGATTCCGTGCGGATCGACCGTATAATTATAACGTGAGTTTTAGCCGTATTCTGTTATAAACATAAGTGTTTGCTCTGTGTTTGGGTGTTATTTAGTTACTATCTATATAAGAATGTATTTAAAAATAAGCAAGTATTACTATGTAGTATATCAGTCTCAGGCTGCCATAACACAAGCTTTGCTTGGTTTGGGACCAGAGACCGTGTGTAAGATATCCCCTAATATTTATGTATTATTTATTTATATTGTACTGTATGCCCGTCATCTCATCCTGCATTTAACTTACCCAAACCCAAAGTAATGTTAACTACAGTAACTATGTAGCACTTATTTCTGACTCGACTGTCAATATACTCGTCCAAGTTACAGTTTACTATTTTCTTCATCAAACTGGACCATTTGTATCCTATTTGGATGAATAGAAACGTGGTGGCGCACGTCGATGCTTGGAAAGCAAAATAACCTGTGGATAGCAAATACGGTTAAAAGGACATGTCCACAAAATGTATGGAGGCTGGTATAATAATAATCAAAAATTCTAACCACAACACTCGTTACATTTCGAGGAAGTTCATATTTTTCTGAGTCTATTACATTAGTTAAAACCAAAAAGAGCCCCCCGTTTTTTTGTTAAATTAATTTTGAATCTTTTAGGATAAGTAACCTCCATTATTTTTAAATGGATGCATTTTTACCAATTCGACACAGTTTTTAAGTATTTTTTGTCACATTGTACCTACCAACTGGTCTCACTGGTAGGTTTTGGAAGAATCAGCCACGAATGTAAGTAAAATACTTTATTATTGCTAAACTAGAAAAAATACAAAGCTGTATTATTATTTTTGATACAATTTATTTTTTTCATTTAAAATAAATGGAGGGATCAAAAAATCAAAATTAAACATCTTTGAGAAGCCCATATATCAAGCTTTCAAATGATGAATAAATCATTTTGGTCCAATTTTTCTTTGAATAATATACCACTTGTGAACGTCACCATGTTCAATTATGAGCTTACATTATCATCATCATTATCCACAGACTTCTTTATCCAATATTATAAAGTAGCAGTGGGCAGGGCACATAGTTCGAGGAACAGATAGCCGATAAGGACGTAAAGTTCTCAAATGAAGACCACGGACGGACTAGCTAGCGACGCATAATATAATAAGATGACGATATAATAAAGATCGCAGGAACGCGCTGGATGCAGGCCACTTCCAATCAGCCTTATATATAATAGGCTTGTTAACTAAAAATATATAATTAGTCCGTCAAATAGACTGTCAAAAAATATTAGACACATATTTTTTCTTTTGTCATTTTAACAATTATCGATTAAGATATAGCCCGTTAAAGTTCCGCGTGACGTCACTAACCGCTGTCAAATGTACCGGCTAGTGCCATCACGAGCCCCTACAACAAACCTTGTCAAACTTTGACAAGGTTTATCTTTGTTACTAATTGTTTTATTGTCAAAGAAAAATATGTGTAAAATATTTTTTTTTTAATCTAACTGACGGACTAATGAGACGTTTTCCAAAAAAAAAATAGTTACACAAAACTTACTAGATGGCGTAATAGTCATATAAATTGATCTATCATTATCAACTAGAATAGGGTGTGAGACAGAAACCTATATTAAAGTCTCCAATACTTTACTGAGGTATGACTTGGACTACGTTTGGACTTGACCGCGACTTTATTGGACTATGACGTGACTATTTTAATAAAATATGACTAAAAATTATTCAATATTAATACTTGATATTGGCAAATGCACAACAATGCGACGCCACAACATAAATAAGAAGAAAAATACATCTTGACAATGACAGTACGATTTCCATAGTCAAAGGATCGACGATTTCAAACTATTGTCGCCATCTATTGGATACTTTTATCACAAATTTTTTTTTTTAGAAAACGCCTCATTATAATAATGATTTCTATACCTAGTAAAGATCCCTATTCTATAGATGAGGCCTATGTCCAGCAGTGGACATCTTACGGCTAATGGATGGATGGATGGATGGAAGGACATATATTTTACCCCTTCAAATATGGCGCAGATACAAAAGAGCTGGTAGATTTATAATAAGACCGTTTAAAAGTGGCTTGCAATTGTTCAAATGGTTCACTTTAATGAATATAACATTTAGTTTAGGAGTTGAATAAAAAAACCGGCCAAGTGCGAGTCAGGGTTGCACATTGAGGGTTCCGTACCAACACATCGTTAAAATAATTAAAAACTTGTTTTAGCATGTGCTAATTAAGTTCTTTTATATGATACCTGACATGATACGATTTAGTCATTTTGAATTTTGAACCCATATTTTGTGAATTTCGAGGCTCTATTTTTGTGTGATTACTGAGAAGTTTTTCTTTTACACAACTGCAAGATATTATAGATATAGGTAGACAGTTAAAATTTCAACTCAATATCTTTACGCGTTCTCGAGATAAAGAGTCTTGACATACACACAGACGGACAGACGGACAACAAATTGATCCTATAAGGGTTTCGTTTTTTCCGTTTGAGGTACGGAACCCTAAAAAAAGCTAAGCCTTACCTAGAGCACCGATCGAGATAGAATGTATAAGAAGGCGATAAACACACAATAGCATAGCAGCTATTTGACCAATACCAGTTAAGAAGCAGTAAAGGAAGCGCCACGAAAGTATTTTGAATCTGTGGAAGAAAAATTAAGTAACAAAGTTATTGAAAATTTAAAGAAGTTACCGTAGACCACGGACTACTGGCAGCTACAGCATAGGACGTCCACCGACTAGGTGGACTGACCACCTCATTAAGACCGCAGAATTGTGCTGGATGCAAGCCGTTTCCAAACAGTTTAATAGGAGATCAGTGGATGTCCTCTGGGAAAACAAACATACGTATATATAAGTTTTACGTATCTTAACATAAAATCCTCACCCAATAAGTTGAAAGAACTATGTTCGTTACGCAGAGATATTTTAGAGTACTATTACGTTATTTTTGACATGTAACTGCTACTGTGTTTTTTAGTTGTTTTAAACTGTTATTTTTGACGATGCTATTGCAGATATTTCTATTACAGTATTTCTGACATTTTTTTTTTTGTAATATTGTATTTTTATGTACTTAATGTACCGAATTTTAATTAATTTGTTGTAATATCACGGCTAATAATTCAATTCAATTGAGTACATAATTAATAACTGTTATTTTGACGATTCGTGGGGTGTTGCTCATTGTATATTTTTGTATACCAATGTATGTAATTATCCCTACTGAAAATAAATGATTATCTATTTATCTATCTACTGACTATGCTGTAGAAAATCAATGCATTTCTTTTAAAATACCGAGTTAATTCTGCGAGTATTTTACTGATAATTATTTTTTGCGTAAAATGACATTACCGACTCTAACCGTGTACAGAATTCGCGAATATTACGAACGGGTCGATGAAGCATTTTTCACATTATTGTTGATTTATCAGAAATAGCTCAGCCGATTTCGATAAAATTTAAATGGAACCAAGTCTAAAGTATACTCTTTCTAATTAAAAATAATTATTGAAATCGGACTACCTAATATGTAAACAGTTATATACACATAAAAATATATATGCGTCGCATTAAGTACCTCCTCCGATTCTTCGGTCAAAAATAAGAAGAAAACTAATCTGAAAAGAAATATTTCTACGATTTACCCTTTGAGCAAATATCTTTAGAGTCACAATCGTGCAAAAAAAGTGTTCGAACCAAAACCCAAGCTACGCAGTGGGCAGGCTTTTTAGTTAGTCGTAAGGCGATTGTAAACCGACTACTACGCCGCGCGATACCAAAGCGCTGTTACCAGCACTAATTAGGTGACATAACGTCGAGATTTCGAGAAAACGGCTCATTGTGAATTAAATGTAAATATCTAAGTCGGTATATATTACAGCGCTCGGACATTTTTTTACTACTAAAAGTAAGTTCGTATAGGCCGGGTGGCTAGCCCTGGTGTCAGAGTTTTTAGGCCGCCTGAAGGCCTCTGACATGGCTAAACGGTTAAAACAACCGGTTTTTACTACTTTCACTTAGTGACTGTGGCTCTGTAGATATTTGCCCGAAGGATTTACCTCATATTTGCAACATCGGCATCCAAAATCCCCTGCACGGGGTTCAAGCCAAGCGTCTGACCAAAAATTATAAGCATTTTCATAGATCGCTGGAACGAATCCAATTGAGTCTTGGGCTCATCGATCTGCAGTTTTTTTGTTTCCGGGGATACTTCTGAAAATCGCAAATAGGTAAATTATTGTTTTTCAGTAGCTTTTATAGTGACATAATACAAAACTTAAAGCCCTCGATCGACCTAAAAAAACATCGACTTTAAAACTCGATTTAATAAATTCGTTTTTAAAAATCAGTTATAAAATCGACAAATTATTGACGTCCCATTTGACGTTTTCCTTTTTTGCAGTTTACGTTTTTTTTTAAAATAGCCGTGTCCAGTACTATACTCTATAAACTTTAACTTGATCTCTGCGACAGCTGCCAGAAAAATCACGCCTATGAAGTCCTGAATTTCTTAATAGTACAGACAGTACCTGTCAATGTCATACTTTGTGGGCATGCCGATTAGTGATGGGCGACGAATGATCGTGACCACAGAGTTTTACATAGAGTTTTAATTAAAATATCGATAGTTTATACTGACGATATTTTAAATATAACTTGATTTATCATACATTTTATTGTATATTTTAATATCATAACATTTTTTACATGTGTAATTAAAGTAAACCCAATTATATGTTACATTAGCATCGATAATAGTGAAAAACGTCGATAATTACTATCGTTACATTATTATGAGTATATAATTAAAATCATAACATTATTTACTTACATGTTTTTTTTTTCATGGACATTTTCATATCTGTCTATTAGGTTGTATTTTTGACTGTTATTTTTCTTTGACATTTGTATTATTGACATTAATTTTATATAATTGATTTATAAATAATTATCATTAGTGTAATTCGTGCATGCGGTACTAATTGAATAAATAAATAAAGTACATACTAGATCTTAAATAATAGTAAGTAAATGAAATCCAATTTCTCACTTTCAACTACTCATTCGATTTCATTACAACATTGTTTGAAAATCGATTTTTTCCACCACTATCCCAACTCTAAACATGTCAATCTTCTACTGTCGCAGAGATCAAGTTAAATTTTATAGAGTATAAAATTTTGCGTGCATAAATTAATTCTTTCAAAATATAATTAAAATTATCAATTTTATGCAATGCATAAACATGGCTATATCATCTCAACATGGCATGGCTATTCTTAACAATAAGGTAAACTGCAAAAGAGGAAAATGTCAAATAAAACGTCACAAAGTTTTAAAAACCTGGCTTTAAAGTCGAACTTTTTTGTACGTCGGTCAGGGACTTAACATACCTAGCCCTATTTTTGAAATGTTAGAATCTTTTATAACATTAGCAGAGTATCGCATGGTTTCACTAGCATAGATTTTTCAATGCTTTTGCTCAACCACGAGATCATTTTTGAAATGCATATGTTTGAATACAAAACAATTGTTTTTTTTTTCTATTTTTCCAATTACAAAGGCGTAAGAAACGCTGGTGTGATGATCTCGACACTTTCCGGGAAGGTTGGCGGCATTTGGCTGCAGAACGCAATAAATGGAAGGAAGTGGGGGAGAACTTTGCCCAGAAGTGGGACAGCATAGGTTGAGAAAAAAGACTAAGCTATACTTCATTAAAAACTGATTAGAACGAGCGTGTGTCACACAATGTTACACCTTCTACTGTAAAGTGTAATATTGTTACGTCACACGCTTGTTCGTTCAATTCAATTGTCATAAGAACGTTACTTAGGTATACTTAAAACCTAGTCTCTATGTTGTATGCTTAATAAATACGTACTATTTTTTTTCAATTTTCCTTTGTTCACCACAGTAATAACGTCATCTTTTCTGAAAACCAACAATCGAGTAGGTATAAAAATTATTTTAAAAATTACTAAAACATTTATCATTTGTTTAATGATATCAAACCTGTTATTTAGTTGTGAAATTTTTAAGCCTTTGAAATTTATCGTTTCTAGTTCTTTCGGAAGCTCTGAAAAATTGAACACTTCATGAAAATGATAGTTACTTAAAAAATACCAGATAAATGAGGTAATTTCTTCGATCATTCCTAATGAAAATCGCTGATGACAAAAAATCCTTTAGTATACAGAACCTGTGAACTAATTTTAGTTGAGGTTCATTAAAAAATGCAATCTGTAGACGAGAATCAACATCCAGAAAGACGAGAGCAAATTGTTAAGTTAAAATGGAAATCTCTCTTCACTTCGTTTTCTCGGTCAATTACCTATGTTTAAGGGATTTAAGAAGCCGTGATGGTCTAGAGGTAGTGACACCCGCCTTACAATCGTGAGGCCGTGGGTTCAAATCCCGGTCCCAATGAGTTCTTTGGAATTTATGTACGGAATTTCACACCACTGGCTTTTCGGTGAAGGAAAACATCGAGAGGCAACCTGCATACGCCCGTAGAAGAAATTCGATGGCGTATGTGAATCCACTAACCCGCACTGGGCCAGCGTGGTGGATATGGCCCAATCACCCTTCGCGGGTAGGCCTACGTCCTGCAGTGGACTATTAAAAGCCTGGTACAGTACAGTACAAGAGATTTAAGTAGGTACTTGAATGTAGATTACGTATGATTGTAAGATAGGCCAACAAAACGTAGAATGTCCACAGACTAGAAAATTTAATCAAGACACAACAACATGCACGCTACTATCTTTTTAACCAACTTCAAAAAAGGAGAAGATTCTATGTTCATCTCTATGTATTTTTTTTGTATGTTTGTTGATATTTTCGCTAATTATTTAAGGAGAACCGAATCATCTTTTTTTAGTTTTAAAGGGTAGTATGTATAATATTTTTACTTCCGAGGTGGTCCCAAAATTTAAAATTTATCGCAACCGGTTCAGTCTTTTTGACCGACGAACCACGGGAAGAGGTATACAATTATACGCGTATGCGGACGCGTATATATAAATATTTTTTATGTTTAACCACGCACAACTTTTTTTATAGTGATCCAATTTCAATAACTCTTTTTTATTGGAAAGAATATATTTTGAAATTGGTCCCATTTAAATTTTATCGAAATCGGCTGAGTTATTTTTGATAAATCAACAATAATGTGAAAAATGCTCCATCGATCCGTGCGAAATATTCGCGAATTCTGTACAAGGGTGAAGTCGGTCATGCTAATTTTTGAAAAAAATAATCTTGTTTGAAGAATCAACAATATTGTATATATTGTACATAAAGTTGAGCGATCTATTTAAATTTTGTACACGATGGAAGTCGGTTTTGCAACTTTTTGCGAAAAATAAATTTATCCTATTTAAAAATAACAGAGAAATTTTACGGGTGTACACTGTACATAAAGCTGTTATGTAGGTGTGAAAACATCTTACGGTTGATGTGATGGTGACGTTGATACAACAAAATCTTACAAAAAGTTTTACCTCTCGGAGTTTTGATGACGTCACCATTCATGGTACAAAACAAAATATACTCCACACCAAGAAACGACTGTCCCACTAAACTTTTACAATAAACATGTTCATATGACAAGTAATCAACTACGGAGTCGTACATTAACATGTTTGAATATTTTATTATCTTGTCTCCTTGTCAAATAGTTGACATGACAATAAAAATATTGTGCGTAGAAGGTCACAGTCTAGTCTAGCGGAAGGGTTATTTGGGTGTGTTCATCGATTTTACACACTCTAGCTGTGTAGTTGGATCTTATTTACACAACACAGTTCAAAAAATTGAATGTAAAAACTATAATAATATCATGCGATACTTATGCAACAAATTGTCTCAGTTGAATACTGACACAAAATATCCTGTACGTTATAGAAAGAATCAACCAATCAATCAATTAGCCCTCTATCCTGAACTACTGTCTATTATGACGTATATTTTTTTTTCTCTATTAGAGAATATCTCTTAGTTCAGTGTGCCTTTTGGCAAAGGCCTCCTCTAACATTTTCCATTGTGTTCTATCTCTGGCAACCCTTCTCCAGTAAGGGCCCGCTGTAAGCTTTAATTCATCTTCCCATCTCTTATGTTGTCTTCCCCGTTTCCTTTTTCCGTCTCTGGGATACCAGTCTGTCACAATTTTACTCCACTTTTCCTGAGTACTCCTTAGCATGTGGCCTGTCCATCTCCATTTTAGTTGGTCTATTTTCGCAAGTACATCCATAACTCTTGTCTTGGCTCTTATAAAGGTGTTTCGTTTCCTGTCTTGTTTCTTGATGCCTAACATGCTTCTCTCCATTGCTCTTTGACAGCACTGCAGCTTATCTCGGGGGTGTTTTGAGAGAGACCATGTTTCACAGCCATATGTGATACAAGGTAGAATACAAGTGTTGTAGACTTTCCGTTTTGTACTGATGCTAAGGTCGTTGGTCTTCATGATTTCTTTGAGTGACCAGTATGTTTTTATAGAAAGAATACAATAGATAAAAAATGGCTATGCATGCCCCAAGCATTCATGCTCGCCATCGAAGGCTCATACCTACTTACGGCGGCATCTTGTGACCAGTCGTTTTCCTTCCTTTCTTAAATTAAAAAAATATTTGTAACTTTATTATTTAAGATATTTAGGATAATTTTTTTATAATAAAATATAATATACAGGGTTATTTCTAACCAATTAGCATCCTTCTAGGGGCTTATTCTGTACATCAAAACTAACAACTTTTGTTCTACGACTTTTGCCAAACTCAACAGAACAAAAGTTGTTAGTTTTGATGTTCAGAATAAGTCCCTAGAAGGATGCTAATTGATTAGAAATAACCCTGTATATATTTTTATATTTTTAACTATTTAAAAAAATGTTTTTATTTTTTAAGTATAACCACGCATAACTTTTAAGTAGTAGTCCGATTTCAATAATTCTTTTTTTATTGGAAAGAAGATACTTCGAAATTGGTTTCATTTAAATTTTATCGAAATCAGCTTAACCATTTAATAAATCAACAAAAACGTAAAAAATGCTACAACGATCCGTGCGAAATATTCGCGAATTCTGTACACGGCTGAAGTCGGTCATAACTTTTTGTAAAAAATAATTATTTGTTAGCACTTGAGTCTGTGCTTAGTATTTTTTAAATAGTAATAAAGATCACTCTAAACTTCTCAAACACTTTAAACTGTATAAATTTTAATGTATGGTTATATCTAATCAATTAGCATCCTTTTAGGGGCTTATTCTGTACATCAAAACAAACAAATTTTGTCAAAAATAAAAAAAAAAGTTTTAAGATTTGAAAAAACCGGACAAGTGTGAGTCAGGCTCACACATCGAGGGTTCCGTACAAACATATTGTTAAAATATTTAAAAACCTGTTTTAGCATGTGCTAATGAAGTTATTTTATATGATACCTTACATGATATGATTTACTCACTTTGAATTTTGAACCCATATTTTGTGAATTTTGAGGCCCTATTTTTATGTGATTTAAATAAAAATGTACAGTTTTCAGATTTATTCCTATATGTGTACTCTGAGACAATGTTTCTCGCCAAATTTCATAGTTCTATCTCAACGGGAAGTACCCTGTAGGTTTTGATTTTTGTGAGTGTCGAAATATGTGTTTTTTTACGACATAAACGGCTCTAACTTTTTTATACGATAACTGAGAAGTTTTAGTTTTACACAACTGCTAGAGATCATAGATATACGTATACAGTTTAAATTTCAACTCGATATCTATACGCGTTCCCAAGATAAAGAGTCTTGACATACACACAGACGGACAGACGGACAGACGGACAACAAAGTGATCCTATAAGGGTTCCGTTTTTTCCTTTTGAGGTACGGAACCCTAAAAATATCGCAGAACAAAAGTTGATAGTTTTGATGTACAGAGGAAGGTCCTAAAATGATGCTAATTGATAAGAAATAACCCAGTATATCATGTACGTATGGAGATCGAAGTTTCTTCGCACGCACTCATAATAATATCCTATAAAAGCCTCAAATGACTTTCTCATCTAAACTTGTTCTGCAAAACCGAGTGCAAAGAGCCATTACGTCGACGACGATTATGACGTCATAGTTCAAGCCGCACCATTTGCATAAACTGTATCAGTCGATATTGAAATGTAAATGCGTAGACCTGAAGTCTACGCTGTAATAGAATCTGGAATCAAGAGATTAGTGAAATTATGCAAATCTAAGTCTGACTTACTAAGTAATTCAAGTTGAAGTCGAATTTCGAAGTTGTTCGAACTTTGTTGAATGTGGAATTACGAGAAAAAGTCGGCCAAGTGTGAGTTAGGTCTAACCAATAGCAAAGAAGATATAATAATACTATATAGTATAGAACGGTCACTCGTTACCCCCCACCCGTTTGACTCTTCCTCACTTCCACCCCGCGTTTCACGGACCGATCGCGTACTCTGCGCGCGGGCTGCACTGGCCGGTAGATTTTGTAATAAAAAATACCTAGACTGTGACAATAGGGAAGAATTGTGCTGTGTATTGTATATCAATAATACGTAACAAAACAATACATTTTAATGTTAATCTAAGAATTAGTAAAAGGAATATATTTTACATTATTTGGTAACTTTCTCTTCATATTTTCTTTCAAATAAAGTAGATCGGTCACTTATTGCTAAAATTCTTCCAAATTAAGTAATTATTATACTTTTATAACCACTAGATTTATATTCATTTTTGCAAAATTGAACGCTGACAGCCATAGACGTTCCGCACATACGTAAATGCGCGTGTAGCGATCGTGCGTATGTGTGTTGTCTGTGAGTAAGTACTGTGTAGTGTGCGTAAGACAGCAGATTTTGTGTGAAAAATCGCGGAGTGTCCGGGCTGTGCCAATAGGCAGTTCGATGGAAACCTATTTTAGGGTTTAGTACAAAAATAAAATAACTGTAATCGTCTAGTGATAATAGCACCCGCCTTAAAACTGTGAGGGCGTGGGTTCAAACCCCGGTCCAGTAACAGAGAGTTCCAACAACAAACGAACAACAACACTTTATTAGACAATCATATTACAAAAAAAATAGATTATAATAACAAAAAAAGAATAGGTTTCTAATTGGCGGCCTTAACGCTTAAAGCGAGTTCTTCCAGGCAAACGACGGGAGTTCTTTAGAAGTAATGTATGGTATTTCACATCACTGGCTTTTCAGCCAGGGAAACAATCGTAAGGCAACCTACATAGATCCATAGAAGAAATTCGATGGCGTGTGTGAATCCAACAACCCGCACTAGGCTAACGTGGTAGATTCATATCCACCATCCCATTGACTATACGTGGGTAGGCTATGTTTAGCAGTAGACTGTTAAAAAGGGCGGTAGAGTACAGAAAATTAATTATTTAGGTAGCCCAGTGGTTAGTGACTCCTGTGCCAGTGCTATGGGTACAGTCATTAAATATTTTGTATGGAATGTCTTTTTTGCGATTTTGAAGTTAGTTCCATAGTAAAAATTGATTATGATGACATGGCAAACCAACAGTCCGTAAATGCTTTCTCGTAACAGAATCTCCAGAAGTCGAAAGTTTTCGACCAGTGTGTATTGCCAGTGTTGACTTATATCACAGAAACGTGGTCTCTAACTACGGGCCTTATTAGTAAGCTCCAAGCAGCCCAACGAGCCATAAAGAGGGCTATGCTCGAAGTCTCCCTGCGAGATCAAATTAAGAGTGAGGAGATCCGTAGAAGAACCAAAGCTACCGATATAGCCTAGCGGATTGACAAGTTAAAATGGCAGTGGGCAGGGCACATAGCGCGGAGGACTGATGACTGATGGGGTCGAAAAGTTCTCGAGTGGAGACCACGTACCGACAAATGCAGCGTAGGATTCCACCCACAAGATGGACAGATGACCTCATCTAACCGCAGAATCGCGCTGGATGCAAGCCAATTGGAGATCTTTAGAGGAGGCCTATGTCCAGCAGTGGACGTCCTATAGCTAAAAAGAAGAAGAACAACAAAATCTCCGTTTCATTTTTTAAATGTTACAATTGTGTTTTTTTTTTTTAATTTTCGTCATGCGTCTTTTTAAGTTTTTGCAGGATTATTGTGAGCCACCAAGTAGTAGGTAAAGTACGTCATTGGAAATGGAATCACCATAATCAACCTATAAATCGAATATTATTTGAACACGTTAGTTTGTTTGCTTACTAACAAATCCTGACATGTCTGATTTTCAGAAGTAAATATTAGTTGTAGAATATGTGAAAATAGAATTTAGACAGGCAGGAAGTAATAAGAAATTAGATTCAATATTGACTAACCCATTTGTTATTAGAAAAACATTATTATTTGTTGTTAGTATTGTAGAGTAGACCTACGTGGCGGAAATATAAAGATGCAGTATAAGCATTGATTTAGTGTAGAAGTGACGTTGTAGGTTGTTTAAGTGTGTTTATTAATTAAGACAAGGCAACGGGCAGAGAAACACAGAAACGAGTACATTTGAATGCGCGAGTTGAGAGGTATATTGATTCAAGTGCGAATGATATTGATTCAAGTTTAAAAAATATCATAGATAAGGGAAAATCTTGAAAAATTTAATGAACCGGACAAAATATAATAATAATGTGTACATTATGAGTAATTAATTAAAAACTCACTGCCGCCCACCGCTCTGGCGCGATCCTATCGAGCGCGACCGCGTAAGCCCGAGTGAAGGGAGAATTTTTGAAATAATAGTTTATCAATGCGTCACCTTAAAGCATATTTTTGACTTAGGTCCAGACTTTAGCAATAAATTGGTAAAATGTGAACAAAACTTTGTGGACATGAATGGCATAGTCCATGAACATAATATTAAAATTCAAACCCAAGTCATTTATTGCAACATATTAAATTTACATGCGGTTCTTAGTTAACATGTTTTGTATAGTTATACATATGAACCTATAAGGGTATGGCATTTTTATTATTTGTATTGGAACGATTTATTAATATTTTTCTAGATTATCGTTAAGAATTCGGCCAATGTGTAATAGCATTTCGATAAAAGGATAGTTTTTGGTTGTTTTATGAAACAGTTTTCTCTTTCGATATCTCATAGATTATTTGGCAATTTAGTGAATATTTTCATCGCCATAGAATTTGGGCTAGAGTAGTTAAGCTACACTTTGGTTCCACGAGTTTATGTCTATATTGTGATCTAATTTCGTGCGATTTTTCTGACGCTTTGTTAAAATAGTCAAGATGGTTTTTGACAAGTTTGCAAATTTCAAATATATAAATAGCTGATATAATAATGATGTTAACAAAAACAATATGACATAATATGATAATACAATGAGATTACGTCTGAATTAATGTCTATAAATTAAATAAAGAACAAATGAGTAATCGCGTAACCTACATGTACAGGGTTATTTCTAATCACATAACATCCTTTTAGGGGCTTATTCTGTACATCAAAACTTATGTTCAACGACTTTTGTCAAATCTCAAAAAAAAAACAGCCCTTCCATAAAAAAATATCGTTAACCCTCGACAAAATGACTCTATTATCATTAATTACCCTCGACAAAATGACCATTATCCGTTGACCTATATTACCAAATCAAAATTCCATATACCATACTTTATAAAACCTGAAATTATGTCCCTGGTATCTATTTATATATTTGAAATATGCAAATTTGTCAAAAAGCGTCTATTTTAACAAAACGTCTGATAAATCGCACAAAATTAGATCACAATATAGACATAAACTCGTAGAACCAAAGTCTAACTTAGCAATGCACAGTTTTAGCCTAAACTCTATGGCTATAAAAATAATCAATAAATTGCCAAATAATCTAAAAGATATCGAAATAGAAAACTGTTTCATAAAACAACTAAAAATAATCCTTTTATCGAAATGCTATATTACACATTAGACGATTTTTAGAAAACATAATAATACATCGTTCCAATACAAATAATAAAATTGCCATACCCTTATAGGGTCATATTTATCACTATACAAAACATGTTAACTAAGAACTGCATGTAAATTTCATATTATATGTTGCAAAAAATGATTTGAATTTGACTTTGACCTTGAAAATGTATGCTAATATTTTTTTCGAGTTTTGATTAAAGTCGCAGAACAAAAGTTGTTAGTATTAACGTAAAGAATACGCCCCTAAAAGGATGCTAACTGATTAGAAATAACCCTGTATACAACAAAGTTAAAAAAAACATTCAGTCGAATTTAAAACAAAATAGTTTACTTTTGTAGCCATCATCACCGGTA
The DNA here is from genome assembly GCA_949316475.1 of Hypomecis punctinalis. NCBI lineage: Eukaryota > Metazoa > Arthropoda > Insecta > Lepidoptera > Geometridae > Hypomecis > Hypomecis punctinalis. The sequence continues at coordinate 21,151,200 of OX438797.1, forward strand.
TTGTAATTTGTTCTCGCTAAGCAAATATGACATTTCAGCAGTGGATTTACAGACTACAACGCTCCTAGCATTTGCGCATTGGTGGAGTCTGGAACTTTGAGTTTATTGCAGTTTTAGCTTCGAGCAAAAATCTATAGAGTAACAATCGTGCAAAAAAAGTCGAGTCAAAACTCTGCCCAAGCTACGTAGTGGGCAGGCTTTTTAGTTAGTCGTAACTCTTAAGGGGATTACAAGCCAATTACAACGCCGCGCGATCCCAAAGTGCTACAGTCAGTATTAATGACGGCGCTCGGACATTATTTTACTACTTTCACTTAGGCACTTTGACTCTGAGATATTTGCTCGAAGAGTTTTAGATAAATATTGTTTAGAGGGTAACTACTCAGAATCAAAAAATGATTCTTATCGTGCTGCACACACTAGATGTGTAGAAACTTTCTTTTTGTGGTAAACATTTCAAAAATTGACGCGTTCGCAGGATTTGAACCTGCATCTCTCTGGGATTCCGGCCCAGATGCCCTGTCTAAATTAAGCTAAAACGCTGTCTCCAAAAACACCGAATTAGTGAAAGTGTTTAATCATTTTTACCAACTACTACATTGTTGGAAGCGCCATCTGTGAGAACAGCCTTAAACCAGTCAGTCACTTAATGTGAAATTATTAGAACTTCTTACCATTAACGAGAAATGGCGCATTGCTTAATCAATGAAATGGTTTTTATCGTCCTTCACACACTAGGCGTATAAAAACATTCTTTTTGTGATAAACATTTAAAAAATTGACGCGTTTGCAGGATTTGAAGCTGCATCTCTCTGGGATTCCGGCCCAGATGTGAATTTAAAGTGTGTGAAGCACGATAAAAATCATTTTATTGAAAATCATTTCATTGATTTAGCAATGCGCCATTTCTCGTTAATCGTAAGAAGTTCTAATAATTTCACATTAAGTGACTGACTGCTTTATAGCAGTACTCACAGATGGCGCTTCCAACAATGTAGTAGTTGGCAAAATGATAAAACACTTTCACTATTTTGGCGTTTTCGCAGACAGCGTTTTAGCTTAATTTGGATAAATTTGGAATTCCAGAGAGATGCAGGTTCAAATCCAGCGAACGCGTCAATTTTTGAAATGTTTATCACAAAAAGAAAGTTCTACTTAGAATCAATATAAATATTATTTTTTTCTTTATTTTTAGTGTTATTAGATATGAAAGGTGATTATTACGACTACATACGATGGACTCTACTTTTTGGAAAATTTACTGGTCTAATGCCAATTGTCGGCATAGAAAGATCGGGAGAATTACCCAGGTATTTTTTTAATTATTTTTGTAAGATACTCTATTTAAAAATATACCGAGATTAGGCCATTACCTTAAACAGACTTAAATTATTTGCTTTATATGTTTTGGAAAATGATATTTCTGGATTTTATTATCTTTTGACATTGTTTTATGGCGGCGCGATGGCGGCCTTGAACAAAAATCAAATTAGAAAATATGAAATTCAATTCAAAATATAAATTCAATGCGGTTGTTTTACTCCGCGCATTTATATTTTATAGTAATAAACTATTCGAAAATCAAATCAATCACCAAACAATCTTATTGTTTATTTAGGTACATACGATTTAAATACCCAATACTTGCGTTTTATTCCAATTTGAGCAAAACCCACAGAAACTCTTTATTTTATTATTTCATGAATATCAATTTTGTTCCAGATTTAAATGGAAATCGATTTGCACCTTCATATTCATGATGAATTTCATAATATTAACTTTTGTAGTTGGATGCCAAATACACAATGTATTGAATTCAACCATACAACTCGTGAAATTTAGTAAGTTTGCTTTAAGCTATTACAATAGTATGTATTACTAGTGTGTATTTTTTAAAGTCATTGTGATCCCACAAAAACTATTTTCAGGTAAAATGTTGTCAAGACTACAGCTTGCTCCATCAAAAAGTTATCAGATCTCGTGTAGAGCCAAGCTGCATATACTCATATAATTCACAAACTTTGCCCCGCAGTCCAAATACGTTGCTTGGTCGTTTTGTTACTTCAAGAGCTATTTGTAAGATAGTTATGTAATGAACAGTGAATACAAGCTTACGCCCATGCATAGTAGAAATATCTGGATTCACAGATTGTCAGTTTGTAATATTAAAATAACCGTTTTTACTACATGCATATGAATATATATGTGGAACATAACCACCAAAATAACATATTTTACAATTTTTGTCTGTCAGTCTGTTTGTTCCGGCTAATCTCTGAAATGGCTGGACCGATTTTGACGGGAATTTTTATTGACAGCTAGCTGATGTAATAAGGAGTTAATTGACTGTTAGGTGGAACGAAGTTCGCCGGGTCAGCTAGTTATAAATATATAAAAATTTATTAGTCTGACTAAAGTGATATTTTAATCACTCTATCCGGATAATCTTCTTCTTTTTCGTCATGTCAATGGTACAAAAAATGTTTGTATCATTGACACGATCCAGAAAATTCGGACAAATATTATCCATAATAGCAGGACAAAGTTATACAGTTAGAGTTTCACCCTAGATCGCATTACTATCTTACTACTAGCTTTTGCTCGCGGCTTCATAAAAATATCATAAAATAAATAAAATCAGTTTATTTGCGAGAATATTGTCGCAAAATAACGTAGGTAAAGTTACATGATAGTATCAAATATTCTACCTTTACAGGTCAAATTTAATAATTATATATTTGTTAGTTGAAGCTGCTCTTTTCAAAATTCATCAATATCATAATAACACTTGGCTATAAGAAACTTAAATAATTTGGATTTAAATATTAAAAGTCAATTCCTTAAAACAATCAGTCAGTTTATTGTATATAGTAATAGCCATACAATACACATTGTTACTATACACACATACCCTTTGACCTGGCACAGCCAACTTATTTTTATGCCGCCGTTTTTTAATCACGTCACTATTTAATAGAAACTCAAAAATATGACGTTGAACAAATAAACACATTTCATACATGTAAAGGCAAGGCACGGGTAAAATGCTAAATTTTTATACAAAGGTCTACAGGGAGCTAGGTAATGTGCGCCGCACAACGCTCTGATGCATTTTTTGTACTTTGAATGCATCTTACCAGTTAACTGAGTTACCATATATAACCAAACCATAACGGGACAATGATGTCACATACCCATGGTAGGCGCTGAGTGCGGCTTGTGTCGTGGCTGCACGTTGCATACGATTCAAAATGTATACGTATCGGTCTAGTTTTGTACAAATTTTATCGATAAGTTCCTTCCAATTACAGTTTTTTATCAATAACTAAGCCTAAAAATGTAGTTGATTTTTCCCGTCTCCACTCTGCACGCGTAAAAATAGCCTATGTCACTTTCCGACTTTCAAACTATGTTCAAGCCAAAAATCAAGTCAATCCGTTGCTTTGTTGCTACGTGAAAGATTGACAACCAACAAACATACTTTCAAATTTATAATATTAGTATAGTAAGGATTAACTTGAAATTGAATGTAGAATTATTTTGCGCTAAAAATCGCAACACCAAATTCTACCGTGTACAGAAGTCGATTATTTGCACAAATCGATGTGACATTTTTGTAAATTTTAATGATTTATCAAAAACGGCTCAGCCGATTTGGACAGAAATTAAATGAGACCACTTAAGAAGTATATACTATTTCGAACTATTATTTTTTTAAATCGGTTCACAATTGGCGAAAATATTGATGAACACAAAAAAATACATACAGACGAACATAGTACCTCCTCCTGTTTGGCCTGTATACAGTTTAATTGGTGCAGATCATATACTCGTAAATAAACGATTTTACAAATCTACTTACATTTGCATTTATTGCTAGTAATAATAATAGTCCTTTGAAGTATGTACCACTGACACTTCAACCTGCTAATCCGCTAGGCTAAGTTTGTAACTTGGGTTCGTCTGCGGAATTTTTTTTTATTCCTTGTAGGTTTGCGTTTGACTACATACTGCCTGATGTTGAGCAGATATGCGGTCTAGGATGTAGCACGCTTACCTAGAAGATACATATTTACTCGGGATTTGAAGACACCCACGTTGTACTTTAGCGGGAAGACAGACCCAGGCAAAGCGTTCCACATTCTGACTTTCATATGAGGAATGAGGATTCGAAACGTTTTGTTCTAACACGCGGAATGTCCACCATAAAAGGGTGGCGCTTAGGTCGCGTCTGCCTAGCCGTACGATAGAAGAAATGATTCAATCTCAGTGAGAAAGCCCAATCATAGCCCTCTCCATAGTACGTTGGGCTATTTTCAGCTAGTTTTTTGATCGTGCTCTAGATAAGAATAGGTAAATAAAAACAATACAATAGTTTTAAACCTATACGTGAGACTTCGCTTAATCAATCTACAGTTTACGTTCGATGCAACTTAGACAAAAAACGTCGGGATAAAAATAATTAATTAGATTTAGATTTATTTTAGTGTAGAATTCTGTTGTAAAACCTTAAGTTATAAGAAATATTGTCTAAATCTTATTTAAAATAATAATTTTTTGCGAAAAATGGCAAAACCACCTTCCTTCGTCTACAAAATTCGGAATATTTCGCTCGAATTGTTAACATTATTGTTGATTTTTTATAAACGATTAAGCCGATTTATGTAAAATTTAAATCGGGAAGTATACCCTTTCTAACAAAAAAATCAGTTTGGTTCTCATTTGGCGAAATTATCGATGAATATACATACACAAAAAAAATACATACAGACGAACATAGAATCTCATCCTTTTTGGAAGTCGGTTAAAATGTATATCTTAAAGGTCTCAGACCCTGGAGTCTGCGGAGTGTAATAAGTGATTCAAAGTCAAAAGTAAAAGTCAAAGTTATTTATTTACTAAAATTGAAATACACGAATGAATACATGAATAACAGTTGAAGTAAAACAATACATGAATAACAGTTGAACTTTGGCAAGATAATTAGATTCAGGATTCATAAGTGAAATATCCTTTGGTCCCACACTAGGCTCAAGGTCCGTGTTGTGGGAAAGAAAGTTATCTAGTGTTGACATTCTGGGGTAGTCCTAAATTTTAAAGAAATGCTGATAATATATCGAAAACTGTAAAAAATTAGAGAGATTAATAAACTTCTACAAAAAACAGTAATAAATATACATACAAAGGAATAGATAGGTACATAATTATCGTGAAAGAATGTGTGCCAGTTTTCTTGCTACGTTGAGTAAGTGGACGCGAGAGTTTAATATTATTGTGCTGTTTGTTTGTGAGTGTACGCGCGAGCTTGTGTGAATGGGTAATAGAGTGAAGTTTTGAAAAGCTATGTGTGTGAAAGTGTGCTAATGTATGTGTACTCATCTGCTCTTAGGTGCTAATTAAAAAAAACATCGGGATAGTGAGGTATTTAATTATCTAGCTTAGTTACAGCACGCGATCGGTCTCGTAGTTTCAGAAAAATGTACAATTGAACATTTTTTAAACGTTAATATTTTGGTTAACCGCTTGAAGGCCTCTGACATAACTAAGCGATTTATTCAAACGGAGTCTACAATTTGACTTTTCATCTGAGACTCGGTACCGCTCAGTTATAAATGCCAGCCGCGGTCACCCATCCAAAGACTGAACTTGCCAAACGTTGCTTAACTTTGGTGATCGCCAATAAACACCTAGTCAAACTACGCTATAAGCGCTACGGCATACTTAAATAATAATACAATCAATATTTATCATTAAGCCCGCCCATTCGACAAAGCTACGAGTATTAATGTAGCCAGCTAGCCAGTCGGATTCTGTGACGTCATCCAACTCATTTCCGTCGTAATTTGGGTCCTGTAATGAGTTTCTGAGAAAAACGGACTCGAAATCTGTTTCGGTGCCGACTATCTCGCAAATATGAGGCAGTCATGGCTGTTTGTATACAGATGTCCAGTATTAGCTGTATTTCCATGCGGAATTAGAAATTGGAAATTTGTTATGATTGCATCTTTTTTGAAGTTCTGTCTGTAAAAACAACTTTGTTATGAAAAAAGCTGAATACGTTGTACCTACCTATAGACCGGTCAGCTAGACCAGGTTTGAGAGTTAGAGTGTTTGACGCGCTTGTTCACGGCAATTTGTTTCACCGGACAATGGACCATTTTTTTCACCAGATTCGCGGTAGTCTTTGGTTTATAATGATCGTGTGTTGACGCACCTAACATCCATCTGGCGAAAAATGTAGGCATTTGTTTATTGACGGGCTGTTGTCCGGTGAAAAAAACGGCCATAAACAAGCGCTCTTACTAAGCTGTCCGAAGGTCTCTGACACGGCTAAGGCCTCTGATACGGCTAAAACTTAGCCAACTGAGACCTTCAATCTTTCAGAAACTTCAGGTATTGTCCATACCTAATGAACGGGATACCCATCAATTCCACGTCATTGTTTCATTTCAAGGCCTATGTTTAGCAGTGGACATCTTATAGCTGGCATAAATATGTAATACGAAGAAGCTTGCTATCAATTTTGCAGTTACAGGGAAAATATTTTTTCCAAGATAAATAGTGTAGATTTTCATTACTTCGACAAACCATTTATTTTTCCTTTTGGATTGATTTTTTTTAAATTCTTTATTGAAAAATGAAAATGAAAAATATTTTATTTGACAACTTATGACAAAACTTGCAACAAATTAATGTCGATTGCCCTACTAGGCTGAGCCTGTATCAGGGCAACCTGTGAACCTGATTACAAATGTTTTAAATTATCAGACCCCGTTTACAAGACAGTCTTTTTATAATTTTTTACACAGCTTACAAACTAAAACGGTTTTATATCTAAAACTTCAAATTAATAATTCTAATGTATTTTCTTTAGAATGTCCTCCGTGTCATCATATGAAAGAGATCTTAACCATTTCAAAATTATAGTTTTCGCTTCATGAACTTTTTTGTTTTTAATGTCACAAAACTTTATTACAATTCTATAAACGGAAACAATACTAAAGTCACCAAAACGCTGAGCAAAGCTTGTTTTGGTTGCTGGAAAAGGTATTCTGTATACACGGCGATTTACAATTTTATCATGATCCGAAGACGACAATACTGACCTATGAGCTTTAAGCGCAGTATTCAGGAGGAAAAGTTGACGAACATTTAATACTCCAGCTTCTTCATAAATGCTTTCTGTAGGGTACAAATAAGGTTTTCGGAGCATTACTTTTAAGACAGACCTTTGGGCTCTTTCGACTTGTATCATATATGTTTTGCCAGCACTACCCCAGCATGTAATACAATATGTAATTAGCGATTGGCAAAGAGCATAGTATACACCAATTAAGGTGTCTTTACTCGCCGCATCCCTCAAGTTTCGGAAAATGTTTATTAGTTTTCTTATACGTGCCGACAGATTATCAATATGATTTTTAAATGAAAGTTTTTCATCAATATGAACACCAAGATATTTTAAAACTGGTGCGCGTGACAAGGAATCACAAGAACAAGACGTCTGAGAATTACACTGGTGGATTTTTATATTTGTGTTTAGTTTAGGGGCCGAGGCAGTAGTTTTATGAAAGCATATATACATTGTTTTCTTCGTGTTTAGCGTTAGTAAATTTCGCTGAAGCCAACCGGAAATTATTGTCATGCCTTTCTCTGCCGCGGAGCACACCGAGGGCCAAGTTGGACCGTGGAATATAATTGCTGTGTCGTCTGCATAGCAGAGAATTTCAGCCTGATCAATTGAGGCATCGTGTATGTCATTGATATATAAGAGAAACAATGTCGGGCCCAAAATACTGCCCTGTGGCACACCAAAATGTATGTTTTGCATGCCACTAGTAGTTTTTCCGATTCTTACACACTGCTTCCGTTCCGTGAGGTAGCTCTTAAACCAGCGTAGGGCTACACCGCGGATACCCATTTTCTCTAGTTTTCTCAAAAGAATGGGAACGGAGACAGTGTCAAAAGCTTTAGCTAGGTCCAGAAAGACACCAACGCAACATTGTCCATTATCTAACTGAGATGCCACAGTGGAAGTAAGTAACGTTACAGCATCTTCAGTGCTTATGCCCTTGCGGAAACCAAATTGTTTTGATGATAGAAGACAGTTATCTTCTAGAAATTTGACGAGACGCTTGTTAACTAATTTTTCGAGTAGTTTAGAAAAAGTAGCCAACAAAGATATTGGTCTATAGTTGTCGAGTATGAATTTTGAACCATTTTTAAATATAGGACATATTGAAGCTACTTTCCACACATTTGGGAATATTCCGCTGGAAAGGCTTAAATTAAAAATATGTGTTAGCGGAGAAACTATTTCATGTTTTATATATTTAATAAGGGAATTGCTGAAACCATCAATACCAGGCGCTTTGTCAGTTTGAAGATTCGAGATTAGGCTCAGTACTTCTATGTGATCGGTAGGAAACATAAAGAAAGAATTTGAAGGAGAATCACAAACACTAAAGTCTTTGGCGAGTTCTGTTTCTGTCTTACCTGTAGAAGAAAGAATTTGATCAGCTAGTTTTTGCCCGACAGTAGAAAAATGATTGTTAGTGAACTCAATTGACTGTTTTGCATTTTCACTACCCTCTAAATTTAGTAATTCAGTTGGATCTTTCCTAGTGCTAGTCAAATTACAAATGTTTTTAATCGATCGCCAAAGATTTTTAGGATTGTTCTTATTTTCTATTAGTTCTCGTGTCTCGTACTCGGATTTTAACTTTCTAAGAAGACCTACCAAAAAGTTTTGATAACGTTTATATGATGTTTGAAGAATTTTATTATCCGGTTCACTCTTGGCACGTTGGTGAAGTCGGTCACGGTGTCGCATACATCTCATTAACCCCGGAGTTATCCAGGGTTTCAGATTGTGATTGGTTCTACTGATTTTAATTTCGTGACTATGTTTATTGACAATTTTGGAAAAGTGTATCGTGAAAGCCTCAACTGCTACTTCAGTATCTGTTGAAGTGTATACATCAGACCAATTCATTTCTATAAGGTCTGTCTTAATAGCTTCAAAGTTCCTTTTAACTGTAAGGCGGTTTGTTTTGACAGTACTTTTATCTTTCATGCACATGGCCAAAATAACCGGATAGTGGTCTGTAATGACTGTTTCACAAACAATGCCAGTGGGCATTTGATAGTTATTAATGTTTTTTAAGTATACATGATCAAGGCACGTCGAGTGCCTAGTAAGGGCAGTTATGGCTGGTAAAAATCCTATATATCCTATATTAGATATTATCATGAATCTCAACTACTAACAATACAAACACAGTCTAACACTAGTAGTAACAATAAATACAATTTGACACTCTGGCTAAATTCGCCTCTATGGTAATTTTAAAAAACAATTGTTATAGAGTTGCATATATTTTAATAACATGATGGTCTAGAAAGTACAACTATATCTACTTGCAATTTATTTTAATTTATGAGCATTTCATTCCAAGCTCATATACAGGGTTATTTCTAATCAATTAGCATCCTTTCAGGGGCTTATTCTGTACGTCAAAACTAACAACTATTGTTCTACGACTTCTATTAATTCTCAAAAAAAAGTTGTTGGTTTTAGAAAAGTATCGTTCACCCCCGACAAAATGTATAGAACAGCCGATTTTATTTTTGAGTTTTGACAAAAGTCGCAGAAAAAAGTTGTTAGTTTTAATGTACAGGATAAGCCCCTGAAAGGATGCTAATTGAATAGAAATAACCCTGTATAGAAGTTAAATTAATTGAAATTGTGTGCCCTAAAGCGATCATTACCTTACATTTTCTCTTTTTGTTATTAAGGAAACAAACATTATTTTCTATAGCTTGAAGATCCTACGTAATTAGGTACCTACGTATCATTTAATAATTTTATTTTAATTTCAGATGGACTAATTTTCATAACAGTACATTACATCTTATCTATATTGCTTTTTCGCTTTTGTCTACGGCTCAAATATATTCTACCGGAAATCCATGCTTTGGAAAAGTTGCTGCCGCCATTTTGGAAACCCAAGTCATCAGTTAGAATGGTCAACAGGCTCCTGATGACTATATTATTCCCAAGTGTAGGTATGTGTGGTCACGGTTATTTAAATAATAAAAATATTACATTATTGCATTGAATTTATAACCAACTAGCTTTAGCCCGCGGCTTCGCCCGCGTGGTATCAGGAACATTTTATTTTTCTGGAATTAAAAATAGCCTATGTCACTTCTGTCTTTCAAACTATGTCCTTGCCAAAAATCAATCCCATCTGGCCCGGTGACTTGGCCCGACGCCGGGCCACATGGGAAAAAAAGTTTTAACTGGCCCAGTGATTTCTTTCAGATGGCACACATCAAGAGCCATCGTCCCCGGTTGAGGAGATAAGAGGATACGCCTTGTAATTTGTGAAAAACTCACTACATGCTTCTGTGAAAGGAATTGAACTTAAAACATACAAACAGTCTTCTATAACTTTTTATAGCTTTCTTTTAAAGCTCTTTCTCTTTCGAGCATTGACAAGTATTTTAAATAAAATCAATAGGTCATGTCAGAATTTACTATCGCATTTTTTCTAAAAAATGACCGACGGTTATTTGACCGGTCACTAGCTCTATAGTTGCCTTCTGAATAAAGTCAATATCAAGGTCAAGGAATAGTTATCTTATTTTCAATTTGTACTGGTCTCGTTTTGTAATAAGAGGCACTGGAAGCGTGGCACAGCAAGCTTAATAAGACAATTAAAAAAAGAGCCCGATCGATCGAGATGTTAAATGCGCTCATACAGACACCTCTTATTACAAACCGAGATCACAACAAATTGAAAATAAGATACCTATCAAGTACTCGACGCCATTTAAAGAAGGCCATGCTTCGAGAAGACTTTATTATGAAGGCAACCATGGAGCTAGTGACCGGTCAAATAACCGTCGGTAATTTTTTAGAAAAAAATGCGAATTCTCAAATTATTGATTTTATTTAAAAGACTTGTCAATGCTCGAAAGAGAAAGTGCGTTAAAAGAAAGCTATAAAAAAGGCATTCGAGACTGTTTGTATGTTTTAAGTTCAATCCCTTTCACAAATGCATGTGGTGAGTTTTTCACATATCACAAGGCGTATCCTCTGATCTCCTCTACCGGGAACTATGGCACTTGGTGTGTGTCATCTGGCCCGGTAAAGAAATCACCGGGCCAGTTAAAACATTTTTTCCCAGGCGGCCCGGCGCCGGGCCAAGTCACCGGGCCAGATGTGATACACCCCGTTGCTCTGTTGCTGCGTGAAAGAGGAGAACATACCAATAAACCAACAAACATGCTTTCGGATTTATATATTAGCAAGGAAAAATAATTACAGAGTCCGATGACAACTACTTTCGTATAAAATTTTAAAATAGATCGGATCGATGTATGCCAGTATTGCCAGTGTTCGATTTTTCTGTTGATTTATCGAGAACTACTCAACTGATTGCAATAAAATTTGAATCGGACTAGCAGACTTCTATAGTATGATCTAGCAATTTTTTTAAATGGTTTATTAATTGGCCGAAAAATAGTAACAACAGTCGAATTGAGTCCTCCTTTTTGAAGATGGTTGAAAATTTCATACTTACTAGTTATAGTAAAAATCCCTACTAACTAAGTAGATAGAGTCTGGCTAACGAAAGTTGATACCTACTGGATTTTTTAGCAAACTTTTTAGTTGACAACACACGGTGCTACCACCATCGTGGATTTACCTTTAAATTGGGGTATTTTATCTTGTATTAAAAACATTTTTCACAACTACGTCATGAACTAAACTGAACTGATTATTATAGGCTTCATCGTAATGAAGTAGATAGGTATGCGTCGAAATCATTTGGATCATTTGCAGTGCAAAGCCTCAGTTTGGCATAATAATAACATCAAAAAACAGAAAATAATTAACGTAATGAATATAAAACTCCTACACGATAAGTTAAAGATTGAAAAAAAGATTTTTTTTGCGATTCCCCCAAAGATTTGAAAGAATCTTAATCGCAGTATGGTAACAATGGTACATCGTGTGAGTGGGAGAAAGTGTTTCCCTCTCAGTTTAGGGCTGCCATACTGATATTTTTTAAATTTGCCGCACTTTGTCAGTATCAACTTTCGTTAGCCAGACTCTACCTACTAGTTTGTATAACAACCGAAAATTCTACGTCATTTTTTACAGGCGAAAATATATTATACATCATTTATTCAGGGTACATAGCTAATCTATGCTTTAGACTGGAAGGCGATTCGGGATGGTACATAAAATCTTATTTTGTGATGGCAAATAGATGGTATTTTGATATGTTTCCATTTTCATATTTTCCACCAGTCATATTTCAGGTACGTGAAACTGGCCCATAGCTTGAAACATACTATCGGACGCGGCTTACGGACGCGACTGACAGCCGTGACCTAGACTATGAAAGTACACAGCCGTGCACACTATCAGACATCAGTCGCGGACGTCACCTTCGGACGACATTGAGCGTTCGGACGTCCGAGAGCGATCTGGCACACTGGATGTTTTAAGACTGTGCACATTGCTAAGTCGCGGCTGTCAGTCGCGTCCGTCAGCCGCGTCCGATAGTATGTTTCCGGCTTTATTGACATGACATGACGTTTATCGACTTGGCAATTTTGAAATGAAAACTTATTTAGCGGTTGTTTAGCGGTATTCAACTCAGGAAAATCAGACTTTACTTTGCACTTTTCTGATCCTATTTTAATTGTAAGGTTTAAGATCATTTACTGAGTATAAAATCACAAAATGCTGACAGATCCAGGTGGCGCTTCAAGCGCCATCTTGAAAAAACGTTTTTGGCCGATATCTCGGAAACTATGCAATTTAAGGCAAAAATTATGGACATTATTATTGCAGAACATCTTTGCATCTTTTGTTTCTTGTATATTTTTTTGTAAAACTTACCGTTTACGATTTATGGCCCACTTGGTGAACCGGTTTTTCCATCGTTTTATTGAGGTATTTCAAGAGTTATAGTCCGCGATATACATATCATAATTTATTATACATACATCTACCGAGGAGTCCAGCAGTGGGTTAAATACTCGGCGGCCAGACGCCTTAAGCATGGATGAATACTACTAAAAATTACAATTATTGTTAAGATTTTTACTAGTTCCTGTAACAGTCCAGGTAGGTATTGTTTGGTTGTATAATCATCATCAATGAAAAACTTTATCAGTATATTTTTATTTAGGTAATCAAGTTCCAAGCTGGAATTATGTGGTTTTACGGCGATTGGATGATAATGATTTCATGCGTTTATCTCAGACATCGATTTGAAGATTTCAATCGACTTATTCTGGACGAAAAATGTATGGTAAGTGTCTCTCAATATAATAAGATGAACTAAGCTTAAGTAAATAAAATAAAAATAAGTACTCGGCCAAGTGCGAGTCGGACTCGCGCACGAAGGGTCCCGTACCATATATCATCATCCATGCATCCATCAGCCATAAGCAGTCCACTGCTGGACATAGGCCTCCCCTAAGGATCTCCAATAAGACCGGTTGGAAGCGGCTTGCATCTAGCGCGATCCTGCGGTCTTAATGAGGTCATCCGTCCACCTTGTGGGTGGACGTCCTACGCTGCGCTTGCCGGGACGTGGTCTCCACTCGAGAACTTTTCAACCCCATCGGTCATCAGTCTTCTGCGCTATGTGCCTGCCTATTGCCATTTCAACTTGCCGATCCGTTGGGCTATATCGGTAACTTTGCTTCTTCTACGGATCTCCTCATTTCTGATTCGATCTCACAGAGAGACTACGAGCATAGCCCTCTCAATAGCTCGTTGGGTTACTTGGAGCTTACTAATAAGGCCCATAGTAAGAGACCACGTTTATGTGCCATAAGTCATCACTGGCAACTCACACTGGTCGGACGAAAAGATGCTACGCAATTTTCCGAACGCTGCCAAGCCGAGTTGGATGCGGCGATTGACCTCTTTCTTGAAGTCGGACCTAGTTCTAGTCCTAGTTAGACATACGAGTCAACGGCTTCGAGAACCGAGTTCCCAACAGAAATCGGGGTGGGTACAACATTGGAATTACACATGAATTTCGTCTTGTCCATGTTCATCTTAAGACCCACCTGTTGAGAAACCCGATTAAGGCCTTCGAGCATCGTGCTGTGATATTCATGCCGAATCCTTTCAGTAGCTTCAAGGCGTCGTTCTCCAAATTTGCCGTAAACAGTTTCGGAGAATTACGTCTTACGGAATTACGTCTCCCTGTCTTATGCCTTTTTTTAATGGGATCGCCTTGGAGCTCTCTTCCTGTACTCGGACCGACATAGTGGCGTTATTATACAAGCACTTTAACACTTCGATGTACCGATGGTCAATACGGCATCGTTGGAGAGACTCGAGCACAGCCCATGTCTTATTAATAGGGTACCGTTTTTACCCTTTGGGTACGGAACTCTAAAAAGAAGGGTATGACGTAGGGCTTGTTAAGTCGACGATATCCTGAAAATCGCGGCTCTAAATTGGATACGATTGCGACAGTAAGGCGGCGTACAAGAAGAGAGACCTGCACTCAAAATGAAGTAATATTTAAACTAGTTTATATATACTTATATAAATAATCAATAAAAAGCCTTTATTGCTGTTTTTAGTTTTACAAACTATATCAAATTATTTAAACATGCCAAGACTTAAATACTAAGTTCCTTATGGAATTAAATTAATATCGGCAAACGGTGGTTGTGATATCGCAGCTTGTCCTTCGACAAAGGCCTCCTCTAAAGATTTCCACTGTGTCCTGTCCTTTGCTGTACGCGTCCATGTAGTACCAGCTATTTTTATAATGTCGTCCTCCCATCTTTTAGTCTGTCTACCTCTATTCCTTTTACCATCTCGTAGATATATACTTATCACCCCGTTAAATTTTGACTTTTGTGCTATCCCAGAGGAATCTTTTATTATTTCGGGATAATAAGTAGTCTATGTCACTTTACGACCTATGAACTACATTAATGCATCAAAACAAACTACAAACAAACACACTTTCGGTCTTAATATTAGCTAGGGATGTTTTGCCAAAAATTTCACTAAATTTTTGAGCCAGTAGTTAAAATTTTATACATATCTACATAATACGTAGCGTAGCAATTATGTTAAAACACATCTTAATCAGTATTTTTATTTTTCCGATCACAAATAAGGCTCATAAATATTGTAATTGTAATGCAACATTTTAACGATACTGAACATTTTAACGACATCACAAGTTTAGTGCTACTCGTACTTACATCCTTTGATCTTATAGTAAAAGATTTGACTTACTGACAGTATCGCTAGAGAAAGTGTTTGCCTCGAGAGTTGGAGACTAGATCTCTATCAATTTTTAATTTATATGTATTATATACATAAATATATGTTTTTTATTTAATGCGCACCCCGTCCATTATTTATACGCTATCTATCCTCTCCATCCTAAGGGTGCCTGGCAGAGATCGCTTTTAGCGATAAGGCCGCCTTTAGTTACACTGTTTTTGTATCTTTATTTCTTCTTATTATGGTTATTTCTTGGTGTGCAATAAAGCGTTTATCTATCTATCTATCTATCAATTTACGAGAAAAAGTTGGCTGAGATAAACTACTGTAACGCAGTAGACGCCCGTTGTAGGTATGGAGTGCGGTGTTTACGTGATCCGGTCCTGGGAAGCTCTATTGTTCTGTGAAGCTTTATTGTGTTTTTATTGGTGCCTTTTGTATTCAGTTTTATGGCTTTATGACTCGAGTTTATTTGTTTGGTTTTTACGTATTTGAAAAACAATAGGGATTCTCGAACTTTCAAGTTGTTTACTTGTTAACACAATGGCGTTTATTGAGATCGAGTAATGTTGCGAAATATCTCGTAGGTTCGAGACTGTAGGAAATAACGGATATAAATACGCCGCCCGACCCTTAGGGATCAGTTTATTCGTTTACCGTCGAAGCGATAACTACTCGGGTTAGAGTGCGATACCAGTGATTGTAAGTGACTAGCTTATGTGAATATCAGTGCCAGTGTAAAGTGTTTGTGCGAACCAGTTGTGTCGTGTGTTTTTGTGATTTTTGTGAAGTGATTGTGTGCAATAAAGTGCAAAGTGAATAATCGGTGTTTTAACTGACTATCCAAGAACCCATCTCGTAACACTACCTTGATTACTTTGAGTACAAAATAATATTCACGTAGAAGTTTAAGTACTTGTAGACGTTGATATTGGTAAAAATATTTCACCATTCTTCTAAAAAAAGCCAAACGCAGTCATAAGTTGGTGATGGCACACATCACATATTATATCTTTCTAGAATATCAAAGGCGACAATAGATTGGTACTTTGTAACTTCTTGTCTTGTTCTGAACGAGCTATACCTATAGCTATAAACTTTACTGCTCTTAGCCCAATTTGTATATGAGCATTTATTGGCAGGAACCCTTCGGATATTTTGGAGAGATTTCATTTTTACAAGCTTTTATTTAACTTGCAATGTATGTAATTAAGTAAGTTCGGGTGGAATCTTGCGAGTAAACTTGACCAACTTCCCGGTTTCCATAATTATTATATATTACGGGACTAATCGCGCACTAAAATTACGAGATAAATAAATACCTCCTCATTGCTTGACGGAGGTACTGGTCATTGGATCGAGCTCCACGACCCAAAAGTATTCTCCACGGATCGACACTATTTTTCAAGAATAGTTCGTGAAGCGATGGAAATCAAAAAACATAAGAATTTCAACCGGGAGGATGGATTTAAGTTATCGGCGTCGTGGAATCCTGTTGTCAACAAATGCAAATCGCGTAGTGTAGGTAGAAGGACATTGTTAGATACCGTCAGTGTTGTGTGTCGTAGTGACAATTTTTCAAGTTCAAATTGAATTGGCGGTACCAGCTGTTCTACATTCCAGTCTACCCGTCACTCTTTGCTACCCGTGACCACGGTCGATGCAACTCGGCCGAAACGTCGGGATGAGGAGGTATTTTTACGTAAATTGATAGATAGATAGATAAACGCTTTATTGCACACCAAGAAATTACCATAATAAGAAGAAATAATGATACAAAAACAGTGTAACAAAGGGCGGCCTTATCGCTAATAGCGATCTCTGCCAGGCAACCTTAGAATAGATAGTGTATAAATAATGGACGGGGTGCGCATTAAATAAAAAACATAAATATGTAGGTATGTTGACTGCCTCGGTGGCTCAGTGGTTAGCGACCCTGACTTCTGGATCAAAGAGGCGTGGGTTCGATTCCCACCAGGGCAAGGATTTTTGTGATGAACATAGGTGTTTGCACTGTGTCTGGGTGTTATTTAGGTACTAGGTATCTATATAAGTATGTATTTAAAATAAGTATATGTAGTATATCAGTCTCTGGCAGCCATACCACAAGCTTTGCTTAGTTTGGGGTCAGAGACCGTGTGTGAGATGTCCTCCAATATTTATTTATTTATTTATCTCGTAATTTTAGTGCGCAATTAGTCCCTAATAATTATGTGTTCAAATCGCGAAAGTTTAAAAACAACATTCCCGGTTTCCGATTATGAATCGATGTGACATCTATGTACAGGTACACTTTTGTTGATTAATCAAAAACGGCTCTGCCATTTTCGATAAAATTTAAACGGAAGTATATTCTTTCAAACTATAAAATATTTTTCTTAAATCGGTTCACAATTGGCGAAAATATTGGTGAACGTACACAAAAAAATACATACAGACGAACGTAGTACCTCCTCTTTTTTGGAAGTCGGTAAAAATAAAAACTTTGGATGATTTTAGTTACGCCCTGAGGTTTTAACAACTTGCTTCCCAATATTGTGCAATTTCAAGGTTTGTTTGGAATCCTCGGTGTGCGAGCATGACTTGTACGTGTCCGGTTTTTTTTTTTAAAGAACGCAGGCCGTTTTTAGTGTCACTTAATAACATAGGCATACGTTACGTAACGGACTATGGCTCGTACATTGATAAAAATAAATATTTGTTTTCTTTTCAGTTCACAAAAAGCTTCAAGCCTTCTTGGTCAGAACTGCAGGTGCATTACACTCGTCTGTCCAAATTGGTGGCCATCTTTGATCAACACTTAAATGCTACGATGTTCGTCTCCTACACCTCTAACCTTTACTTCGTTTGTTTCAATATGTACATCATTTTAAAGTAAGTATCCATAACTTGTACCTATTTTTGATGTGATAACGTCTTAGGGATCGATGAACGCTGGATGCGCGCACGAAAAAGTGCCACGTACCGCCTGAGCCGAGCGTGCAAGCGAAAGCGCGGAGCAAACGATAGAGAGGCACGATTGGCCCAAGCACTCGGTTTGTTTCAGTTTTTGATTCAACAATTTTTTCAAAAGCTGTCTAGTAACGTAAAATTATCATCTGTTACCCATTTTTTATTATTGATAACCATTTTTTTAATGATATGAGTTACTAATTAGTGTTATACGTTATTTTAATATTTCGATGCGCCCGAAGGGACTTACAAAAATCTATTTGTCATCTCTAATAATATAGGTACGTAATTTTATATCTGAAAAGTATAACCTGACTTATTTTAATAATTTTACAAAACATCTAATTTTTATGTTTTTGTGAATATAACACGGTCAATGACAAAATTTAGAATGAAAGACAGTAGAAAGGCCCTAAAGTAGAAAAGTTGAAGGTGACACACGATCACAGAAAGATGGAGTTAAAAAAGCTTATAAACTGCTATGTAATCAACCACATAACTTAAAAAAAGTGACTCCCTCTTTAATTTTTGTCAATAATAAAATAAACAAACACTTAATCCGAAATTTGCCGCCTCTAAATTCTGCCTGTCTTATTGTAAATCATTAGGGGAGGCCTATGTCAGCACTGAACGTCCTATAACTAAAAAGAAGAAGAAGAAAATCTGCCGCTCTAGGCGTCAGCCTACTCAGCTGGCACATTTACGCCACTGTTTTTCATACTTAGTTATTCCCTGATCTCGTTTTTATTACTTTTATATTCATGTTGATGTGTTGATTTCAGTAACATCACAGAAGGGGTCAACGTTGAAAATTCACCAGATTGTGTTACCCAACACAGGTAAATAAACAAAATATATCTGCATACCAACTGCTCGATAATGACCAATTATAGGCCGAATCCAACAACTTGGCGGCTGTGATGTGAGCTACAAGCTCCAGATAACCCAATTCTCGCGCGGCTGTTAGTGAGCTTCAGTCAGGATTGGGTTATCAGCAGCTTAAGGCGCCATAGTTTCATATGAGCGGGTGAAGACCAATACGCCCCCCGTTTCGCCCGTTTTTTGTATTCAAAAATTAATATGAAAAAATTGATATTATCACTTTTTCTTAAATTTTATGGATGAAAGCCATAGTTCAATTCATGTGCATAAATAACAGATTCAAAAATTGTGGACGTGTAGAAAAGTGACATTTTTTAATTACTGCACACTAATAATTATATACATAATAAATGCGAACGATTTACCAAAAACATTTTCACAACGTGTGGAAGGAGTCATAGGGGAGAGGTTATAAGTGGATCTGAGAGGGATAGAGTGGGATGTATACCAATGGGAGAAGCGTTTTTTTAAGTATCGTGGGGTGGAAGGGTTGAACAAAATATTAAATAGGAGAGAGAGGATATGAGCATTCCGACAAGAACGAATAGGAAGCCATTTGAGCTTAGCGCGATATTGGGAAATATGATCATATTTTCGTAGACCAAAAATGAATCTGATACAGTAATATATATATATATATATATATATATATATTACTGTATCAGATTCAGCTCAAAATTAGTTTATTTTATGTTATGTATACGTAGGTTATTATTAGAAAGTTTATTATGTTGTTTAAGTAAGTATATTTATCACTTTCATGCACACCCCGTCGCCTAAACCTTTTTGTTAATCCTTCATAAGTAACGGTTGCCTAGTAAGCGATAAGGCCTCCGATTGTAACACTTGCTATAAGTTCCTAGTTAAAGTTTTCCTAGTTTACTTAAGTTTTGTTGTGGCAATAAAGAATTTATCTATCTATCTATCAAAGCGTTAATGTGTATATGATGTTGCTGTATATTTACCGACTTCCAAAAAAAAAAGGTTCGTCTGTATGTATTTTTTGTGTATGTTCATCGATATTATCACCAATTGTGAACCGATTTGAAAAAGTATTTTTGGTTCGAAAAAGTATATTGTTGAGGTAGTCCCATTTACATTTTTATCAAAATCGGCTGAGCTATTTTTGATATATCAACAAAAATCTACACGGATGTCACATCGATGCGAGAAAATTATCCAAATTCTGTACACGGTGGAAGTCAGTATTGCAATTTTTTTGCAAAAAATATATTTAAAATTGAACTATTTATTTTTGTAGTACGTATATGCAGATTGACAGTGATTAAACTTATTCCTATAGAATTGCTTCTGCTATATCTGTTTCAGTTATGATCCGTTCGTATTATTCTTCAAAATTATCAATACGATGTTCTTGTTGATGAGAACTATACTGTTTTCTTACTTGGCTGCAGAGTTGCACGCCGTGAGTCGCAAGTCTTTGATGGTGATGCACTCTGCTCCGTCTTCAGCTTACAATGGTGATGTAAGTATTTTTTTAATTTAAATAATCGGTTAATTACTTGTCAGACACGCGCGTGAAGGATTCCGTAGCGTATGGCAGCCTAATGAAATATTTATTTATGTATTTGTTTAAAGGCGAGCAGAGTATACTGATTTGCCTATATCAAACTGAATCGAATAAAATTATCTAGTACTTATCTGTCAAATATTTTTTCATCACATCTATTTGAAAAGGACTACTTGGTTCACCTTTAAGTGCGCCCAAAGGTGGTTTTTTCTATAAGGAACTTCATAAGTGCGCCGGAATCATCTTTGCCGGGCACTATTTAAATTTGGAACATAAAAGTGCGACTTAATGGTCTTTGCTGCGCATTTTTTGAATTTGGAAGTATTTGTTATACCAAAGATTATTAAAAATACAAGTAGATTGGCGGACGCAGAACAATTGAGCGTACGTCGCAAAAAGCTCGAAAATACGTATTGTTTGTAGATGGCGCTACTAAATAGCCGATGAATATGTATTTTGGTACAGAGCACCGATTAAAATAGATTACTATGATGCAATTTGTGTCTTAAAGTCCTAAAGTATTTTTTAGATCTGTAAAGTTAGTCTTAAATCTATTTTATTTTATTTATAGCAAATTTAAAATGTTACCACGTTATCCCAATGTATTGAGAGATGGCGTTGCGGTCGAATGAAAGAAGATTCGAATTGTCGCGTCCTTATTTCGTTAGATGGCGCTGAACATAAATATTTTACTTTGTCCTTGGCTTGGATTGGCAGGTTAACGAATTAGCAAGTTGAAATGGCAGTGGGCACGGCACAAAGCACTGAGGCCTGATGACCAATGAAATCGAAAAGTTCTCTGGTGGAAACAACGCACCGGCAAGTGCAGTGTAGGACGTTCCCTCACAAGGTGGACCGATGACCATCGAGGATCGCGCTAGTTACAAGCCGCTTCCAACCTGTCTTATTGGAGATCCTTAAGGGAGGCCTATGCCAAGCATTGGACGTCCTATGGCTGATGGATGTATTGGCGGAAACTGTAAGTTATTACGGTGAAGTAAAGTAATAAAGGCAGGGTGATACAGTGAAACAAGAAGACAACAATAGTACATTCGTTATTTATTTTTTTAAATCCATAATTTTGGATGGCTTGTTTTACTATAGGTTACAATAAAAGTGGATTCTACCAAAATTATCTGATTAATAATGTACTCTAAATGCTACTTGCAACTTATATTTAATAATTCCGGAACTTCACACCTCAAGCAGTCTAATATTGTTCACCTGCCTGTTTTTTGGGTCAAATTTAATTTATATTTAACCCGCTTTCCTTTAATTTCGATGAAAATACAATTTTATGTAATTCATTACAATACAGTTTCATATAATTTTATGGAATTTTAGATATTTATCCTACTTAAATATCTACTCATTCTTATCAGTCAGATAAGCAATAAATAGTACCTCTTTATTCTGCGTCCGATTTCTTAAAGACCACTAAGTAACATTTTTGGGATTTTGAGTTTTATACACTACTAAAATCAGAACTTTATCCTCTATTTTCTAGTTTGGGTTTTATTTTTTCTTTTTATTAGTTTCTGAGTTACGGACACCACGTGCACAGTTAACTACGTATTTTTTGGTGTTTTACCATTCTTAAACACAGTTTTCCCATTTTACAACACTAAAATACTATTAAGTGCGCATACATGTGGTTTGAAGCTTTAAATTTATTCTGGATTGCACTTTTAGAAAACGTCTAAGTATCTTTGCGTTACTATTTAACCGTTACCCGACTTAACAGTGTTTTTTTACCATTCTATAAAACAGCTTACTCTACGTAACCGAATAATCGTTGATAAACCATTATGAACATTTATAATTTACAATTCTAAAAGACGGTGACTGTTCTTCAGCTGCGATTGGCTCACTAAAAACAATGTTAGATAACGGTTAAGTGACATTTCCACGCTAAAAAGCGTTTAAGTGAGAAGACTCCCACGCAGCTGCACGGCCCGATTGCGCACCCGTAATTCCTCGCCAGGACGCCGCAAGAGGAAAACGAGCGTGTGTGGAAGTTCCCGCTAAAATGGACGCGGGATCGGAGTAATGTATTTTATTCAATAAAGTATATTGCCTATATTTTACTAAGGCATAATGATTTCATAATATTGTTAGCCACAACATCACATCAATAATAATAACGACGCCTATAATTCATTGTGTATGCTTACTCGCGTGAATTTTGCAAAAACGTTGCATTACGCGGACTAATGACGCACCCAACTCTACACACAGTTGCCACAACCGCGCTTGGCCGCAGATTTTTCTGCCATTAGTACAGAATGCTGAAAAGTATTTGTTAGTCCAGTCTTCTAAAAATGTCATGTATAAATACATTTAAATGTCTCATTATCACCCTAAATGCGAAAATTTGTGCCGTAAGTATGATCGTTTTTTTTTTCAAGCTGGAACGGTTGAACAGAATTATGTTTAAAATACGAAATAATGGTTGATTATACCCTAGGTTGATACATGGTTAAGAAGATGGCACTACAGCGTTGATTGAGATATTAGAGCAGATCAAAAGGTTTTATGGACAGCTTTACGCTTCAGTCGCTAAGCCTGTTAGTAGCGCGGCCAAAAATCTAAGAGCGAAGTTGACCCGACACTTCACCGAAGACATCCCGGACATCGGCTTGTGTGAGATTAGAATGACCCTGAATCAGCTTATGAACAACTAGGCACCGGGCGAAGACGGTGCCACATAAGAGCTTCTGAAAGCGGATGGAACACTGATACTAAAAATCTTTCAGAAGCTTTTCAACACCGTCGTCCTTGAGGGAATAAGAGCGCTAGAAGCATGGAACAGTGGTTTGGTGGTGCTGTTCTTCAAAAAAATGTGATAACGCTTAATTGAAGAATTACAAACCCATTTTACTAACCCATGTTTATAAGTTGTTTTCAAGAGTCATTTCAAACCATCACGAGTGCAGGTTCGATGACTTCCAAGCTTCTGAACAAGCCGGGTTTCAAAAAAGGCTATAGCACCGTAGACTACATTCATACCCTGCGGTAAGTTATACAGAAGACCGAAGTGTATAACTGGCCTCTTTGCTTAGCGTTTGTGGACTATGAGAAAGGCATTGATTCGGTCGAGACTTGGGCTGTGCTTGAGTCTCTCCAGTAATGCCTTATTAAATATCGATCTATCGATGTCAGCCCAAGTACACGAAGAGAGCTCCGAGACGATGCCTTTAAAAAGAAGTAATATCACCGAAACTTTTTACTGCCACATTAGAAAACGCCTTCAAGCTTCTAGAATGGAAATGATTTGGCATCAATATTATTGCTGAATACATCACTCTTCTTCAGTTTGCCGTCGATATTGTCATAGCAAAATCGATGGAAGAACTCAACACGATGCTCGAAGGCCTCAATCGGTTCTCTAAACATATGGGTATTAAAGTAAACATAGACAATATGAAGGTCAAATAGTGTAATTTATAATTTCCATGTTGCACCCATCTAAATTTTAGTTAAGAACTTGGATCTTGAAGTTCTTGACTCATCTATTTAAGATACATAAGTAGTCCAGTTAGGTAGGTCCAAATTTAAGAAAGGGGTAAATCGCCAAATTCAACTCGGCTGGGCAGCGTCCGGAAAATTGCGTAACGTCTTCTCGTCTGACACACCTCAGTGCCATAAAGTACATTTAAGACATCAGTCTAAAGTTCTCGACCAGTGCGTGTAGTCAGTGTTGACTTATGGCACAGAACATGGATGCAAACAGCTTCAGATTGGTCTTATTGGAAATCCATAGAAGAGGCATATGTACAGCAGTGGACGTCATATGGCTGATGGATAGATGGATGACACACATGCCAAAATTCATCATGATCGACATTTTGCTGAAAGGCAAGATGCTGCTAGTAAGAAGAAAAAAAAGTACACATGACAATGATGAAAAAGTACGCTAATGTGATATTATAATAATATGATCGGGATTAATATTTACTACACTAGAAAACAGTTATCGAAAATCCTTTCTCCAAAACTGTGTTAAAAGTTAAGACATAATGACAAATCTTAATTTGTTATGTATTTAAATAAGCCGTTAAAAACACTCAACATTTATTGATAGAGTAGTGCATTTTTAATAGCTTAGTATTTACAGCATACAAAGGCGGCTAAGTGACATAACTGTTATTTAGTTTGGCATTTTTTATAACTCTAGCTTCCATCCAAATCATTACACAGTTACAATGTGTTACAACTCTATAAAACGGTTGCATTTCAGCCAACCGTTTTTTAGTGGAGCAAATGTAAACAGATTTGATTGGGATAACTTAACTAAAATACAAAAAAAGCAATTTATAAGCAAGACTAATTCCTAGAAGCCTTCTATACTCATACAAAAACCAAATAATAAAAGAAAAATATTGGTCAAGAAAAATAGCGATATGTCTTGTCAATTTGTAGAAATATCATTTCCCACCTTATTGTCCATATCTCAAAATTTGGTAAAATCACTTAGCCGCTTTTTAGAAATCAGACGGCAGTATTCCCTTGGAAATGGTGCAATGCATGGATTTATCATATAAACAGGATTGAGTACTGGCAAAGAAAAACGTGCCGACAAGGATACCACATCAGATGATTGTGTATCTTTTCCAAGTAGGATGACCAAAACATCTCGATCATCTGGGGATATAATATTTCTTTGGAATGTTACTGTACGTAGGAATCGCAGTTATCTTACCCCTAACTCGTCATCCTTCGTCATCGTCGTCGTTTTAGCAATGGGACGCCTACTGCTGGGCATAGGCCTTCCTTGAAGATCTCTATAAAACCAATCCCCGTAAAAACAATGGTCTAGAATTAAATATATATATACGGATATAATTCAGTTTCTAGTTTGACAGCTGTTATCGGAAAGGTAGATCTTGAAGAGTTAATTCACTTTTGTTAAGACAGCAATGGTCTAGAATTGATAATGACGGAGATAAATCACTTTTAAGTTTGACAGCTGTCTTTGGAAATGTAGATCTTGATGACTTCCTTCACTTTTGTGACAGTAATGGTCTGGAATCTATATTTACGGTGTTAAACAACGTTTAAGTTTCATAGATGTAATCTTGACACATATCACGCAATCCGTGTCAGTACTTAACCACAAAAACTTTTTCACGAAAACATTTTCACGAACGACTTTTTCACGAAAAGACCTTATCACGAAAAGACTTTGTCATGAAAAATCTTAATAGACTTTATTACGAAAAGTCACAATCATTTTTAAGCTTCCGTAGTAAACAAGGCATACATTTTAAAATATAAATGGCGGACTCACTTTTTTGAAAAAAGTAGTCATGGGTGTAGTTTTCGAGGTTTTTGGGGGTGTATATTACAAAATTGGCATCTATTTTGAAATTAAAGATGGCGGACGCCACTTTTTTTTAAAAGGCCGATTTGGGTGTTGTTTTTCATTTTTTTGGATTGTAGATTTCAAAAATGGCATATATTTTGAAATTAAATATGGCAGACGTCAGTATATCAAAAAGTGTCGTTTTCTAGGTTTTTGGGGGTGTAGATTTCAAAAGTGGCATCCACTTTGAAGTAATGTTCCCCATCTTTAATTCCAAAATGAATGACAATTTTGAAATATACATCCCCAAATTCTCAAAAACGACACTCATAACGACTTTTTCAAAAATGTTACATGCACCATCTTTAATTCCAAAATGGATGCTAGTTTTGAAATTTACACCCCCAAAAACCTATTAAACGATATCTATGATGACTTTTTGCAAAAAGTGACATCCGCCATCCTTAAGTTCGAAATGAATGCCATTTTTGAAATCTACAACCCAAAAAAATGAAAAACCACACCCACCCACCCACTATACACCTATTGTACACCCAGCATGTTTAAGAAATATGTCCAGCATAGTCACCCTACTATACTTCTTTGTATACACCATAGTACGCCATTTGCAATCGACGGTGATACTCTAGTCAAAAACGACGTAGGTATATTCCTACAAAATAAATATCAAACTATGTTTTATTAGCATCTATTCGCAATTTTAACTAAAATCTTATCAAACTACATTATTATAAAAACTAAGAAATGGTTAAAACAGTCGCGGCTTTACAGGTATAATAATTCTACCATAAATAAGTGTCGTTTCGAAATGGCAATAGTACGAGCGGGACACCCTCATCACTTTGGGAAGTATCACTCGGCACAGCGTCTCTCTTATGCCATTTCAAAGGAATGTATGTTTTGTTGCAACGCATTAAGGTTGAATTTTCCTAAGCTAACTTTGAGCCAAATTTTGTCTGTGCGCAATCCAGATAGTATACAAATTTCTTGGTGCAATGACATTACTTTGACATGAAATAGTTTAAAAACCGAAATTATAAACATATAGGCTTCTCTGTCAAATGTATATATTAAAAATAGGCCAGCATTATACACGACAGTTTCGATATTTTGGAAAAAAAATTCGTGACGTCACGCGCGTGCCGGGTCCACCATATTAAGTCGGGCGACAATAGTGATGTTCTTGTTATATAAAAATAAATATCGGTATTTTGGTTAGTTGTTATTCGTGATATTGGAAAATTATTTTTCTAAAGTTTTGAATTTTCATTTCATTTATCATGTAAAACTGTCATTCTAGAATTAATGCTTGAATGGCATGACAGGTGTCAAAGGGATAGCTGTCATTTTATAGAATCCATACTACAAAATCACGACAGGTGTGAAAGTAACAGCTGTCAAACTTAAAAGTATATTATCTTCGTAACTATCGAAGTTGGACTATTGCTGTCTCCACAAAAGTGATAGAGCTCAATAAGATCTACATATCGTATGACAGCTGTCAAATTTAAAATTGAATTGTCTCCGTAGCTGTTGAAGTAAGACTACTGCTGACTTCACAAAAGTGATAGAGCGCAATGAGATCCTTATTTCCAATGACAGCTGTCAAACTTAAAAGTGGATTATCTCCGTAACTATCGAAGTTGGACTATTGCTGTCTCCACAAAAGTGATAGAGCTCAATAAGATCTACAAATCGTATGACAGCTGTCAAACTTAAAATTGAATTATCTCCGTAACTGTTGAAGTTAGACTACTACTGACTCCACAAAAGTGATAGAGCGCAATGAGGTCTATATTTCAAATAACAGCTGTCAAACATAAAATTAGATATCTCCGTAACTATTGAAGTTAGACTGCTGCCGGTTGAGATGCACAAACATGGAGTGCAACAATGTGAAACGAACATTTTGACTACAAAAAATATGGTACTTGATGTGCGTGGGTCATTACGCGTATGTTAATGTCTCGCGTATAAAGCTATATTTTACAAGGCATGAGTATGGATTCTAGATTATTATTATTTTTGTTTTATTTTTGTCTCAATTCGAATGTAATGTAATGTTTATTAATTCTTTATTTCTACTGTAACCTTATTATGATTTTTTGACATTCACAAGTATACATATAATTGTATCTATGTTGAGAAATAAATGAAATGAAATGAGAATATGACAGCTGTCACTTTGACATCTGCCATCTTTGAAACTAAAAGTTTGCCATTTAGTTTTATTTTGTCTATATTAATTTGTGTCGATAGTTTTGTCGATAGGTACAGTGAAATCAAAAGTATAATGAGGTACTAACAACACGTATCCTCCACCTTATGTTCGGTGGGTATGCAGGTTTTTTTCGTAATTAAGGCATTCCATTAGTTTCATAATTCAAATTCTGACATTTCTGACAACTTGGCAAAACATCAAAATTTTCTCGGATATGCAACTATATGCAACTGCAAAAGCTATGAAGATTAAATTTTAAATGGTTTCTTTTAAACAGGACATTGGAAGTGCTTGTAAAAATGAGATGGCCTTAACTGAGCATCGCGTGCAAATCAACACGCCTCCTCTTGTCGACCGACCAGCTCTCAAACGCTTCTGCTATCACTGGGGTCTCCTGCAGTGACCTTTACAGTTCCTGTGGTATCTACTGCTACAAGGTGGGATCCGGCGGCTCTCCTGTGATGGACGGACCATCTCTTCGAGACATCACTGGGACCTTCTGTAGTGCCTATCCCAATTCCCTGTGGTATCAACTGCTCTCCTGTGACCGACGGGCCGTGGCACCTGCTACGGGATTTATTTCAATGGTCCTTCCAAAGATATCGGTCGTGAACTTTCTTATTAGAGTAGCTCGCTGAGTGCGTACGTGTAGGTTTGATGAAATTTACACTACTGTTCGGATTACATATTTTTTTAAATAAAATAATAATGTACCGCCGATTTTTGTTGGTTTAAATAATTTACCCTTAAACCAGGCAACGAATCCCAACCTATGGGTTGCTACTCTACACACATATTATGCTATTCGGCACGAGTGGCACTACCAGGCGGTAAAATTTGTGAAGATGAGTCATGTGGTCCGGCAAGAGTCAGAAGTGCCGGGCGGGATTTCGCGACGCTGTGCGGCCGCGAGATAGACTTTCATAATTTACGTTTGGACCTTCGTAATTCAGAAAGGTTTTCCGTCTAGACGCCCGCCCAAAACCGCTATCAGTCAAATATATTCTTCAGTTTCTCATGTCGATTTTTATCGCAGTCTTGGGTTTGTGTAAAAAAGATTTTCATGAAACATGATGATGTGTCTTTAGTTATTTATCATAACGCCATCTAGTACAATTTGACACTGTACTGTAATGAGGCTTAGGTAGCTGAGATGTAAGGGTTAACCAACCAGCACCAAAATAATTATTAAACACCCTTTTTGTGACGTCAATAATTTTGGAATTGCTTCCATTCGATACACATAGTGATATCTAGTGGTCTAGAATGTAACTAATTAGCGACGTACGCTCAATTGTACTGCGAATGCCGGTCTTCTTGAGGTACTTTTTAGTCTATGGTTATACTAACATAACTAATACTTACAAATTCAAAAAATGCGCTGCAAAGATCAGTCCGTCGCACTTATTTGTTCCAAATTTAAAGTTAGCGCCAAGAACATGAATTAAGAGAATTCAAATATATGTTTTCATTTGTTTTATTATTAGATACCATTTAATTTCAATTTAGTTGTTACTCTACGTTTTTATTATATAATAACTAGCTGACCCGGCCACGCGTTGCTGTGGCTAAATAAATTAAAATTGCGACTATAATTTGAGATTTAAACTATCCTATCTCTCAAGTTGGATCGAACTGCACATGGTGTGCGAATTTTATTATAATCGGTTAAGTGGTTTAGGAGTCCATTGAGGACAAACATTGTGACACGAGATTTATATATATCCTAAGATATTGTAAGATATTACAATAAATATGAGGCGCCTTTTATTTTCTCATAGAGAGAGAGTGATGAAAGGTAGAGTGTACCAGTCGGGCGCAAAATATATTTTTGGCTTGCGTGACGTACTTTGAACCACGAGCGTAGTGAGGGATTCAAAAAAGCGCTCTCGTCGTAAAAATATTATTTTGCTCCCATATGATACAATCTAATATTTTCCTTCTTTATCCAAAGGTCCAGTCTATTCCTAAATGTGTTTATAATTCTTGCTGAGATTACATCCTCAGGCATTCTATTCCAATTGTAGACAACTCTGTTGTGGTTGTCTGTAGTGTTGGTTTGTGATGGTGTAGGCCGCTGCAAGATACATTTATGGCATCTGCTATCCCACATATTTTCGTTCAAGGTGTACATGTCGTAAATATGTATTTATTTATTTTAACTGATTATTTTTAAAGTGAATATACAATTAAATATTCTGTAAATATTTCAAGGGTCTACCTGATTATTGTAATTAATATCGAGCCAAAAATGGCAAAAAAATACGTTATATCTATGAATGTTCTTCGTATTCACTTTAATCCACTTCTTTTTCCTTCTACTTTTTTATAATAGGGTTCAATAGATTGTTATGTTATAGAATGTGGCTAAACATTTTTGTATTTTAATTTTTAAATGTAGTAAAAAAATTGTACTTAACTGGGTACGTATACTAAAACTGAAAACTTTTCTCACAAAAACGTAACAAAGGTACACGTGTAAAGTACAAAAATAACTTCAAATTAGTACGTCAAGAAAATGAAGCCTATCTATTTATTTTGCTGTAGCCTCAGAGCAAATAAAAAAATCAAGAGAGAATGTTGTGAACAAACAAGTGAAGCCAACCAAAACTACGCCTCGCCGTGTACAGGCAATTACACACACATCCAGGTAACTATGAAACTACGCCTTGGCTTGTTAGTCAAACTATGGCGGCGCAACAGCGACGCACTCACACATGTATAAAAACTGACTTCACTTGACTGTTCGCCGACGTTCCCTCTGGATTTTTTTATTTGCTTTGAGGCTGTAGCATTTTTTTTTTGGAAAGCTTATTTTTGACCGACGAAACGGAGGAGGTACTTTTTACATAGCAGTCCGATTTCGATAACTCTATTTTATTGGAAAGAAGATACTTCGAAATGGGTCTCTTTTAAATTTTATCGATATCGTGTGAGCCATTTTTGATAAATCAACAATAATGTGAATAATTATACATCGACCCGTGTGAAATTTTCGCGAATTATGTACACCACGGTCATACCATTATTAGCAAAAAATAATTGTATATTTTTTTTCAGATGCTAAGATTGATGACACAAATATTTTACTCCAAATTAGGAGTGAGTGGTCTAAATTTTTTCAAAATCACTTACGGAATGCTGCTTGCGGTAGGTAATTTTTTTTGTCAAATCAATTAACTAATTACAACTTAGTTTGCACATTAGGTACATCAATGTTTTTTTTATAGTTCTCCGAACGATAATAGATGTCGCGACACATTTCTTTTGCTAAATCTTCATAAGCCTATATTTCAACTTACTCTACACCGATTTAGTTCATACTCGTAAATCTTGATAGGATTTAGATTCTAAACAATCTTTATCGTGCTTCACACACTAGGTGTATAGAAACTTTCTTTTTGTGATAAACATTTCAAAAATTGACGCGTTCGCAGGATTTGAACCTGCATCCTCTGGGACACCGGCCCAGATGCTTTGTCCAATTAAGCTAAATCGCGCCCTGCGAACCCGCCAAATTAGTGAGTGTTTATCATTTTTACCAACTACTGCATTGTTGGAAGCGCCATTTGTGAGAACTGCTTTAAACCAGTCAGTCACTTAATGTGAAATTATTAGAACTTCTTACCATTAACGAGAAATGACGCATTGCTTAATCAATGAAATTATTTTTATCGTGCTTCACACACTAGGTGTATAGAAACTTTCTTTTTGTGATAAACATTTCAAAAATTGACGCGTTCGCAGGATTTGAACCTTCATCCTCTGGGACACCGGCCCATATGCTTTGTCCAACGCGTCAATTTTTGAAATGTTTATCACAAAAAGAAAGTTTCTATACACCTAGTGTGTGAAGCACGATAAAAATAATTTCATTGATTAAGCAATGCGTCATTTCTCGTTAATGGTAAGAAGTTCTAATAATTTCACATTAAGTGACTGACTGGTTTAAAGCAGTACTCACAAATGGCGCTTCCAACAATGCAGTAGTTGGTAAAAATGATAAACACTCACTAATTTGGCGGGTTCGCAGGGCGCGATTTAGCTTAATTGGACAAAGCATCTGGGCCGGTGTCCCAGAGGATGCAGGTTCAAATCCTGCGAACGCGTCAATTTTTGAAATGTTTATCACAAAAAGAAAGTTTCTATACACCTAGTGTGTGAAGCACGATAAAAATAATTTCATTGATTAAGCAATGCGTCATTTCTCGTTAATGGTAAGAAGTTCTAATAATTTCACATTAAGTGACTGACTGGTTTAAAGCAGTTCTCACAAATGGCGCTTCCAACAATGCAGTAGTTGGTAAAAATGATAAACACTCACTAATTTGGCGGGTTCGCAGGGCGCGATTTAGCTTAATTGGACAAAGCATCTGGGTCGGTGTCCCAGAGGATGCAGGTTCAAATCCTGCGAACGCGTCAATTTTTGAAATGTTTATCACAAAAAGAAAGTTTCTATACACCTAGTGTGTGAAGCACGATAAAAATAATTTCATTGATTAAGCAATGCGTCATTTCTCGTTAATGGTAAGAAATTCTAATAATTTCACATTAAGTGACTGACTGGTTTAAAGCAGTTCTCACAAATGGCGCTTCCAACAATGCTGTAGTTGGTAAAAATGATAAACACTCACTAATTTGGCGGGTTCGCAGGGCGCGATTTAGCTTAATTGGACAAAGCATCTGGGCCGGTGTCCCAGAGGATGCAGGTTCAAATCCTGCGAACGCGTCAATTTTTTGAAATGTTTATCACAAAAAGAAAGTTTCTATACACCTAGTGTGTGAAGCACGATAAAAATAATTTCATTGATTAAGCAATGCGTCATTTCTCGTTAATGGTAAGAAGTTCTAATAATTTCACATTAAGTGACTGACTGGTTTAAAGCAGTTCTCACAAATGGCGCTTCCAACAATGCAGTAGTTGGTAAAAATGATAAACACTCACTAATTTGGCGGGTTCGCAGGGCGCGATTTAGCTTAATTGGACAAAGCATCTGGGCCGGTGTCCCAGAGGATGCAGGTTCAAATCCTGCGAACGCGTCAATTTTTGAAATGTTTATCACAAAAAGAAAGTTTCTAAACAATCTTATCGAATATTATCGAATTCGACAGCAAATTTTCTCTGAACTCAATCAGAAATCGTCGACGACCAAAAAAAAAAACCAGACAAGTGCGAGTCAGTCTCGCACATCGACAGTTCCGCATAAACACGTTGTTAAAATAATTAAAAACCTGTTTTAGCATGTGCTAATGAAGTTCTTTTATATGATACCTCACATGATACAATTTAATCACTTTGAATTTTGAAGCCATATTTCCCTATTTTTTGTGAATTAAATAAAAATGTACAGTTTTCAGTATTATTCCTATATGTTTACTCTGAGACAATGTTTCTCGCCAAATTTCATAGTTCTATGTCAACGGGAACACGTAAACGGCTCTAACTTTTTTAAACGATAACTGAGAAGTTTTTCTTTTTCACAACTGCAAGAGATCATAGATATACGTATTAGTAGTTTAAATTTCAAATCGATATCTTTACGCGTTCCCGAGATAAAGAGTCTTAACATACACACAGACGGACAGACGGACATACGGACAACAAAGTGATCCTATAAGGGTTCCGTTTTTTCCGTTTAAGGTACGGAACCCTAAAAAATTGAATAACTTCGCTTCGCTTCGGTCGAATATATTTTAACTAATTTCTAATAATCGCAAAACGATGTTATTTTGACTAATTTCAGATGACTGCTCAATTGCTTACCTACGAACTGGTTGTGGTGCAATTTTGAACCTTTCGCCTCTACCTTCCAGCTTTTCTATAACCAACTCATCGTGTCATCGCGTCTGAGAGTTACTTAGAGTCAAGTTTTTAGGATTTTATTTCATACAGACCTATGGTCTAAAGCCGTTGATTGACGTACAACCTTAAAACTCGGTCTTAATACATTATACAGTCACATAATAAGCCCTACTAAGTGTTACTTACTTATATAATTACTACTGGTATTGTAATGTTAAGAAAATTGTTTATATTGTTAAGAAAATTGTTTATATTGTTAAGAAATTTGTTTAAATTAGTTTAAGATGAAACGTTTAAGATTTTTTACAACCTATCGATGCTGAATAAAAGATTATTACATTAAATTATTACATACCACAGCTGTATAGATACAGCATAGGTACGCGAAAGTGAGTGGAACAAAAAAACGCATTGTCTGTCATCAAACGTCAAAATCACAAGTTGGCAAGTCATAATGGTCGTAATTTGGTTTACTTTGTCTTTTGCGATATGATCGGAAATTTGAACCCTTTAGTCTAGTCCATCAGAAGGTTCAAATCTCTGATATATTTTATCTTCCTACTTTCTACCTCTTTGAAATTAGCTCAATGCGAGTTCGTACCTATGTGCATCTTTTTAATTTCAATAAATCGGACAAAGTGATGTATTCTCTTATTATATTTGAGTATGGTTTCTATTACTTGTCATTATTATGAGGTCTTAAAATTCGGGAATTTTGGCATGTTGGCTCGTCGACGCTGATCAAGTATCGTGCCAAACATTGTGCCGTGACATTGAATACAAATGTTATCATGTTCAGAGTCTGACGAGCCGCGAGCCAGGATCGTCGGTTTTTAGAACCGCGGTCTTTGCCTGATCGACAGGCGACGATCCGTAAAACCGTAGTTTGCAGAGCTTTAAATCACGTCTGCATCGATGGCTTAACGAGCAAGGTTTCTATACCTATGAAGAATTTAATAAAGTACTATACTCTATAAAATTTAACTTGATCTCTGCGACAGCTGTCAGAAAAATCACGCTTATGAAGTCCTGAATTTCTTAATAGTACAGACAGTACCTGTCAATGTCATAATTTATGGGCATGCCGATTAGTGATGGGCGACGAATGATCGTGACCACAGAGTTTTAGATAGAGTTTTATTTTAGTAAAATATCGATAGTTTACTCTAACGATATTTTAAATATAACTTAATTTATCATTAATTTTATTGTATATTTTAATATCATAACATTTTTTACATGTGTAATTAAGTTAAACCCAATTATATGTTACATTAGCATCGATAATAGTGAAAAACGTCGATAAATACTAAAGTTACATTATTATGAGTATTTAATTAATATCATAACATTATTTACATGTGTACATACTTGATCTTAAATAATAGTAAGTAAATAAAATCCAGTTTTTCACCTCCGACTACTCATTCGATTTCATTACAACATTGTTTGAAAGTCGATTTTTTCCACCACTATATCAACTCTAAAAATGTCAATCTTCTATGTCAATGTCACTGTCGCAGAGATCAAGTTAAATTTTATAGAGTATAGTGTAAGCCAAACTCACTGACTTTATTGTGAAATTTCAATTGGTGTTAACTTATTATGTAAATTAAATTTAATCTTTTTTTTTAATAATGAAATCGGAATTGTTGTTTTTGGTTACTACATTGTTATTACAATATTGTTTATATTATTAAGCTGGACATGTAAATTGATTTTACTAATAAATTACTATGACTACTGTGACTACTATGACCAGGTTTAAAAGCTCATAAGCTTGCTCGTCAATCAGCGGTTTTGTAGAGAAATGTCTGAAAAATATCACGTGATGAAGCTGGCTTAATATTTCACTAATTAAAAATTAGTATATCTTTTTATTTCTACTTAGTAGTTGTAGTGTGATAGCTGGTGTGAATAAAGAAATAGAGAGCTATGAATAAACACTTAACATTCGACTGGTCTTTGCTCATTTCCACATAGTTTATTTTCTACTAGACATGGTATAAAACAATGGTAAGTAACTTTATTTACAAAACTTAATAAGTATTGAATATTCATTCTGTATACTAACTTATATTTACAAATTCACAATAAAAAAAACCTATATACAAAATAAATAAATAATCAGCCAAGTGCGAGTCGGGCTCGCCCACGAAGCTTAGCCCCATTACAAGCATCTACCTGTTACCAATATTAATATCGAGCAAAAAATTGCAAAAAAAATCATGTTTGTTGTATTGGAAACCCCCCTTATAGTTATAGCGGCAGCAGAAATACATTATCTGTGAAAATTTCAACGAACATCGGAGTTTTAGTAATAGGGTCCCGTTTTTACCCTTTGGGTTCGGAACCCTAAAAAGCAGCTAAAAGTCGAAACAAATACTGTGTCCATGTGGTAGGGTGCCAATACGCTGGCTGCATTCCCACGCTGAACGGTTAGAAATATCCCTGTGCGAGGAATGAGCCAGCTTTCTTGTCACCAGAAGCGTCAACAAGTTTTGGCGCAACCATCTTAAAAAGGTATTTTTAGAGATGACATGGTATTGATGTCGTTTGACGAGGTATTTCTTGACAATCACCAAAGTCTATCTTGATGAGTGACAGGCGGTGGCATTTACAACTGGGCGCTATAGTACAGTCCGTTATTTTACCTCCGACATTTTTGTCGTTTTGTCTCTGTACCTGAGATGGTTCCTGATGAACAAATAAATAATGGAGGAAAAATTACTGTAAACGGGTTGTAACTCCAATAATATGGGAAATCGTAGTTTTAACTTTCGAACCGTGCTAGAAACCTGCGAAGGAGTTAAAAAATCTGACACCAGTCACCAAATCTAGCCATCAAGCTCCTACGAAATAACTTAAACACAAAGAGTTATCTTTGTGATAAGCATTTCAAAAATCTGAAGCGAACGCAGGATTTGAACCTTGCCCCTTCGGATCACTAGCCCGACGCTCTAACCAACTGAGCTAGCTCGCCTCCTACGCAAGTTTCAAATTTCTGAAATGCTTACATTTCCCAACTTATAGCGTTGGTGGCGCCACCTGTGATACCCGTATTAGACAGGTTATCACTCAACTAGAAGTTATTAGAACTTCTAAAGATTGACGAGAAATGACGCACTGCTAAATCAATGTTCGTATCAGATTTTTGAAATTCTTATCACAAAGATAACTCTTTGAGATAAAAATCAAGTGTGGAAAGCACTTTAAATAAACATCATAACAACTTAAACACATGTGAACATAACATAGGAGATAAATAACTACGCCACGTGGGTGATTCTGTGTGAAAACAAGCGCGTAACGCGCTCTAACGAGCTCTTTGTTTATAAGAGATTAATGTGAAAAATATTTATTTTTAAATAACATATAATGTAAAATCGGTTTTTTTATTTATTTTAACGTTACATTTATCAAACATAAACTGATTTACGGAATTTATGGATTCACGGATTAATGGAAATAAAAATAATACCGCGTTACGTTACAGTTTGTCGATAGAAAATCAGGTCCCTGTTTAGTGAATAGATATACCTTAAGGCGAGGGTTTTCGAGAACTTTAGGTATTTAGGCTAGCACAAGCGTCAATTTTCGAAGCGCGACGTATACATTTACGCGACTCAGAAAATGTGAGCGACGCGCCGCGCGCTCGTCTTCCACGCTTCGTCAGCGCTATTATAAGTACCTTACCGCAGTAACGAATATGAACCAGTTGGTGTAACCTATTTTTAGGAAAATGAGAAAATGCCTTATCATATACAGTCATTGTACACATGTTTAGGAATATAAGACGTCATTGAGTAGGTACTTTATACTC
This sequence comes from Hypomecis punctinalis, assembly GCA_949316475.1. NCBI lineage: Eukaryota > Metazoa > Arthropoda > Insecta > Lepidoptera > Geometridae > Hypomecis > Hypomecis punctinalis. The sequence continues at coordinate 21,189,030 of OX438797.1, forward strand.
AGAAACCTAAGTACATTGAAGTACCTATCAATTGCAAGTTAGGTTTGTTACTCTTTCACGTCTAATACAAGTTTGTATGGAAGTTAGAATGCAGTTAGATGGTAGATATTAGTTACATATTCGGGGTACAGTGACTTTTCGGATACAAAATCTTTCTGACACTTGTCTTTGTTAGTTACTTTGTACGCAGCAACTGAGTAACTTAATTTTCTGCATAAAATCATAGGGTGAAAGTAGGATAGTACCAAAATTACTAATATCAAGCACACGAAGCGACGGGTCTAAACTAATCCGATATAAAGAACAAAATACTAGGTAATCCAGTGTTCATGCTCGCTCGAACATAAACTTTCAATTAAATAGGAAGGCTAACGTATTAGGGAAACTAATGGTCTATTCCACTATGTTTTGGAACGACTATTCGACGGATAAAACGACACTAATTGCCCTTATCTGAGACGGACTAAGCGTTTTAATTTGACTTTGGGTTAAGGAAATACGCAACGGCGAATAAGCTAATTAATTAAAAATATGTTCTAAATAGAAAATCCTTATTTTTACGGGTGAAAAAAGAAGTGAAGAAAGAAGCGATTTAGCTTAATTGGACAAAGCATCTGGGCCGGTGTCCCAGAGGATGCAGGTTCAAATCCTGCGAACGCGTCAATTTTTGAAATGTTTATCACAAAAAGAAAGTTTCTATACACCTAGTGTGTGAAGCACGATAAAAATAATTTCATGGTTATTTCTTATATATTTAATGATAATTAAAAAATAACTATTTTGGTGACATATTACACACGGCCTCTGACTCCAAACTAAGCAAATCTTGTGATATAGCTGTCAGAGACTGATATACTACATATACATATTTTTAAATTCATACTTAATATAGCTAGTAACTAAATAACACCCAGACACAGAACAAACACCTATGTTCATCACATAAATACTTGCCCTGGGTGGGGATCTAGCTACGCCTCTTTGACCCAGAAGCTAGGGTCACTAACCACTGAGCCACCGAGGCAGTCAATTTGTAAGCAATAATATTCTGTTTATGTGCATAGCGTTAGAAGTTTATATTTAAGAAGTTCTAATGTCTATTGCGTAATTCTATAGACAACCTAAATTATATTTAGAATATGAGTGCGATAATTATTTGGGACTAATTTCTACAACGGCGCCAACCTCAAACTCACGATAAAATCTATGGAAAGGTTGATTTTAATTTCCGAATTTCGATGTTGGTCCTATAGTAAAAGTGAAAGTGAAAAAAAATTATTACAATGAAATCCTAGAATAAATATGTTCGTAATCTTAAAATACACCCGGTATAATCCTATACCTATGATATAGTAGTATTAATAAAATAAACCTACCTCTCAGACCAAATAAAAAATCAATACAGAACGTCTTAAACAGACAAGTGAGGCCGGTTTTTTATACATATGGTGAGTGCGTCGGTGTTGCGCCGCCATAGTTCGACTGACAAGCCAAGGCGTAGTTTCTTTGTATCTGTGTCTGTACACGGTGAGGCGTGGTTTTGCCGGCCTCACTTGTTTTGTCCACAATATTCTGTCTTGATTTTTTATTTGGTTTGAAACCTACCTGTACTGTACCAGTCTTTTTATTAGTCAACTGCAGGACGTAGACCCCACCCACGAAGTTTGATTGGGCCATATCCACCACGCTGGCCCAGTGCGGGTTGGTGGATTCACATACGCCATCGAATTTCTTCTACGGACATTTGCAGGTTGCCTCACGATGTATTATTTCCTTCACCAAAAAGCCAGTGGTGTGAAATTTCGTACATAATTTCCCAGGAAATCATTGGTACGGGATTGGGTTCGAAGCCAATACCTCACGATTGTAAGGTGGGTGTCATTACCACTAGACCACCACGGCTCCCTAAACCCACCAACAGAAACCTAACTATTCCGTTCTAAACCTGACAACATTTTTCTCTACGGTATTTAATGCATTTAAATTTAAACAGAGGTGGTACACCCTCCCAAGGATTAAGGAAAGCTGAATGTTATATTATCCGAAACAATTTCCAAGGGTTCGCAACTTATGCCTTTGAAGCGGCCCTCAAAGGGCAGAACAGCTGAAATGAATAAATACTACCCTTTTAATCGGATCTTCAAAAGTTTTAAAGGTGTTGTAACAAGAGTTAAAATTAAAAGTAGAGTAAACAAAAATCTCAACAACTCCACTTAAAGCGATTTTAACTCGTATTTTTAATGCTCATCAGATTTCCATAAAGCTTGGACCGCATTTGCATGACGCTGCGCAGGGCAGTGTTGCGCGGCAAAATATTATTTCAGAGGCGCTACGTAAGGACGCGACAAACAGTGACGCGCAGTGCACTTGCTATTGTATCGCTCCATACCTACGCGAATGAAGAAGGTTGTGCTATTTAAAAAATGTGAAAAATAATTAGGTATCTATATGTTATTTTTTCACCAAAAATATCACAACTTGTTTTTTAAAAAATGTGAAAAATAATTAGGTATCTATATGTTATTTTTTCACCAAAAATAGCACAACTTGTTTCAACCATAGCAATCTACGCATCAACTTCGGTTTACTTGAATCGATGCATAGGGCCAATATCGGGGTATAAAATAAAAATATTTTAGTAAAATAGGTGAATTCAAAATCTAAAAAAAGTTAAGCGTGTTCAATGTTCATACATAAAAAGCACATAATACAGCCTTGGCCAAAAGTATTAGGCACCCTGTATTTTTACTCTATTTTCTAAACTAATTTCACTTCTTTTTGGCATTTTTAACAAAATTAGGTGTCAATTTATTCACATCAACAGAAATGAAAGCTTGTTTACTTGTTAGAGTCCAGAACACAAGTGACCAAACATTGACTGATAAGAACCGATAAAAACCGAATCCTTTGTTGGTGTTTCCACCAGGTGTTTTATGACCTAAACAAAGAGCCGCTTGATATTCTAAGATGTTATTTATGACCCCGGTAAGTCATTTAAGATAAGCACTCAGTTATTGGTTAAGTAGTAAACATGCATTTTGATTTTTTAAAGGTGCCTAATACTTTTGGCCAAGGCTGTATATATACGTGTTGAGTCGTAAACCTCCTCCGTTTCGTCTGTTAAAAATGAAAAACACTCCCGCTTTACGTCGCGTTGCACATGGGAGCCGCTCAAATGAGGTCTGACCTTTAGTTTCCCAATTACAACAAGCTATCACAACTTCAATAATAATATAATACATCCTGCTTTACCAAATCGAGACTAGATTTCAAATTAAATAAAGGTACTGCAAAACATAATAGTTATGTACATTATTAAATTTATTAGCTCTATTTGTAATCAAAAACCGGACAAGTGCGAGTCAGGCTCGCACATCGAGGGTGCCGTACAAACCCATAAAATTTCACAGAATTGGGAATAAAATTGTTAAAATCTCTATAGTATAATCATCGATAAAAAGTTTTTTTTTTCACTTCTCTCGTCATACACATTGTTAAAATAACTAAAAACCTGTTTTAGCATGTACTAATGAAGCTCTTTTATGATACGATTTACCCACTTTGAATTTTCAACTCATATTGTGTCCTAATCTAGGCCCTATTTTTTGTGATCCAAATAAAATGTACGGTTTTCAGATTTATTCCTATATGTGTACTCTGAGACAATGCTACTCGCCAAATTTTACAGTTCTATGTCAACGGGAAGTACCCTGTAGGTTTTGATTTTTGTTAGTGTCAAAATATACGGTTTTTTACGGCATAAACGGCTCTAACTTCTTTATATGATAATTGAAAAGTTTTTCCTTTACACAAATGTAAGAGATCATAAATATACGTATACAGTTTAAATTTTAATTCGATATCTTTACGCGTTCTCGAGATAAAGAGTCTTGACATACACACAGTCGGACAAACGGACAGACGAACAACAAAGTGATTCTATAAGGGTTCCGTTTTTTCCTTTCCTACGGAACCCTAAAAATAATAATCATTAGGCATAATTGTCCAGAAATTAGTTTTAGAGTTCTAGGGTCCGTCTGTAACTCTGTAAGTCAACCCTGCGGTTTTCACAAATTTTCTGGACAGGACGGGGTTGAAGGCTTCAAGGTCTAGCGGTCTCATTTAGTCTGAAAATTTCTGTGAACAGTAAAATTAATTTCATCAAAGTTTAGTGGTCGTAGAGACCGCAACGTTTACCTCTGTCATTTATTTTTCGACTGATTTTATAGAGCTCTTAAACTTAGGTATACAGGGTTATTTCTAATCAATTAGCATACTTTTAGGGGTTTATTCTGTACATCAAAACTAACAACTTTTGTTTTGCGCCTTTTGTCAAAACTAAAAAAAAAATTGGGTGTTCCATAGAAAAATATCGTTCACCCGCGACAAAATGTATGGAACAGCTGATTTTTTTTAGTTCTTATAAAAGTCGCACAACAAAAGTTTTTAGTTTTGATGTAGAGAATAAGCCCCTAAAAGGATGCTAATTGATTAGAAATAAACCTGTATAGAATTACTTTAGAACGATTTATGATTGTACATAGAAATATGAATGAAGGGCTAATAAAGATTAGCCTCGTTCATAGCTACAATAAGGAAATTACAGGCCGCATTTTTCATTTATATCTCAATTTGACAAAATCATGTTCTCTAGACGACTGAAATATTCTAGGATATCATTTTACTCACCATTAAGGCTATCTTTTATGATGGGACTAATTAAAATTGTGAATAAAAAAAACAAACCAATGTTGTTATAACTTGAGAACAAAAGCATACACGTGCCTCGACAACAAATATCTAGAGATGGGCGTTTTTACTAGCCGCGCTCCAGACACTTACGTACAATGTAGCCAATTATCATACACGCTACATGCTCGGATGACACGTTATATTGTAAGTCTTTGTTTTTTTAACCATTAAGACATGTCAGCGGCTTTCAGGTGGCTGGAAAACTCAGACACCAGGAATGTTATATGAACTTACTTACTTACTTATCATACTCCCAAAAACACATGTTTACGAAACATACATTGTATATGTAGTGCCGTGGTGGTCTAGTGGTAGTAACACCCGACCTGCAATCGTGAGGTCGTGGGTTCAAATCCCGATCCCGTACCAATGAGTTTCTTTGGAACTTATGTACGGAATTTCACATCATTGGCTTTTCGGTGAAGGAAAACATCGTGAGGCAACCTTCATACGTCCGTAGAAGAAATTCGATGGCGTATGTGAATCCACCAACCCGCACTGGGCCAGCGTGGTGGATATAGCCCAATCACCCTTCGTGGGTAGGCCTACGTCCTGCAGTGGACTATTAAAAAAGGCTGGTACAGTACAGTACAGTACATTGTATATTACAGTGTTTAGATATAAGTCTAAATAAGTGGTTGATTATTATATGGTCATTAGGTGATGGTCTTTAAGGCAGCTCCCCACAGGACCATCTGGATAGTTCTCCTAGAATTCTCATCGTCACTTTCATGGCTAATTTTATTTTTTGATATTTTGTATTATTCTTGTAAAAAACTATATCACTGAATAATAGGAGTACATTATTCGTATACAAATTAGTACAATTGTGTGACATCTAAAAAAATCAAACAAAAACGACACGTGGCGTCGCTTTCGTGGCTAAAACGCCACGAAATTGACGATATGACGTTTGAGCTAAGCGTCCACCTTTCGGCATCGTACGCATCGGACGTATCGCATCAAACGGATCGTTATATTCTTTGTATAGCAAGTCACACAAGTGCGTCCACCAATCCGTGTCGTACGGATCGTTCGAATCTGCTCATCGGCAATGCCGACGCCGTTGCTTCGAGGGGCAACTTTTGCGATGCGTGCCGATGACGTCATTCGGAATGCCGATCAAGTGGATGCACTCCGCGCGCTCGCTCCGCATTCCGCCATTTGCATTTTTTAGTTTTTTTTTTGCGTTTTCTTCCTCTTCTAATATACAAGCGATGACGAAATGAAATATAAAACACTGATATTTGGTGTAACAGTAGCTAAATGTTTAACTGAAACGGGAAGTGTGACACGAGGAGAACACGAAAAATAGCCCAGTTTTAGACAATTCGTATCTATTTTTTGCAATTTGTTTTGCTTTTATTATTATAAATTTTACGCATTTTGTAGACGAATAAATGTTTTATCTTTTGTTTCATGAATCATATTTCTATCTCCAACCGTTATAGAAATATAACTGTGTGACCGTCAAATTTGAGCTTCCAGGAGAAATACCCATCTAATATTGTTCCGAGATAAAAAGTCCACGAAAATGAAAGAAATATTCCAATCATTCCGTTACTGCGTGAAAGAGTAACAAGCAAACTTATTAACCAACAAATTTACTTTCGACTTTATAGTATAAGTAGATAAGGATTTGCGTTACACGTACTTGTGAGCTTTCTAGCGATGCCCCGGCTTCGCACAGGTGTATTATACAATAAACATTTCTCTTGAATTACTCTATCTATTAAAACAAACTGCATCAAAATCTGTTGCGTAGTTTCAAAGATATAAGCATAAATGGGGACAGACAGCGGAAAGCAACTTTGTTTTATACTATGTAATATGACATAATATTATTAAGCGGTCATGAGGTGTTTTCATTTGGGTCACAATTTTAGTTAATGGTCTACCTACCTACCTCTATTTTTCGTATAAAATATTAATGTTACTAATTTTTCTAATTGAAAATGAAGTATTTGGTATTACCTTCCTGTTCGGGAAAGAGCCTGGATTCCATGACACAGGTCGCCCTAGTGTGAAATCCAGTGCACTATGAAAGCTATTAAGTTTATGATTGTGTTAATAAAGGTAATTTTGATTTGAATAATATAAGGGAGAGCCTAGATCTCACGACACAGGTTAACTTAGACGTAGTTACACAGGTCATGTAGCGTAGGATTTAGTGTACTTTCGCGTTTATAATATTAGTAGGATTTATTTATATTATTATGCCTCTTCGTACAAGATCTGTGGCTCAAACTTTCCCATCCGCACTATTTCATCCTCCACGAACTTCAAGCAACGTTCGAACCTTTTAGAAGCCTTCTTCCATATCTGGAAAGGCTCCGAATTTCCATGACAAAACTTTGTGAGATTGCCCCGCGCTATTCAGTGCTTAAGTTAAGTGCTTACAGAGAGTGGGATCATGTATAAATTATCCTCTATTCTCTATCTTTGTGGACAAGAGAAATATGGGCGATGTGTGAATCTTTGGGTTTAAGTTAGTGAATATTTTTTTTACCGTATAATTTACTGGAAACAAATATCTTAATATTATAATTATAATAATAGAAAATTACATACCTACCGTGTTTATGAAAAACTAGCTGACCCGGTGAACTTCGTTTCACGCAATGTCCTTACAAGTAGCCTAAGTGGTATTTTGATGTATAAACATTTTTCATATCAATCCGTTCAGTAGTTTTTGCGTGAAAGAGGAACAAACATTCACACATACAAGGTTTCGCGTTTATAATATTAGTAGGATGTTTTATACTGAAACTATACATGAAGTACTTACAAGTAAGTACATCATAACGAACAAATTTTATTATGGCGTCTGATACCCTCAAGGGTCTATGTATGATCCAATTGCTTTTTGTTTAAGCCTTTGTAAGTAGTGTTTTATTTTTTTGTAGTTAATAAATTATGTAGTAAGTAAATATGCGTTATGGGACTAACCAGGAATTTGAGAGAAAATAACTGTTCCAGCAAAACATTTGGTTTAGCAAAACAGCTGTTTCATACATGTTTGATTTCAATTTGCAATTTTGTATGGAGCAGTTGATTTTTTTCCAAATCCAGCTCAGTATAGTTATAGTTATTCATAATGGGCTAAATCACCCTTTTTCAAGTTAGTACACCAGTTTTTGCGTTAAATACGTGAGTCACATCCCGTTAAATAAAGTATACAAATTGTTTTGGTAGGAAGTTTCCAAAACGTTTCATTAACCGTTTTTCAAAAAGGAGAAAGTTCTATGTCCATCTGTATATAATTTTTTTCGTGTATGTTCACTGACGTTTTCGCCAATTAGATTCAAAATATTATTTTTTAGCTCCAATGGATATACATACCTAATCCTATTTAAATTTTATCGAAATCGGCTGAACCGTTTTTAGAAAATCATACTAATATTATAAATCTAAAAAGTTTGTTCCTCTTTCACGCAGCAACGGAGCAACGGGTTGACTTGATTTTTGGCATGGATATAACTCAAGAGCCGGAAAGTGACATAGGCTACTTTTTATCCCGAAAAAATAATTGGTTCCTGTTGGATAGCACAAAAGTCAAAATCCACGCGGGCGGAGCCGCGGGCAATAGCTAGTTAACAATAATAAAAACAACCGTACAAGTGCGAGTCAGGCTCGCACATCGAGGGTTCCGTACAAACACGTTATTAACATAATTATAAACTTGTTTTAGCATGGTAAATGAAGTTCTTCATAATGATACTTCACTCACTTAGAATTTGTTCGAATCAGGAAATGGATTTGAATGTTTGCAATATGACAACATCTCCAGAACGCATAGACGCCTTGTACATCGACGGAGAAAGTTAATACCGCGGGCTAACTTGACGCCAACGCCACCTAGTTTCGATATGAGTAAATACTGAGATTTAAATTGTTGATTTAAGAATTGATTTTATACTTAACTAATTTGATTTGATTGCTATTAAGTTTGATGTTTTTTTATATTTATACAATTATACATTTACACATAAATTTATATTTGAACATATTTTTAGTTTAGACAGAATTTTGAACCAATTTTTTGTGAATTTTGAGGCCCTATTTTTTGTGATGTAAATAAAAATGTACAGTTTTTAAATTTATTCCTATATGTGTACTCTGAGACAATGCTTCTCGCCAAATTTCATAGTTCTATGTCAACGGGAAGTACCCTGTAGGTTTTGATTTTTGTGAGTGCAAAATATGCGGTTTTTTACAACATAAACGGCTCTAACTTTTTTATACGGCAACTGAGAAGCTTTTCTTTTACACAACTGCAAGAATTTATAGCTTTGCGTATATAGTTTAAATTTCAACTCGATATCTTTACCCGTTCCCGAGATAAAGAGTCTTGACATACACACAGACGGACAGACGGACAACAAACTGATCCTATAAGGGTTCCGTTTTTTCCGTTTGAGGTACGGAACCCTAAAAAATAGTATTAATCGATTAGAGCAAACAATTCGAATTGAAGTCACACGTTGAAAGTCTGTGGTACCATTTTTTACTAAAAATAATTATTTCCCGTCACTATCGACTTACCTAAACTAGTCTCAAACTAGCCGCTCTTTGTTCTTCATGCATCCTCCTAAAACAATATTATTTCGGCAGTATTCCTGCGGACAGGCTCTGGGCGGATGCTCTAATAGATTTATATCTTTCCCGCCACGATTTATAGAGTACCTTGGAAGACGTCTGATAGTTTCATTTCACGAACTATTGTTTTTAGTCGAAGTGTTTTCATTGGTATCTAATCTACGAGTATGAGTATCGCTTAAACCGTAGTATTAGCCGCGCGTATATCCTAGTAGTAGCGATTATAGCGTAGTTTGACTAGGAGTCTGTCAGCGATCACCAAAGTTAAGCAACGTTCGGCTTGGTAGTCTTCGGATTGGTGACCGCAGGTGATGAATAACTGATCGCTACTGTGGCTCAGGTGACACTTTAACCCTTGGTGTGCCTGGTGGGCAAAAGTCACACGGCGTGCATGTTGGGTCTGTCGGACCCGGCATGTATGAGTCATCTCACAAACTATTTTTCTTTAGTTATTCATTTTAGATCAAATTTTTCATTTATCTGGACAGAGTTTACTGCAAAGAAATAGTTAATATTTTAAATTTTATGTTGGCATCGATAAGTTTTAGAACAAAATAATAGTAGATTGTATCATATGGGAGCAAAGTAAAGTAAAGTAAAGTAAAGTAATTTATTGGCCTTATAACATCTCGTCATATTGGGCAAGTCATTTACAGTAATTGCTTAAGAACTACTTAATCTTAAACTAACTTAAAAATTCAATGATACAATAAAATGGCAACATTATTTTTAAAATATTACATTAGAATTAGTATAGAATTGACGTCAAAATTGAATTACTAAAACAATTGTTATAAACAATGGATTTCATTTTACAATAAAATAATAATTATTTATTACTTGTATAAAATGTCAGTATATGAGAATAATATATTAAGTCAATATTTTACCAAATTTATATTTTTTGATTATTTTTGCTATCATGCGAGAATGAAGATTCTGTGAGACGTAATTTCATGAATTCATTTATTGAGTAAAATGGATTCAACTCAAAAAACTCTTTAACACTTCGTTTGAAGTCATTCGCTTCCAGATTGATTACGCTTTGGGGTAATTTATTGAATATGCTAATCTTGTTGTAAATTCCTTGTTTTTGTACTTTGCTTAATCTGGTAACTGGCTTGAGAAATTCTTCATATTTTCGACATTTACGCGGATGTTTGTTTTTATTTTTAGTCAATTTGTGTTTCTCATCGTAAAGTTCTAATAGACAATTGTAAATATATAACGATATTACGGTCATTATTTTATTTTCTTTAAAATGCTGTCTGACTGATGTACGTTTTCTTAAGCCAAAAATTATTCTTATTGCTCTTTTTTGAGCTCTCAGCACTCTAATAATGTCAGTTCCGTTGCCCCATACGGTAATAGCATATCTTATTCTAGATTGTATGTGCGCATAATATACCGAGAGAATCGTTTTTTTGTCTAACAATGGCTTTAGTTTCAAAAGTGCATAGTTAGCACTGGACAATTTTTTGCAAAGCTTCCCGATATGGGCTGTATGACTGATTTTATTGTCTATTGTGTAACCCAGGAACACATTTTCTTTTACTAAAATATCGTTGTTTTTGACTTTTCGTAAATTGTATTGCATTACAACGGTCTTTTCAGTGTTGAGCGTGATACCATTTGCACAGAACCAATCCTTAAGGATACTTATTGCATCTTTAATTTTGGTTTCCAGTCGATCTTTGCACTTGTCTTTGATTCCCACATGAGTGTCATCCGCAAACAAACTAATGTACGTCCAATCAGGCATAATGTCAACAAGATCATTGATATATATTAGAAAAAGTACTGGCCCTAATATCGAACCTTGAGGTACTCCTATGTCCATCACAGTCGTCGAAGAATTTACATCATTCACTGAAACTATTTGCGGTCGCTTCTTTAAATAAGAGTTCATAATATCTAGTTCCTTTCCTTCAAACCCATAATGTTGGAGCTTCAATGCCAAAACGTCGTGTCTCAAACAATCGAATGCTTTAGACAAATCGCAAAAAATACTTGCGCATTTTTGCGATCTGTCCAATGACTCAAGAATATAGTAGACTACATTTCTAATGGCCATTTCAGTAGATTTTCCGGAACGAAATCCGAACTGAGACGTAGTGAAGAACCTATTTTCTTCAAAGTGTTCAAGAATCCTCTTTTTGATAACTGTCTCAAATATTTTTGAAATTGTCGGTAGTATGCAAATCGGTCGATAGTTGCCTAGCTCCTCATTATCACCTTTTTTGTACAACGGAATTACCCTGCCTACTTTTAAACAATCTGGAAATATTCCTTTTTCTAAACAATAATTAATATTTATGTGTAATAGTTCCATAAGATGCCCATTTGTCAAAATAATTTTTTTCAATATCTTAGAGTTAATGTCATAAATGTCTGGTGTAGTTTTTGGCTTCATATTTTTTATAATCGTCAGTAATTCATGAAAGTCAACTGGAGCAAATTGTATTAAATTCTTCTTCAAATTTCTCATGTCTAAGTATTTTTTGCATTGATTAGGATCAGTTTTCATATTAGATGTCAATTTATGTGCAATGTTCTTGAAAAAATTATTGAAACTATCTGCAATCACTTTGCTTTCTACCAACTCTTGTCCGTCTTCAGATTTAATCTTATTTATCTTTTTCTTGTTTGATTGTTTTTTGTTGAACTTCACAAGTTCATTTATTATCATCCAAGATTCTTTAATTTTATTTTTTGAGACTCTGATCCTATGACTATATTGAACTTTTTTTGCTACATTCAATACTCTTCTTAAAACTTTTTTATATATTCTTATTTGTTTGCTTCTTTTTTCATTTGGTTTGTGTTCTGTGACACTGCAAATGACACTGATTCTGATGAAAATGTATCAGGTCTTTTGGGCCAACTTTTACTTTTGTATATTAATTATTAGGTATACTTTATAAACAACTAGCTGACCCGCTAAAATTGTTTTGACATAATAAAATTAAAAAATAAACGATTATAAATTGTGATATATATATTTTTTTTTCATTTATTTCAGTCATTACAACCATAAAAATATCATAAAATTACAGTTACAATTATAAAGGATTCAGAAAGGTCATCAATATAATTTAAAAATTAAATAATATACATAAAGAAGACAACACAGACAGATAATATAGTGAGTAGTGACATCACAATTTTTGTCCCATAACCATGACCATCCACTTATTTTGTAAGGGGCAATCTAGTTTATTAAAAATCATCGTCAGGATACTGTTGCGGCTGGCTCGCACTCGCTGTCGTAATGAGGCGATTTTCTTGCGGATAACAGCATGAAAGTCGTCCGTGCGCGCCTCAGCGAACATCAAAGATGCGCTGCACCAGCGAGGCAGCCGCATTAGCACCCTGAAGATATCGTTGTACTGTACACGCAGAATGCTGGCAACCCGACGAGTGTGACTCACCCACAAGCTGCTCGAGTAGAAGGACTGGCAATAAGTCTTGAAGAGGGTAACTTGTACTTCACTCGAGCAGCGAGCAAACCGGCGCGCAATCATGTTCCCTCGAACTGCCAGCGCCCTCTCTATATCGTCATCATCAGAGAGGTCCTCTGCGACCAGGTGCCCCAGGTATTTAAATCTCGTCACCACCTGCAGGGCCACACCGCTGAGCATAATTGGCGGAACATAGGCGGGCTTAACGGTACCACTTTTAAATACGAGTACTTCACTCTTTTTAGAGTTATATTTTAGCCCATATTCCGCCACGTATGCCTCACAAATCGCTATCACTTGTCGAATAGACAATAGATATAAGCTGTCCTATCTTTCAAGTTTGATCAAACTGCACGCAGTGTACAAACTACAAAGTTTAAATTAGTTGAGAAGTTCATCGCAGACAAACAACGTTTATACTTTTTTTTTAAATATATTTCCATCGAACTGCTGTCGTTCTCAGAGAATTTAATTACGGCAAAAAACAAATTGCTTTGAAGAGAATTTAATATTGAAGCTAAATATCCCGCGTAGCATAATTATAAATGCAATAAGTTATGTCGCGAATTACGACCTGCGAACTGCCCAAATTAAATATTGTATTATTATTATATGACGAATTACGTAAACCGTTCTTGAAGTATTTTTTTATTCATGTTGTTCCTAATAAATAAGCATCATTTTAGGGGCTTATTCAGTATATCAAAACAAACAATTTTGTTCTGCGACTTTTGTCAAAACTCAAAAAAATATTGTTGCTCCATTGGAAAATATCGTTCACCCGCGACAAAATAAATGGAACAGCTGATTTTTTTTTTAGTTTTGACAAAAAACGCAGAATAAAAGTTGTTAGTTTTGATGCACAGAATAAGCCCCTAAAAGGATGCTAATTGATTAGAAATAACCCTGTATAATATAATAACTTTTCCGTGCACGCAAACGGCGCGGCGGCGTTCAACGATTTCTATGACGTTATCACGTCAAAAATGGCTGGACAAATTAAACGTCCAGATTGCAATAGCTAAATAATAAAATAATATGGCCATAAAAAGTACCTTTAAGATTATTACATTTATATTCAGTAGTCCCAGGGGCTGCTAGTGACAGCTATGAACTTTGGAATCAGTTCGTGACACGAAACCCAACTGGATGTTATAATTTGATGAATTTTCTCAAAAAATATTTCGAATTTCGATGAAGATGTTCTGTCAAAAGCATCACTGTGATTGTCATATTTTAAATTTAACACAACATTATTGCTATTTATTAAACGGTCTTTTGTTTTTAGAGTTTGTTATTTAACTACAGGCCCAATTATGAGGCGCCATGATAAAATTAATAGCAACGTAAAAAGTGTCCTCTCTATCAAATTCCCAAACTGAAAGAGAAACAGAAATATTCTAAATTGGCGCCTTCATAATTGGGCCTACTATATTATTAGTATATTCAGAAGCCATGGTGATCTAGTGGGAGTGACACCTGCCTTATAATCGTGAGGAAGTGGGTTTAAATCCCAGTCCCACACCAATAACTTCATTGAAATTTACGTACGGATTTTCACACCACTGGCTTTTCGGTGAAGGACAACATCGTAATAAACCATATTTAAAAAATGTAACATTTTACGATTGCCTTCACTATATATATATATATATATATATTTTTGCTTATTTTTTCGACGACACCAATCCGAGTTACCGCTAAATTATAGCGCTGATGGGAGAGATAGACAGCAACAACGAAAATATAAGTTGCATTTGTTGAGAGTAACTCGAAAAATAATGTGACGTCATTTTAAATCTAATACCGCGCATCATCCAAGATAGAAGAATAGTTAAATAAATAAATATATATATTTTGATTTCAGTTTAATTAAAATACTTATACGTACTTACGCAAACCTCGCGACTAGCTTTTATGATCATATAAATTGTGTATAAGTTAAGTGTTTTATGGTTATAAGTTGATAGGTAAAATTTTAGAGGATAATTTTATTTGCTTCTTTTTAGAGCATTAAATAAAAGCTTTTTTTTCAAAGGTTTTTTTTCTTTTAATTCATTTATTTACACTTTGTAGCAGCATGTCCATAAATGTCACACGAGCTAACTGGCTCATCGTGACTCATTACCACGAATATCTTGCCGTAGCCTGAGGATATAATTCCTCTGAGATAATTTTCTCCTGTGCCCCAATTCTCTCGCATTCGAGAATATTTCGAAAATTTCCGTCACAGTGTTCTCTCAAAATTATATTTGTCGGTATGTTCTCTCTTAAAGGAAAGACTCACAGTCGTCACACAACTAATAAAATGTCAATGTAAAAAACATACACAATAAAATTGTTATTAATTGTTCGCTTAGGAAAAAAAAATTGTAATCAGTGGAAACGATAATCTAGTCTTCGTTTTGAAATCTGTTATCTCGTTATTAGGGTTCCGTACCTAAAAAGGAAAAATCGGAACCCTTATAGGATCACTTTGTTGTCCGTCTGTTCGTCTGTACGTCTGTGTGTATGTCAAGACTCTTTTTGTCCGGAACGCGTAAAGATACCGAGTTGAAATTTAAACTGTATACATATATCTATGGTATCTTGGAGTTGTATAAAAGATAAACTTCTCAGTTATCGTTTAAAAAGGTTAGAGCCGTTTAGGAGTATGTCGTTAAAAACCGCATATTTCGACACTCACAAAAATCATAACCTACAGGGTACTTCCCGTTGACATAGAACTATGAAATTTGGCGAGAAGCATTGTCCTGTAGCGCACATATAGGAACAAATCTGAAAACTGTACATTTTTATCTAAATCACAAAAAATAGGGCCTCAAAATTCTCAAAATATGGGTTCAAAGTGAGTAAATCGTATCATGTAAGGTATAGAGATTTTAACAACTTACTTCCAAATTTTGTGAAATTTTCTGAATTTGTACGGAACCCTCGATGTGCGAGTCAGGCTCGCATATCGAGGGTTCCGTACAAACTTTTGTCTGGTTTTCTATATCAAAAAGGTCTTTCAAAATCAATCAAAAGAAATTAATCTGTACATTTAAGGCTTAAACTTCACTTACAGGTTAGTTTTAATCATTTTATGTAGAAGCTTGAGTTATTTTGTCGATAGTTGATTTGTGAACAGCGTATTTCAATTCAACAAGCACATGCTAGGGCTACGTAAGTGATAATGATTAGAACTATAAAACTGGTCAACAGTGCTTTTGTTGACCTGGATGTAAAAGCATTTTTATATAGTAGCTGCCTTAAATTCATTGATTAATAAAATTATATTCAGAATCAGAATAAGAATATCGTTTATTGCTATAAAACCGGAACATATATTGTTAAAAAATTATAAGAGAAGTATCACAATCTTACCTTTTCGGGCTTGCAATATTTTACTGAATACATACCTAATTACCTATTTTTATAGGTCTAGGTAGGTATTATTTTTTCTTTATTTAATTAGTGCCGCATACACGAATAACACTAATGACAATGATAAATATCAATGACTGCCTCGGTGGCTCAGTGGTTAGTGACCCTGACTTCTGGATCAAAGAGGCGTGGGTTCGATTCCCACCAGGGCAAGCAATTTTGTGATGAACATAGGTGTTTGCTCTGTGTCTGGGTGTTATTTAGGTACTATCTATATAAGTATGTATTTAAAATATATATGTATAGGTATGTAGTAAGTATATCAGTCTCTGGCAGCCATATCACAAGCTTTGCTTAGTTTGGGGTCAGAGACTGTGTGTGAGATGTGCCCCAATATTTATATTTATTTGTCATTTATTTATTTATAATGAATTATATAAAATTAAAGTTAAAGAAGAAAGAGACGTAGGAAAAGTTGTGGTGGTCTAGTGGTAGTGACACCCGCCTTACAATCGTGAGTTCAAATCCAGGTTCCGTACCACTGGCTTTTCGGTGAAGAAAAACTAGGACTAAGGGTTCTGCAGTGGACTAATCATAAAAGGCTGATACATGTACAGATACAGCAGCCTTCAAAATGTTATTAACTATTATAGCTGTGACGGAGACAACTCTATTCGTGGCAGAATCAGGGTTTAGTACATGCCCCTGGCGTAGTTATTAAACGTTAATTAATATGACGTACCTACCCGTAATTCTATATTCTGTACGTATTACTATTAACAGTAAATTACCGGAAGCAAAACGTACACATAATACAGAGAATGAATAATAAATTAAGTTTATTATAATTGTAATTTATAAAATGGATTTGTAAATTACTCGTGAATATTATAATCCAACAAAAACATTTCCATGTGAAATATAGCCAAGACCACAGTTCGCACTTTCAAAAATTTGTCAGATCTTATGTAGAGTCAAGCTACACGTCTTAACTCTACAAGCCCTTACTTGTAGTCCTTGTACCTTGATGCCAAATATCAAGTTTCTAGGTCATCTGGATCTGGAAGTGGGTAAGGTTTTTGATCTATAAGTCAGTCAGTCAGTCAGTGAATCAGTCAATGAAACCTCGGTTTTTAAACGTTAATATGTCAATAACTGTTGAAGCAAAATGAACGAAATTTTGTATTCTCGGCTAGCTTAACAACTTTAGTAAATAAGCTAAATTTCATATACCTATTTAGGTTGAATCGTTTTCGAGTTATGACGGGGTCAAAAGTGGCTCGAAATGGTTCGTGTAATATTACACACGTGGCGTCAACAGCTTTTTCTTTGTCTTGGCTGGACACGCATCCGCGTGTATAGATTATTTTTCGCAAAAAATGACACCATGACTTCCAACGTATACAGAATTTACACAGAGATTACATGAATCGATGTGACGTTCATAAACATTATTGTTGATTTATCAAAAACGGCTTAGCCGGTTTCGATTCAATTTTTTTGCGACCACATCTGGAGTTTTAAGAATTTAAATGGAACTTTTAAATTGTTATCTATTTTAAATCGGAATAGGCTATTTGACTAGTTTTTGGATATCGTTTTAAATTATTTGTTAGTACATAATGAGCACACTACATTTATATTTCTGAGAAATCTACTGTATTAACAATGAAAATCAGTGTTGAAGAATAGATATTCAAGATCCCGCCAAAAACGACATTCTGTAATGGCGCTGGTCTTTGACGTCAAACACTAGTAAATACACGTTAGTCATAACTAGTAAATACGCTAGTTCACATCTAAAAAAATACTTTAAAAGTAACTCACAGACCCAATAATATTACTCCGTAATCACAAAACACAAATAACACATACAACAGTCAATCGAAAAATTCTTGTTTACTATCATGTGACGTCACCAGAGTTGCCGCCCTTCTTAGAGTGTTCACGTCACATATAAAATATCAAAAAAATAACGTATATTATTTCGTCCGATTTGTGAAAATTAGACATATTTTAGTTTAAATAAAGTAAAATATGTCTTTTTCAGGCTATTAAGGATTACCACAGTCAATAGTAGGTATATTTTCAATGTTGTCAAATAACCTATTGGCTAAAAATTTCGATAAACATAAACCCACGCAAAAAAAATATGGCGTCACATTACTTTATTTCTTACCGACTTCCAAAAAGGTGGAGATACTATGTTCGTCTTGTAAGTATGTATTTTTCGTGTATTTCCATATTTTCGCCAATTGCTAACATCAATCATCAAATACGTCTCAGCCAATTTCTATAAAATTAAAAAGGGACCACATCGAAAGTAAACTCTTTCAAACTAAAAAAGTTTTTTTTAAATCCGCATCGTAAGTAAACTCTTTCAAACTAAAACTAAAACTAGACCACATCGAAAGTAAACTCTTTCAAACTAAAAAAGTTTTTTTTAAATCGGTTCACAATTCGCGAAAATATCGAAGAACATACCCATAAAATGTATACAGACATAATAATAATATAGAACCCCCTCTATTTTGGAAGTCGGTAAAAATGAAATAAGTTTTTGCCTGAATTAAAAAAGAACCTGCCAACGCAAAATACAAGATTTTAGGCCGGTATGATGCAATTAATACTTTGGATTGGTTGCGTCACTGTTATTCTATTAATTAAAAAAAACGATTACATAAAATTACAAGTGTTAGAGCACGTGTTCACTTCCGTTTCACCGGACAACGGAGCGTCAATAAACAAATGCCTATATTTTTCGCCGGATGGATGTCCGGTGCGTCAACGCACGTCCATTATAAACCACCGAAACGAATTGCCGTGAATAAGCGCTGTAACGGCTATTTTCACCAACCCGTACTGGGCCAGCATGGTGGATATGGTCAAATCACCTTCGTGAGTAGGCTTATGTCATGCAGTGGACTATTTAAAAAAGTTGAAACAGTACAGTATATAGTAGTCTATATAGTAGTATATAGTAGTCTTGTAGTGGGTACAAGAGATACTTCTCACTTCAATATTGATTACCTTTCTATTCAAACACTATTACGTGATGTAGGTGAAATCTGTTTTACAGAAAACATTGGATAAGTAGGTCAACTACAGCCATTCATTCTGAAATGGTTTTCAACTTGGTGCGTGTATACTTTTTGGCTCAAAAGTTATTAAAACTTTATTGATGACACTTTGATCTGATATTTAATACACACCTTTAGTTCTGATGACAATAGAATTTTATGTATTTAGTTTTGACGTGAATTCAAGATGGCCGCCACCATAACATGGCGGATTACAATATTTATTCACAAACCCCTCAAAACGGTTATCAAATGAAAAGGCTTCATACGTAGATCACAGTTTTTAGTAACAAAATAAATAGTAGTGTACTTTTTTGGCTCAAAAATTATTGAAACTCATTTGCATGATAGATTGATCTGATATTTAATACACACCTTTAGTTACGAAGACAAAATAATCCAAGATGGCCGCTGGCACAACATGGCGGACTACAACATTTATTCATAAACTCCTCAATAAGATTGTCAAATCAAAAGGCTTTAGACTTAGATCAATTTGTCGTAACAAACGTAAAATTAAAAAAAAAAACATCTTTGAGATGTCTATAAAAATTAGTGGATTTGTAGGATATGATTAAAATAAATGTTTCACCGTCAAAGTCTAACGACAACCAATCGCCTGAAACATGTAATAGGACCTGTCAGTCAGGCTTTAAAGTAGCACTACTATAAAGCCTGCTTTAAAGTAGCACTACTATAAAGCCTGCTTTAAAGTAGCACTACTTAATAGCCTGACCGACAGGCTATTTGACATGTTTCAGGTGATTGACGTAATACTAAATATTCACCTTTTTAGAAACTAGGTACTTGCATTTTTTTTGCTTACCTCCCGGGTTATAAGCGCGTCAAAGGTGACGTCCACGAGTGGTATATTATTCAGAGGAAAATCGAATCAAGATGATAAATACATCATTTGAAAGCTTGTTGTATGGGCTTCCTAAAAATATTTAAATTAGGTTTTTTCATCCCTCCGATTTTCTTAAATGTGAAAAATAAATTGTATGAAAAATAACAATACAGCTTATTATTTTTTCTAGTTTAGCACTAATAAAGTGCTTCTATAGTTATTTTACTTGTATTCGTAGCTGATTCTTCCACATTATTTTCTTAATTTGCTAAAATTAAAAATTATAACCTACCAGTGTGACCAGTTATTAGGTAAATTTGACAAAAACACTTAAAAAGTGTGTCTAATTGGTAAAATTGCTTTTATTTAACAATTTGGAGGTTACTAAATCAGGGCTGCTACAGATAAACTACCTTTTGAGCCAAATATATTTATTTTTTCTAATAAATACAAAAATAATTTTAAAAAAATCGGAGGGCTCTTTTTTTAACTGTTGTAATAGACTCAGAAAAATATGAAATTTCTCGAAATTAACGAGTGTTGTGGTTAGAATTTTTGATTATTATTATACCAGCCTCCACACATTTTGTGGACATGCCCTTTGACTCAGTATAGTCAAAGTTTAAATTATCTATTTCTTATTGTCAGTGTTCCTGGTTTTACGAGTACTTGGAGATGTAAAAAATAAATTAATTAAATTGACTTTTCCTACTGCTTCTTTTGTATTCTTTGCGATTGTTTGTGATTGATAGCTGTGTTCAGGCACCTGTATTTGAGGTTAGGAGGGTGCTCCGAAGTTAGAATTTTAGAGTAAATAAAACGTTGATAGCTTTCAAAGTTATTTTGGTGTAAGTATTTTATGGCAAAGTTATTATTAACTTATCATATTATTTGCATTTTGAATTTGAATTACAATTTGAAGTGTCACCCGAGCCACGGTAACGCTAAGTTAAAAATGCCACCCGTGGTCACTTATCCGAAGACTGACTGTGGTAAACTTTGCTTAACTTCGATGATTGCTAAAGAACTCCTAGTCAAACTACGCTATGAGCGCTACTGAAAACTGATGACAAAAACACATTTCTACTCTATTAATACAATACAAAACTACAATAAACTCTAGAGAACAATATTCAAGCCCCTTTGCATTAGTGCATTAATCTACATCAGTTATTTAGCAGACCGTAATCTGCAGTAGAATTATGTTGGATGCTAAGAACTCGTCAGAAACTATTGCAAGTTAAACTCTCAAAATGCTTCAGTGATCTTGCTGGAGGGGATTTATAGGGAGATTTATACTAAGCCGGGACGTGACCGAGGCGAGCGGTGGACGTATATGTAGAAAATGCGGACTGTGGAAGAAATGGCGACAATACTACAAAAACCGGACAAGTACGAGTCAGGCTCGCATACTGAGGGTTCCGTACAAATACAGACGATTTACTCACTTTGAATTTTAACCCATATTTTGTGAATTTAGGCCCATTTTTTCTGTGATTTAAAAAATATGTACAATTTTAGATTTATGTGTACTGTATATAATATGTGTACTCTAAGACAATGCTTCTCGTCAAATTTCGTAGTTGTAGGTATGTCAACAGAAAGTACCATGTAGGTTTTGATTTTTGTGAGTGTCGAAATATGCTGTTTTTACGACATAAATGGCTCTAACTTTTTTGTACTATAATTGAAATGTTTTTCTTTTACACAACTGCAAGAGACCATAGATATACGTATACAGTTTAAATTTCAGCTCGATATCTTTACGCGTTCCTGAGATAAAGAGTCTTGAAATACACACAGACGGACATACACACAGACGGACAGACGGACAGACGGACAGACGGACAGACGGACAGACGGACAGACGGACAGACGGACAGACGGACAGACGGACAGACGGACAGACGGACAGGCGGACAGACGGACAGACGGACAGACGGACAGACGGACAGACGGACAGACGGACAGAGGTACGGAACCCTAAAAAAAGATTATCTGTGAAGTCGGTTTACGAACGATAAAACTTTACGTGATAACGTTAGCGTGAGATCATGCCTCTCTATCACTTGCTATGCGCTCTCGCTTGCATGTTCCCTCAGGCCGAACGTGACAATGGGTCATGCTTTTTCGTGCGTGCAGGCGGCGTTCATCGATTTTTAAGACGTAATCACGTCAACATCTACACGAGCATTTGTGCCTGATCTGTACGTGCCCAGGCCGCTCCCGGTTCAGTATAAATTGCTAGAGTGAGCTTGTTGCATTTCAACTTACTCATTGTGTTTGTTTCTGAATTCCATATAGCTCAGTAAATTCAAATGCAAGTCGTCTTGTGTATAATAAACATCACTGGCAAGCTGCTATAGGAGGTTTTACGGCTATTAATCTCAAGACTTGTTTTTAGGGTTCTGTACCTCAATAGGAAAAAACGGAACCCTTATAGGATCACTTTGTTGTCCGTCTGTCCGTCTGTGTGTATGTCAAGACTCTTTATCTCGGGAACGCGTAAAGATATCGAGTTGAAATTTAAACTGTATACGTATATATATATATGGTCTCTTGCAGTTGTATAGAAGAAAAAACTTCTCAATTATCGTTTAAAAAAGTTAGAGCCGTTTATGTCGTAACAAACCACATATTTCGACACTCACTAAAATCAAAACCTACAGGGTACTTCCCGTTGACATTTTGAAATGAAATGAAATATGTTTATTTGACAAAAATTGTTACATACATAACATAGGACTATGAAATTTGGCGAGAAGCATTGTCTCAGAGTAGGAATAGGAATATAGGAATAAATCTGATAACTGAACATTATTATTTAAATCACAAAAAATAGGGCCTCAAAATTCACAAAATATTGGTTCAAAATTCAAAGTGAGTAAATCGTATCATGTAAGGTATCATATAAAAGAGCTTCATTAGCAAATTAGCACATGCTAAAAAAGGTTTTTAATTATTTAAACAGTGTGTATTTTTCGATGTATGACGAGAAAAGTAAAAAAAAAAAATTCGTCGATGGTTAGGATGGTTAGGTCGAGTTAGAGATTTTAACAACTTACTTCCCAATTTTGTGATTTTTTCTGGATTTGTACGGAACCCTCGGTGTGCGAGCCTGACTCGCACTTGTCCGTTTTTTTTCGATTTATTTTTGGCCACAGTGCTATTAGTCTTTTACAACTAGAGGGATAATATGGTTCGTGGAGAAAATTTGAAGGAGTTGAATTGATTTAAAATGACATGAGTTAGAAAGAGACCTGAAAAATATCTCGATTCAGTTGTGTTTCCGTGATTTTCTCCCGATAGTGTCAATTTTCTATTCATATTTGTCAGTGTTGACAACTCTGGGCAAGATTTTCCATATATTTTTGTGCTTGAAAGTTGCCTCATGAAAGTCGCGATAAAAACGCTATTGGTTGTAGGTCCCGGTTGTTTTAACCGCTTAGCCATGTCAGAGGCCTTCAGGCGGCCTACAAAACTTTGACACCCGGCCTATACAAACTTACTTACTACCGCTATCTCTCTGATTGTATTAGCTCTGTGTTTTTGGCTAATATTTTGCTTGGTAATTTTGTAAAATTTAAGTGGGATGGCATTGATAAAAAGTTGGCAACTAGATATTTTATTTTAATTCCTAGAGTTTTTAGGGTTATGGCCGCAAAATGAAAAAAGAACCTTTAGATGATATTTTATTTTGGTTGTCTAATCTCTGTAGGTCCGTCCGTTTATGTCGAGACCTCGTAGAGCTATTCGAGTTGAAATTAAAACCATTTACAAAAATCTGTATACTTTTACATCTGTAAAAGAGTCATTCTTCTTATAACGCGGTCACATCAACTCGACGCATCGCATTAATTTTTAAGCAATTTTTACTCGATCTTAATAAAAGGGCAGAAACTTATATTTTATAGAAGATGGTTTGGAACTTTTCGTGCGGGAGTCCGACTCGCACTTGGCCGGTTTTTTTTGCATATCGTACTTGAGCGCCAAAATAACGGCACATGGTCAAGCGTCTAGTTAATGTGACCGCGTTGTAGTTATCACGCAACATTTGTTTTGTAAACATACATTTTACGGTGTTTGAGTATTTGCTATATTACTCGTTTTCGCCGGATGCTCCTCAGTGCGACGGACACGCGGCCCGGCGGCGTCCGAAACAGCAGTCCGGTTTCCTTTAAATTGAGTCTCATCTACCAACGTTCTTTTTATTATTATATACTACGGGACAAATCGCGCACTAAAATTACGAGATAAATAAATACCTCCTCATCCCGACGTTTCGGCCGAGTTGAGTCTACCCGTGACCACGGTCGATGCAACTCGGCGATGTAATTTTAGTGCGTGATTAGTCCCGTAGTATATAATAATAATGTGTTCAAATCGCGAAAGTTTAAAAACAACATACGTTCTTTTTATTCGAATATTTATGTATCTATCTGACAGATAGGTACACATTAATCAAAGCTGACAGACAGATTAAGCGAGCGCATATAGACGGCACTGCAAACGGACATCCACCGGTAAATAAAATAATATGCGTGAACAAGTTTAACCGTTTTCTGACGTTGTCCAGTGAAAAAAAAAACAACCGTGAATAAGCGTTCTAAGAGTTTTGCGCCAGTCAAGAGAAGTCCTCTCGCCTAGATCAGATCTGTAATAATTTTATTGTGTATATAACGGAGAGTTCAACCACATCCGGCGGTCTTTCTCAAGTTGACGAGATTTATAACAGTCTCGTGGGATGTGGTCTGTAATAGTTTAGTTTAGAGTTTCGTAGGTGTTCGAAAAATAGAAAGTCAATTAAACAAACGTAAAAAAGAAGAAACAATTATTACATTAGAAACTTACAAAGAAAGATGTACAATGTAAGTACTTATATAGGTAGGTACAATAATTATATCCATCAATGTTATGCCTAGGTATACAGGGTATACTCAGCAAATGATTCACATTGCAGCAGTTGTGCAGTGAGCCCCAAAGTGAGCAAGAAGCTTGCATCTTGGGGCTTGAATGCTACTGCGCAGTAAGAATATTTATAATGTGTTTAAAGTACAACTAGAGAGTAAAAAAGTCAACTCAGATAGTGTCTGCGGGCGCTTGTATACAATAGTAGATTGTATCATAAGGGAGCAAAATAATATTTTTACGGCGAGGGCGCTTTTTTGAATCCAGAGCGAAGTGAGGAATTCTAGAGTAGAATCCTGAACGTAGCGAGGGATTCAAAGTACGTCGCCCGAGCCAAAAATATAATTTGCGCCCGAGTACACTCAACTTTTCATCACCTCTATGAGAAAATAAAAGACGCCTCATATTTATTATTATTTAATAAAACGTAGAGTAACAACTAAATTGAAATTAAATGGTATCTAATAATAAAACAAAGAAAAACTTAAGTATATTTACATTCATTTTCTTGAAGCTGAACACTAACATTACAAATACTTCCAAATTCAAAGATCATTCCGTCGCACTTATTTGTTCCAAAATCAAAAAGTGCGCGGCAAAGATAATTTCGGCGCACTTATAAAGTTCCTAATAGAAAACACCAACTTTGGGCGCACTTAAAGGCGAACCAAGTAGTCCTTTTCGAATTGATGTGATGAAAAACAATGTTTTTTCGCCAAACGCTGCTTGAATGAACGATTCGTCCAGAGCTCTACATTTGAGGGATT
Source organism: Hypomecis punctinalis (assembly GCA_949316475.1). Taxonomy (NCBI): domain Eukaryota; kingdom Metazoa; phylum Arthropoda; class Insecta; order Lepidoptera; family Geometridae; genus Hypomecis; species Hypomecis punctinalis. Next base: position 21,214,810 of record OX438797.1, read on the forward strand.
ACGGTGTGCGCTTCATTCGTTTTTATTTGCAGAACACCGCACCACCAACCCGTATACGTGGCAGTGCTCAGCAGGTCGTAAAATACGGCTTTATAAAATAAATCCTTTGTGATCTTTGTAACCTGCTGATTTCAGCAAAGTATAACAAAGCAGTGATTTTTTGAATTGCGATGAAAATATCTCGGTTTATTATTCCAACCCGTGCAACTTAACTGTGCATTTCGGTTGCTCTAAAAAGCTCCCGCGATACTTACCGAAATCATAATTATCCAATTTTTACGAAATAATTTGTTTGGAAAAATCGCAATTAAGTAGCATGGATTATTATACCTACCTATAATTGAATTCAGGCTTATCTAGAACTGGCGTACTTAGGAGCTAGGCGATCCAAAACTTTTGCTATGGGGCTAAAATTCTGCTGTTTCATGCATTTTATCCATTCCGATTTGAAATTTTGTATAGAACAACTGATTTTTATCCAAGTTGTTTATAATTGACTTGATAGCCGTGGTGGTCTAGAGGTAGTGACACCCGCCTTACAATCGTGAGGTCGTGGGTTCAAATCCCCGGTCCCGTACTAATGAGTTCTTTAGAATTTATGTACGGAATTTCACACCACTGGCTTTTCGGTGAAGGAAAACATCGTGAGGCAACCTGCATACGTCCGTAGAAGAAATTCGATGGCGTATGTGAATCCACCAACCCGCACTGGGCCGGCGTGGTGGATATGGCCCAAACACCCTTTGTGGGTAGGCCTACGTCCTGCAGTGGACTATTAAAAAGGCTGGTACAGTTATAATTAACTAAGGACCCACCCCGACTTTGCACAGGTGTATTATACATACAAACCTTCCTCTTGAATTACTATATCTTTTAAAAAAAACTAAATCAAAATCCGTTGCGTAATTTTAAAAATATATGCATGTGTAGGGACAGACAGCGGGAAGCGACTTTGTTACTATATAGTGATAGTGATAAGATATCCTGAATCACCTCTTTACACATTGTTACTATGCAGTGATAGTGATAAGATATCCTGAATCACCTCTTTACGGATTAGTACAACAAGGCAAGCAAATAATCCTTTGCATTTAAAAATCTCCGTGTCACAGTGTTTACTATTGAACTCCGACTTCATTTTGTGTAAGTAAATTTGAATGATCTAAGAAAATTAGTTTTCGGCCATTTTTTTATACCCCTATGTGATGAGGGTGGCTCTTTCCATAATATATTTTTTCACTTGGTCAAACAACTTTAGCCGGATCAGCTAGTAGGTATTTCTATACTAAACTATCTTAGTATATATTATAGCAATAGTAATAAACCGCTTGCCCATTTATCGAATTTTATTGAAAGCCATAAAAAGAATATTCCAATCTAATTCTCCTCGGCGACTGTAAACCATTTCAGTTCCTGCTGCAGTCGCTCCAAATCTTCTTGGGCTTCCTCTTTGAATATTTCTTCTTTCCTTAATTCCGATAACTGGAAAGATTTTTTTTTTAATTACAGATACTTACTGATTAAACTTTACTGACCAAAATTATAGTTTTATTAAATCCTAATACATACCTCAGTATGTATCGAGAATAGATAATCCTTACTAATATTATAAATCCGAAAGTTTATATGTTGGTATATTAATTTGTTCCTCTTTCACGCAGCAAAAGAGCAACGAATTGAATTATTTTTTGTCAGTTTGAAAGACGATGATTATACTGCTTTTTATACAGAAAAAAATAAGAAGTTCCTATGGGAAGGCATAAAAACCAAAATAACATCACGCAAGCAAAGCCGCGGGCAAAAACTAGTGAATTATAATGTTTTTAGGGTTCTGTACCTCAAAAGGAAAAAACGGTACCCTTATAGGATCACTTTGTTCTCCGTCTGTCCGTCTGTCCATTTGTGTGTATGTCAAGACTCTTTATCTTAGGAACGCATAAAGATATCGAGTTGAAATTTAAACTGTATACGTATATCTATGATTTCTTACAGTTGTGTAAAGGAAAATCTTCTCAGTTATCGTATAAAAATGTTAGAGCTGTTTATGTCGTAAAAAACCGCATATTTTGACACTCACAAAAATCAAAACCTACAGGGTACTTCCCGTTGACACAGAACTATGAAATTTGACGAAAAGCATTGTCTCAGAGTACACATATAGGAATAAATCTGAAAACTGAATATTTTTATTTAAATCACAAAAAAATAGGGCCTCTAAATTCACAAAATATGGGCTTAAAATTCATAGTGCGTAAATCGTATCATGTAAGGTATCATATAAAAGAGCTTCATTAGCACATGCTAAAACAGGTTTTTAATTATTTTAACAATTTTCAATAAATGACGAGAAAAGTCAAAAAAGGAAACTTTTGTCGATGATGATGATGAGTATAGAGATTTTAACAACGTACTTCCCAATTTTGAGAAATTTCCGAATTTGTACGGAACCCTCGGTGTGCGAGCCTGACTTGCACTTGTCTGGTGTTTTTAATAAAACAGCTGGTTTTATTTCTGCGAGTTTAGAGTTAGACCCATTGTAAAGTTGTTTATAATTACGAGCATACTCATTTCTGAAAGTGCTTGCACTATGCAAAGCATCACAGAGGCTTTCAGGCGGCTTGTAAACTCTGACACCAGGTCTAGCCACCACCAGCTGGTCTATACGAACCTACTTAGTGTATCTGGCTTAGCTCTTCTATTATTGGCAGACGTCTACTAGTTTAGTAGCGGAATACAGATTTAACGCAGAGACGGATTTAAGGGAGAGCGATCAGGACTGCCTCTCTACTCCGCGCTAGAGGTCTACCCTCGCTTTGTCCTACGAATTTTCGATCAGCTTAAGCGTCAGTTCTGACTGACACCAAAAAGTGCACGAGGCCGCTAATGAAGTTTTCTCTTCAAAAAATACACATATAGAAGAACGTCCACTGTAGCTCTCTAGAAAAAGTCTCTCTAGAAATATGTTTTTGAAAAATATTGTGTAAGTTATTCTTAAAGAATACCTTGTACAATATTTTTTTCTACAAAATACTTAATACATTGACAATAACTATAATCTATAATTTTTCACTCATAATCAGGCAATCGGTAAAATATCCAAATTGTCCTGATTATTACATAATATTGGAACTACTAAGTACTACTAGTACAATTGTAGTACTTAACACTTTTATTTTTGGAATTTACTTGGAATTTATTACCCATCACGAAGGATTATATCCATATTAACTTGTCCCCGTGATTGTGATTAAAGGACCTCTAGATACTTTTTGTTGTCCCGAGGCCTACACATCTCTAATCCGGCTCTGGTTACGGCAAGTAGAGATACAAAATCGAAACATAATAAATCCTTTCAAGCTTACATTACCTCGATTTCAAAATAAACTAAAATACGTCCAGATTTTCTCATATTACCTGTAAATATTTCTGAAACAAAAAATAAATATAACTCAAATTGAAAATTAGGTATCGTTATCGAAGCGCAAAGAGATGGATGCGGGTAGATTTTTCACAACAGTAATTTTCAAACAAAATGAGCTTGAATTTGGGATCAGAAAATTGCATTTCAAAAGCAATGAGCTTTAAAGAGGGACAGATCAGATTCTGATTTTACAGAAAGTATTTTTAGAATTTAGATACAGTGCGACACGACTAGTAATGAACTAGCCCGGAGGTTGAACTGTATTACTAGGTAGTTGTCGTCTGAAGGCTTGGTTCAAACTATATTTTTTAAAGTAAATGGTAGTGGGTGCTACGTACAACCTATAAATAGGTTTATTTATATTTATCTAGGTACGTTACTAAACTAACATAACACAAGGAAAAGATAGAACGCATTCCAGTGTTGTCAAATAAGGAGAATCAAAGTCCTCTAGATATAGTTTTTTTTAGTGCGCCATAGCACTGACTAAATTGATGCACAAATTCAACAGCACCAAAAATTCTTGTTATCTTACGTTTTGTGTTTGTGTGAATGACAGATTTATTACTAAAATTGTAGCCAGTATCGTTTTACCAGCAAATATAAATCTATGAATTAAAATTGAATGACACAGCAGACCCTTTATATATATATATTTTTTTTTAATTTTAAGTTTTAGTATAATTTTTCTTTTCTTTTTTGTTTAAGTAGGTTATTTTATTTTAATATTAGTGATAAGTGCTATTTAAGTGTTTTTGTTTCTGTTAATGCATATAATAATTAAATTTTATTCATTTTATCTCTATAAATAAATATAAATATTTTCGGGACATCTTACATACGGCCTCTGACCCCAAACTAAGCAAAGCTTGTGCACTCAATTTATAACAACGAGTTACCTATTTTATTGAGTATAGTAAAAGTGAAACTTAAGAAAATAGTTCAATGTAAGCCGTGTCGCAGCGTACTCATTTCGTGGAGTCGATAATTTTACGAACCAAATTTTATTGCAGAGGCAATTTACGGGCTTTCGAGCGACGGACACAATGATATAAAGTTTCCTTTGATAAACACAGAGATTAATAATAGTAAGCTAGGTTTTATAGCCGAGACTGGATTTTATTAACTTACTATTATTTAAGATCAAGTATGTACGCATATAAATAATGTTATGATATTAATTAAATACTCATAATAATGTAACGATCGTATTTATCGACGTTTTTCACTATTATCGATTCTAATGTAACATATAATTGGGTTTAATTTAGTTACACATGTAAAAAATGTTATGATATAAAAATATACAATAAAATGAATGATAAATTAAGTTTTATTTAGAATATCGTTAGTATAAACTATCGATATTTTAAATAAAACTCTATCTAAAACTCTGTGGTCACGATCATTCGTCGCCCATCACTCATCGGCATGCCCATAAAGTATGACATTAACAGGTAGGTACTGTCTGTACTATTAAGACATTCAGGACTTCATAGGCGTGATTTTTCTGACAGCTGTCGCAGAGATCAAGTTAAATTTTATAGAGTATAACGAATGGGAGCGAAGAAGGGGTATTTGTGTGAAAACTTCGTTAGCGGCCTTGTGCACTTTTTGCTGTCAGTAAAAAATGTTAAACTTGCGTCAGGACTGACGTGTAAGCTGATCGAAAATTCGTAGAACAGAGCGAGAGTAGAGAATAAGTGAAAATGCTTGATCCTGCTGTTTCGTCGCAGGGCGCTTGCGCAAATTTGCGTGTTTGATATTACAATATCACACACTCTACTACTATCTCATACTAATATTAAATCAGAAAAGTTTGTTGGTTTGTTCCTCTTTCACGCAGCTACGGAGCAACGGATCGACTTGATTTTTGGCATGGATATAGTTCAAGGGCCGGAAAGTGATAGACTATTTATATCCCGAAAAAATAAAAGGTTCCTGTGAGATAGCACATAAGTCAAATTCTACGCAGGCGGAGCCGCGAGCAAAAGCTAGTTTCACACATAAATTAGAGTACTTTATAAGTATAAGTTTTTACTTCTGCCGGAACTCCCGGAGTAACCCGTTGTTTTTTTTTGGTCCGCTATATGGTCTGCGGACCGTGTAAAACCTTATCTAAATGCGTTTCCAACTTATTTTCTACAATCAGACCACAAACTAGAGGAAATAAAGAAAACGCAACTTAGTAAAATTGAACCGAAGTAACTGTGTCAAAACAAAAACGACCTTTTTCAAGAAAAACCAACAAAAACCGTTTTCAGGATGATTGCATAGCACGGCCCCAAAGTCGGAGCATTGTTCGTTTATTGCTTGATATTTTATTTATTTATAACTTTCTGTTTCATTGTGTCACTTTATTTTCTCTGGTCTGCAGTTGTGTTTAATGACTTGTCTCACCTTAAATCCTTTTTCTTAGTAATAATTATCTGTATCAATATCAAATCTTCTAAAGTTAAAGTCGTGTCTATTCCACCGTCTGTTTAATAGATTCAGTGGCACTTGAGGCCTGGACCTTAATTCTGGCATATTGGCTATATTGCTTGACACTAAATCGCTTGCGGGTGCAGGCGATGGCTATGCGAACCATAAGGTTACACCTACGGTTACGTCACAGTAAACAAAACATTTCAACCAATCACTTTAAAAACAATTTCTTTTTCAGTTTTTTTTTTTTATACAGTAGAAATACAGGGTCAAACTTAGAAATTAACTAAACTTTTTTAGATGTAATAAGTACATATTTTATGAATTACGTTTGCAACATGTTTTAAGGTAATATAAAACTAAATATTTTTCACCAATGCAAAATTGATTCAATTATTCAATAGTTAATTTTTCAACTCAAAAATTTACCATACTATTTTCTTGCGAAATCAAATTTACAACAGCTTTGTAGCATGCGTGATAGTCAACGTTGCTTTATCTATTTCCTCTAAGTCTATGGGTCTGGATAACACATTTTTACAAATGTCTTTAGTGATACGGAGTCAAAAATTCTATCAATAGCCGGGCTAGCATAAGCACCAGGACATAATTTTATCGATGTGACAAAACGAGTTATGATGAAGCATAGAGATATCACTTTTTTACACTACAGCAAAAATTATGTCGTGGTACTTATGCTAGGATAGTAGCACGGTAAACTCCATGCAGTATTGCGACTAGACCCTATCCTTGAAATAAAATATATCAACAGCCTCGTGCCACACAGTACGTAACACATGCTAGGGCTGCTCGCCTGGTAAGTAAATCGCACGCTTTCTGATTACAAACCCACACTTTCGTTCGACAATACGGCGCGCCCCTGCGGCTATTGTGTACCGAGCTCCGAGGCACGTTTTGACAGTTTACTTTGTATGAAGACGGAATACTACATACCATTACCGTGCTAGTAGCGCTATTTTACGCACATATAGAATTTTTAGGGTTCCGTACCTCAAACGGTAAAAACGGAACCCTTATAGGATCACTTTGTTGTCTGTCTCTCCGTCTCTGTGTATGTCAAGACTCTTTATCTCGGGAACGCGTAAAGATATCGAGTCGAAATTTAAACTGTTCACATATATCTATTGTCTCTTTCAGTTGTGTAAAAGAAAACCTTCTCAGTTGTCGTTTAAAAAAGTTAGATCCGTTAAGTAAGTTCGTATAGGCCGGGTGGCTAGCTAGGCCTTCAGGCGGCCTAAAAACTCTGACAAAACAGCCGTTTATGTCGTAAAAAACCGCATATTTCGACACTCACAAAAATCAAAACCTACAGGGTACTTCCCGTTGACATAGAACTATGAAATTTGGCGAAAAACATTGTCTTAGAGTACACATATAGGGATAAGTCTAAAAATTGTATTTTTTTATTTAAATCACAACAAAATAGAGCCTCAAAATTCACAAAATATGATTTCAAAATTCAAAGTGAGTAAATCGTGTCATGTAAGGTATCATATAAAAGAACTTCATTAGCACGTGCTAATTATTTTAACAATCTGTAATTTTCGATGTATGACGAGAAAAGTGAAAAAAAAAAACTTTTTGGTCGATGGTTATAGTATAGAGGTAAACAAATTACTTCCCGATTTTGTGAAATTTTCTGGATTTGTACGGAACCCTCGATGTGCGAGCCTTACTCACACTTGTCTGGTTTTTTTTACTACTACTTGATTTTTTTAATAACTAGAGTATATTTTTACCTCGTATCTTCTATCGTAGTAATTATTATCTTCCCTAATGTCTCTTGTCCGTCTATAATTCAAATTGTCCTGATCCCAACGTCTGTTATATTTATACAGGGGTATTTGTTCCCTCTTTCGTAAATTTCCAATCACAATACTATCATATTCAGGTAGATTATTATCTTGACAATATATTGAAACGATTTGAAAGTAAATAAACAGAAAGAAAAATATCATGTTGAGTTTATGTGTGTGGAATAAGCATATTCGTAATCGTTTGTAATAAAAATAGTATTGTTACAAGAATGTGTGTGAAATTTTATGATTCAATCAAACTGTGAAATATTAATTGCAAAGTGATTCTGCATACAAACGTGTATGTGGTCATCACGGACGATTTACTGCATTTTACCGGGAGGCATTTTCTAACTGAGCGCTACCGTGGCTCGGCTGACACGTTAAATTGTAGGTCCCGGTTGTTTTAACCGTTTAGCCATGTCAGAAGCCTTCAGGCGGCCTAAAAACTCTGACACCAGGGCTAGCCTCCCGGCCTATATGACCTTACTTACTTACTGGCCTTTTATCAATATATAATTAGACATAATCTAATGAATTAATTAATCTGTTATAAGACGGTCGTTTGAATTTTAGCGCCAAATATTTAAATTATAAACTAGTTCAAAGTGGCGCTAGTGATAAGTAACTTTGCTTTGTCATTCCTGTCGACGTACATCCATAAAACAATATAAATAACAATCTCATTTTGAAAAAAAAAAATTAAACCTGTACAACTTTGAAGTGGTAAATAACTTATTAATTATATATAATAAAACGTTTATATTAATTTATTTTAGCTGAAACTTGTGTGAAAATAATAATTACATGAGCTGATGACAAGACAAGGGCTTCATCATCGCCAAAATATTGCGTAAGTTGAAACGTAATCTGATTGTAAAAATTAATTTAAAAAAAGAGGAATGTCAGAATATTGTTGTTTTGAGCTTGGAAAAATAATTTCTTATTTTTGGTTGTAATCGTTCCATTTTTAGTATTTAATCAATAAATTGTAATTAATGGTTTCTATTTGTATTATTTAGGTTCCTGTCTCCGAAATGTACGTAGTACCCTAATTTTAGATATAAAAAAATTCACTTTGTAAACATTTTTTTTCCAATAGTACCTTATACTCGTGGTGGTCTAGTGGTAGTTACACCCGACCCGCAATCGTGAGGTTGTGGGTTCAAATCCCGATCCCGTACCAATGAGTTTCTTTGGAACTTATGTACAGAATTTCACACCATTGCCTTTTCGGTGAAGGAAAACATCGTGAGGCAACCTGCATACGTCTGTAGAAGAAATTCGATGGCGTATGTGAGTGCTTCCACTTTGCCCCACCAAAGCGCCCCACTGGTGGGGCAGATTCCACTCCATCATTTTTTGGAGTGGAATCTGCCCCACTCGTCTCATCTTGGTGGGGCAAATTCTTTTTAGACCAGTGGAATCTGCCCCACCAGGGGTGTCGCGCGATTTTAAATTAAATTGGTAATGCCATGAAGTGCAAATTTTACTGCAAAATTTTAATCATTCTAGCGCCCCACCAAATGAACAGATAAGTGGAGACATTTAATGCAAAATAATTAAGATGATTGTAAACTAAAAGCACATTTACTTAAAGTCATAAATTACGGATTGTATGCGGTTATAGTATTTATGTAGCAAATATTTTCGAAGCCATCATAAAGTAAAAGAAAATTATAAATTGAATATTGTCATTCATCGTAATAATCTTATGAGAATTAATTATGTTTTCTACATTAATACGTTATCCCAACTTATGTTTGTAGTATACATATTGGAGAACTGACGCCGACATTAAATGTACAAGTAGTACTAGTAACCCGTAATTATAAAAGCAATAAGAAAAAAGACTACATCATACAATTATTAGGAATTCATTCGAGATATTTTGACATTAGACTAGTCAAAATAGATAGGTATTCAAACCATGATGACATTGATGATTAATGTCAAAATCGCTCAAATTGTTATAACGTTATACTAAAATGATGTTTTAGAAAATTAAATTGTGCATAACTACTGTATTGTACTAAGTAAATATGTTATTTTTTAAAATTAAAATTAAGTCGACGACTTTATATTTAAAAAGCCAAATATGTCATTTTATTTAGTGCTGGCGTCAGCTCTCCACCCAGTAAACAGCGTAAGGAAAACTGAAAATAAGGAAGGAAAAACGGTACGTAAGTTAAAAAACTGTTACATCTTCACAGAAAGAAATTTCTACAGTCGCTATTAAAAGTGATTATCTATAACTTAGCTACTAATATTTACTAGTGATCAATTTAGTGAGTGATTTTTTTAAATTATTTCATCATGTCTAAAACTTGATTATTGTTTCTAAAGATTGAAACAGATAGCGCGCACCATAAAGACCGTTCAGGTAAGTATAAATCATCACAGGATAGTTGACTACACAGATTTCTGCACCACAGCACATAATTGACTAAAATTCTAAGTTGACTAAATATTTAAAAAGCCAAACTTTTTTTGGAATCAATTGTTTTAAATAGGTATCATATAAGAAAGAAAAGCCCTACCTAACGCATAGGGGCTGGTAGCAATAATCGTTTTCTATCTCACTCGATCGTGTAATATGAGTGGCTTGATCACAGCAGGATAGAACGAAGCCGTTGATAGGTGTACTTATTTTTATAATCCAGCCGCCCGACCGCCTAAGCAATAGCAATCGTAATAGCAATCGTTTATGACTTCATTTTAGTCATTTGGCACCGCCTATGTGACGTTAGCCATCAATTGCTTTGTGCAGATTGCGAAAGCAATCGTTGAATGAACAACTTTGATGGCTAACGTCACATAGGCGGTGCCAAATGACTAAAATGAAGTCATAAACGATTGCTATTACGATTGCTATTGCTTAGGCGGTCGGGGGGCTGGTCTGCGAAACAAACAACCATAGAAGTATTTATAAAAATTTCATTTAAAAATTATGAGCGATATTATGTGTGAATAAATAAATCCGTGTATTAAAATGTCTAGTGATGATTCATACTTACCTGAATGAGCTTTATGCTGCGCGCTATCTGTTTGAATCTTTAAAAATAATACCCAAATTTTTGACATGGTTGAATAATTTATAAAAATCACTTACATAATTTATAACAAGTTAAGAATAAGAAAATAAGAATTTTATCAAGCTACGTAACAGATAATTAATTTTAATGGCTAACGTAGAAATTTTTTTCTGTGAAGATGTAACAGTTTTTTAATTTACGTACCGTTCTTTCCTCCATTATTTTCAGTTTTCCTTACGTTGTTTACTGGGCGGAGAGCTGACGCCAGCACAAAATAAAATGACATATTTGGCTTTTTAAATATAAAGTCAACATAATATGAATTAAAAAAAATAACATATTTACTTAGTTATGTACAATTTAATTTTCTAAAACATTATTTTAGTGTAACGATACAACAATTTGAGCGATTTATGTCATCATAGTTTGAATACCTAACTATTTTGACTAGTCTAATGTCTAAATATCTTGAATGAGTTACGTATGATGTCTTATTACTTTTTTCGTATTGCTTTTATAATTGCGGGTTACTAGTACTACTTATGGGTCATTTAATGTCGGCGTCAGCTCGCCAATATGTATACTACAAACATAAGTCGGGATAACGTATTAATGTAGAAAATATAATTAATTCACATAAGAAAGACTGTTACAATTAAGATGGACATGTTCATTATTTATAATAGGTCCATATTTTAATTACCATTTAAGTAATTTGCTGACTGAGATTAAATCTCGAAAAGATTATTAAAGATTATTACGATGAATGACAATATTCAATTTATAATTTTCTTTTACTTTATGATGGTTTCGAAAATATTTGCTACATAAATACTATAACCACATACAATCCGTAATTTATGACTTTAAGTAAATGTGCTTTTAGTTTACAATCTTCTTAATTATTTTGCATTAAATGTCTCCACTTATCTGTACATTTGGTGGGGCGCTAGAATGATTAAAATTTTGCAGTAAAATTTGCACTTCATGGCATTACCAATTTAATTTAAAATCGCGCGACACCCCTGGTGGGGCAGATTCCACTGGTCTAAAAAGTGAGTGGAATTTGCCCCACCAAGATGAGACGAGTGGGGCAGATTCCACTCCAAAAAATGATGGAGTGGAATCTGCCCCACCAGTGGGGCGCTTTGGTGGGGCAAAGTGGAAGCACTCGCGTATGTGAATACCCTCTAGTGCACACCTATTGTTTAAATAATAATTAAGTTTCAGTAAACTGTATTCTGTTCCAACTAGGTGTAAGTTGATATATGTTAATAAAGTTTTTTTGAATAAAAATATTTATTACTAGTTTTTACCCGCGGCTTTGCCCGCATGATATTTTGATTTTTGTGCTATCCCATGGGAACCCTTTATTTATCTGGGATAAAAAGTAGACAATGTCACGTTCCGTCTTTCAAACCCCAGGCCCTACCTTACCACCCTTAATAAAGAAAGTGGGAAATCCAAAAAATAAAACAAAAAACGATTTGACGGTTGTTCGATTCGACAGTTGATTTTTTTTTGACATGTCTTGAAGCGCACTCTAGAATAGCTTCTCAGAGTTCTTAGATCTTACTTAACACTTATCGTTATATTATGAAAAATTTACGCAATATCATTATAATTTATAGCCTATGTGTTATTCTGATATATAAGCTATACTAGCTGACCCGGCCACGCGTTGCTGTGGCTAAATTAATTAAAAATGCGACTATAATTTGAGATTTAAACTATCCTATCTCTCAAGTTGGATCGAACTGCACATGGTGTGCGAATTTTATTATAATCGGTTAAGTGGTTTAGGAGTCCATTGAGGACAAACATTGTGACACGAGATTTATATATATTAAGATTATTGCAAAGTTTCATCTCAATTCGTTCTGCAGTTTTTGCGTGAAAGAGTAACAAACATCCATACATCCATCCATCCATCCATCCTCACAAACTTTCGCGTTTATAATATTAGTAGGATTTATAATCCACCAACCCGCACTGGGCCAGCGTGGTGGTTACGGCCCAATCACCCTTCGTGGGTAGGCCTACGTCCTGCAGTGGACTATTAAAGAAAAGGCTGGTACTGTAATGTACTGTACCTTATACTCGGTTTAAGTCTATTTAATTACGGGTGACTCCAAATGAGCGTGTTTTTCAACCAAAATAATATCAGTCGCATAATTTTGGTTTTGTACAGAAAACACGAAATAGTCTACTTATTTTTGGTCAACGTGTGGCACTAACAAGACTGATAAAATTGAAAGCATCGTAAATACCTCAATTGATTTTACGCCACTTGCAGCTTAAAATGAATAATATAAATGAGTCATATATAAGCAAAGGTAGCAACATCCAATTTTTTCAGTTTGGCAATTTTAAATGTAGTTCGATAGCCTAGTGTTGAATTAACTTCACTTCATACTTATATCGCGTTAAAACTAGCAATATCCCATACAAAACATGCTTTTAAAAATTAAGTTTGTAACAAAAGCAGCATTATCCGACATAGTTCCTGACATAACAGCAACATCCTTGTCGACCAATCAGGAGGCATTATTTATCTGCCATTAACTTGTCTTTTTGTGTCTGTGGAGTGTGGTTTTGCTCTCGAAAATTATAAAATTAAAAGGAAAATAGTGCAAAATCGTAAAAAACCTATACAAAAATATAATAATGTTTTCCTACTCCCTGTGAAAATAAAAAAAGCAGTAAAAAAAAGGCCAAGCCCGAAAAATGGAAGACAAATTAAGCTAAAAGATAAAGGTAAACTAGTACGACTACATAATTTCGATCATATCGGGTATTTTTTGGAAGGGAAAAAAATCGAAGCTAATATTTTGTATAATCATTAATTTAAGTAAGTATGATGATCATTTTCGAGCATTTACGACTATTTATTACGATTTTATTTTTTTAAAGTCAGCATCAAGATTATTTACGCCAACCTACCGCCGCCATACCTGGTCGTTTCAAAACTAGAAACATCCAGTTAGGAACGGTGCATAACCAGCAATATCCACAAGTTAGGCGCAAAAACAGCATTATCCATATTTAATTAGCTGTTTTTAGGTAATGACTTATTGATAGCGAAATTACTTTTCACAATTTGTGTTCACATATTTTTCAATTTGCACTAATAATTAATTTTATATGAAAGTTATTGTTAGTAATGTAGGATAAAAAAAGGGTCTACCGCACATTAATCAGACGTGGATGTTGCTACCTTTGCTTTTATATGACTCAAATGTTTATTCCTTCGTCCCCACCCTATCTCCGAGAGCGATTTCGTTTTCGACACTCTCTATTGAGCAGTTACCTAAAATCTTCAGATAAACTCACACTTAGTTTCCCTCGTCACAAAACATCTTTCTACGATTCTTCTTTCTCTGTGGAGGCAGACAGACTTTGGAATGACTTACCTTTAGTAATTAAGCGTTCACCTTCCTTGAACGTTTTCAAACAACTTGTGAAAGCTCACTATCTGAAATCATAATGCTACTTGTTCCTTTCGCTACTATTTTATAACGTATGTAGGTATATGTATAATTATATTTATATATTATATCGTATATATGCAAGTAAATTTAAAACTTAAGATGAATTAAGTATATTTAGTTTATTATTTATAGGTGTTTTCTTTGTTAATATCTATTTAAGGCCACTATTTTTTGTTCTTGTCAGTTCATATTCGTGCAAGGTTCCCTGTAAGAAATCGCCATGGGTGATAAGGCCGCCACTTTATAATCATATTTTTTGTCGTATATGTGTAAGTAGTGTTTATTTTTCATATTGTGGTTGTAAATAAAGAGTTTTGTCTCTCTGTCTGTCTGTCATATAATAATCGCCAAAGGTTGTTTGAACCGTTTAGCCATGTCAAAGGCCTTCAGGCGGCCTAAAAACTCTGACACCAGGGCTAGCCACCCGGCCTATACGAACTTACTTACTTTATCGCCAAAAAATGGCATATTCGACTTCAATCGATGTGTCATCCATGTAGTATTTAACATAATTGTAGAACGGTTCAGCCGGCTTCGATATAATTTAAATGCAACCACTTTGGAAGTACGTAATATGATTTTGAAATAAAAAAAGAAATGAAAAAAGTTTTATTTAAATCGGTCCACAATCGGCAAAAATAATAAATACTTATGCACGTTTTTTTCAACATGAAATAGAGATTAGAAATTTAAAACGTAAACAGTCCTGAGTAAGTTAGAAAATTAGACTGGCATTCAACTTAAATTGGGTTACGGAAATTTGCCTTTGAGTTAAATTTTGGAAATATCAACAGATACCCTGGGATTACTTTACCTTAATAATTGTTGCAAATAAAAATATATGAGAAAATAAGTAATGGAATAGAAATAAAAGAAAATCATCGACAGTCATCATAATTATAACTAACGAGACGCCGGGGCACACCCGCTCGCCAACCTTACGCCTCCCGCGCGCTACCTACGCACTACGACACGCGGCGTCGGAATTGTGCACACATGCGCAATAATTAGCCAATCACGGCTAAGTGTCATCTGCGGCTAAAATCTCACCCGCCGATTTGTGTGGCGCTTACTGTATGCATCATGCACTCATTCATAATGCCAGTGTAAAATCCGCACTTTCTTAGGTAATTAATGCTCACTATTAAACCAATTATTTTCGCAGCACCTACGTACCTCGTAGTAAGTATTAATTTACCAAAAAAATAGTTTGACCAAAGAAAAAGTGTTTGTACGGAACCCTCGATGTGCGAGCCTGACTCGCACTTGTCCGGTTTTTTAAATTATAGCAGACCTTTTGTAATGTTTGGCTATATTATTAAGTCAAATTTATATTTTTAGTTTACTTTGTCATTAGAATTTATTGTCAAAATTATAAGGGGAGAAGCCATTGGCTCCGTAATACAGTGTATACTAGTTCTACTCTACAGTGGCTCCGGCAGTTGGCTCCGTAATACAGTGTATACTAGCCAATGGATTCAAAACTATTTTTGAGAACAATACGTAAATATTTTGTATTTGTATTTGTAGTTTTGTAAATTAACTTAAAGTCAATTAAATATTTATAAGTAATGTAGTAGATCAATGATACAAAACCCAATAAATCACCTTACAATGTAAACAAATTAAACAGATAGGAATCGCTTCAAATAACACACGAGTTGAGTCAATTATCTGATTCACGCTACCCGACCGAAAGGTTTAACCAACTTTTACTTGAATTGGATGGTCTCATAATATAATTACGATATTTTAGCCCTATTATAGCAAGGAGGATTGATGACTAATGTGGTCGATAAGTTCTCGAATGGAGACCACGTACCTGCAATGACAGCGTGGGACGTCCATCGGATGACCTAATCACGACCGCAGACATGAATGCAAGCTGCTACCAACCGGTTTTATTGAAGATCTTTAGGGGAGGCCTATGCCCAGCAGTGGACGTCTTATGGCTGATGAATGTATGATTTTAGTAGTTTGACTGGATGTTTCTTAGTGATCATCGCAGTTAAGCTACGTTCAGCACTGTCAGTCTTGTTTAATGTGTGACCGTGGATGATATTAACAACTAAGAGCTGCCTTGGCTCAAAAGTCTAAAATACACATTTAATTGTGGGATCCAGTCGTTGAGTCATGTCGAAGGCCTAAAATTAAACACTATGGTACCAGGGCTAGTCGTCCGGCAGTGGGAGATTTTAAACTACATAAACTACTACTACGTAACAAGCAATTTGATCATCCACAGACCCTTGAAGGTCAAAAGATAATCCAAATGCTCAAGCCCAGTGGGATAGAAAAGGCTGCGGACGATGATGATAAGATTGGAGATAGAAGGTGATCTTAAGTTATGGATCCTAGGACTCTGTTGCCTAGGATTTTTCGAATCGACGCAGTACAATTTTTCTTCTTGTAGTACTTCCTTAAGGTCCGTAGCATTAGGATACAATACAAATGAAAAAAAAGCATCGGTATCTGCCTGTAGTAAAAACCTACTAAAATAAGGACTCTGGGTTCTTGAGTGGTTGCAAATGAGGCTCTAGCCATCCATTCAAACGGGGATGACGACAACGTTCACTGACCACTTAAGCTGTCGTAAGCTGTGTACAATATGTCTGTACAACGGATGTCGAAATTGCAAAGTGCTGGGAACTTTAATGCGTTTTCTCGGATATTCCGGAGCTCTCAAAACAGCATAAAAGCAGGCGAAGGGGTTTTAGTGGGTGCAACACCATATAACTCGGATGTACACCGAAGCTGCCGGGTATCGTGTGAAAAGGATAGGCTAACGAGCTTGACATGCATGAGCTCATAACCTTGTATAGACAAATAGCTGTATTTATTTACACTTATGTCTGACCTTTAACCCTTGTTTATTGTTTACGTGTCGAAAACTGGCACGTGTCGTATTAAACGTGGCGTAGCTTACCAACTGTGTAGACAGTACTGTTTCTTCAAGCTTTGTGAAAACAATTCACGGTTCGATGTTGGAAAATCCCAAACGTGTGACAAATACGATTGAGCATGTGATTATACTCGATGCTCATTACTCAGAAAAGCTTAATCCACAGTTCAGTTAAGTCCACAGTAGAACGCAGCACATGGTAGAGTTGAAGTTCTGTAAATGGTAAGTAGTTTCATGCAATGTAGGATTTAAAAATAGCCTTATTTTGTGCGAAGTTTATATGATACATTTGAATTCCATCTATAGTACCATGGAAGATAGGACGTACCTTTAGTGTGGGACGCGACGTGCGTCGACCTGGCATTTTTTCTGGTCGACACACTGGCGTCGTCTCACCTTCCTGACACAACAGACGGATTGGCGCTGCTGCAGCTAAAGCCGTACACCTCAAAAGGCACGAATATAGGTCGTTGGCAAGAATGTACTATTTTGTGCCGTTTGGGGTTGAGACTTTCGGTCCGTGGGGGTCGGACGCTCATACTTTGTACAAAGATCTGGCCTGAAGTTTGGCAGAGGTGACACGTTGCCAGCTGGCAGTTATTTTGCTCAAAAGCGGAGTATTGCAATTCAGCGAGTCGATGCCGCCAGCATTGGCCACGTTACCCTCTGCCGAGGGGCTTTTACACTAGGTTTTATTTCGTGTTTTTTTTTAGTTTAGGTTTTAGTATTCTTTTCTTTTTAGTTTAAGTAGGTCAATTCATTTATACGCTCGTATACGCTTGTCATTCTGAGAAATTGAGATAAAATTACTCATTAAGCTTGGAATTTTGCTGAAAGCATTGCCCTTTATTCTAAAAGGCAGTTGAATTAGGCGTTTAGTGATTTAATAAGTGCAAAACTTGCTCCAATAAAGACCTTACGCCACAATAAAAGTAATTTTAGAAGAAATGTTTGATCTCTGTTGAATACTAAAGCTAATAATATTAGCTTTAGTATTCTAGTAGCTATATATTATATATAATGAAGATAAATATTTCACAACAGATATTTGGTTTGAAATAATTGCAGCACGTGTCTACACATGGTGATTAAAAAAAATAATAAATCCGTCAGATAGACTATAAAAAAAATTAGCCACGTATTTTTTCTTTTGTCAATTAAACAAAAAATGACAAAGATATAGCCAGTTGATTGAATCAGGCGTTACTTTGCGGAAATTCATCTTCAAATTTATGTTTTGAATAAATATTTAGTGTTATTTCCGCTATCTTGTTGTAGGCAAATAATTTTAAGGGCATTAAGTGCATTAAGGACCTTTATAATATATATATATATACAGACAAGAAGAATTAAGAACTAAGAATGAATTGAGAAAAAGAATTAATTATGAATTAAGAACCACAGGCAAGAATACTTTCCAGTTACTATTTGTAACCAGTCAGCCTTAGCAGGTCATTCAAGTGAAGTGTGCCTTGAGACCTCCACAGTACAATATAAATCCTCAACTGACTTCCATATAATGAGCGAGTAATGTTTCATCCTACTAATATTATAAACGCGAAAGTTTGTGAGGATGGATGGATGGATGGATGGATGGATAGATGGATGGATGGATGGATGTATGGATGTTTGTTACTCTTTCACGCAAAAACTACTGAACGGATTGAGATGAAACTCTGCAATAATATAGCTTATACATCAGAATAACACATAGGCTACAATTTATAAAGATATTTTGTGAATTGTCCAAAATATAACGATAAATGTTGAGTAAGTAGGAAAATTCTGCCATCTGCGAGCTACTCTAGCGTGCGCTGCAAGAATGTCAAAATAAACAACTGTCGATCGAATATCTGTCAAATCAATCGATGAGTAGTCCATGGATGTCATCATACTGATAATATATTATCCTTACTATATATAATATTATAAATGCGAAAGTAACTCTGTCTGTCTGTCTATCTGTCTGTCTGTCGCGCTTTCACGCCAAAACTAATGAACCGATCTCAATGAAATTTGGTACACAGATAGTCTAGAGCCTAAGAATGGACATATGCTACATTTTATCCCGAAAATTGCATAATTCCCGTAGGATAGGACAAAATCTTGCGTTAGCAAAACTGTCACCTATCACAACGACGCTAAAAGACCCAATTTTGAAGACACCATCGTAATTATAACAGTTAATTAGACTATTTCTGTTTCTTTTTCACTTTCGGCATTCGATAGAGAGAACACTTTTTACGTTGCTATTAAATTTACGATGGCGCGTTCATAATTGGGTTGATTGGGCCTAACATGGATTCACAAAACTTAATTAGATGACAGGTGACATACATTGACTGCAGACTTTTATAAATGTCTCGCTTAGCATAGCAAAGGGACAAATTGTCTTTTCACCATTATAGCTCCTCGAAGAGGAAATAAAGTATGAATTGACAATTACAACTGATAAAATTGGACAAAATAGTTTTCCCTTTGCCATGCTACATATTACAATGACGTTTAATACTGGGCCGTCATTTCGTCTGACATTAAAAATATTTTTAAATATACCACCATTAGAGGTCAAACATATTTCTTTATTCTACCTTTATGGTACAGAATCCATGCTAATATACGAAGAAACGGACCTGATTTTTAAAAGTAGTATGGCATGAGTATGAATATCTTGACACTAAGGTTATTAACCTTGATTCTGAGTTGTGACCTTGACACGAACATAAATTTCTGTTGGTTTGGTTAGGATTGAACAGTGATAAAAGTGCATCCCGGCTCAGTTGCGGCACTCCTCATGAGGTACGCAACTTGCCGGCCAGCCTCTCAGCTGCTATATTTAAAAACCCCAGAAAAGCGGCCCAACCTCGAGTGAAAACTTCTAAACTGCCTAGGGGGAAAAGACCAAAAAAAGTCGGGAGACCTCGAGCGCCGCCTTCTCAGCTGTCTCAGAATAAACCCAAAGAAGCGGCTCTACCTGGGATTCCCGTGCCGCCCATAAGCCTCGGCTACTAAGTTCTCCTGCCACGAAAAGGCGGGAACCTGTGGGCGGGTACACTCTAACCTTATCTTAATCAACAGAAGCATTTATAAATATAAGGTATTTTGATATCGGGTTAGGTTTGAACAGTGACAACAAGGTGCAAGGTACTTGATTTTAGAGCAAGTGCCTTTATTAACTACCACTAAATACAGACTTATAATGTAAAACTTCATAAACTACTACTACATAACAAGCAATTGGATCATCCACAGACCGTTGAAGGTCTAAAGATATTGTAAATGCTCAAGCCCACTGCCAGTTAGCAGCGTGCCCAATATGCTGGCAGCATTGCGAATCAGCTTGGCAATGCTGCTTATACGTTGAACCAAATAATCACCAGCATTTTGATCACGCGGCGGGTACACCAGACGCTCAGAAAGACTTTTGAAAACAAGATGAGCTCCCGGCCAACACGCGCACAATGTCTCAATTTCAAACGGCTCAAATATGTAACCACTGCCGAGGTTAGCATATTTGCGCCGTTTCTGCTGCTCCGCTGACGGCGCCAAAGTATCGACGCAAGTCGCGTCCCATACTAAGGGCCGTCAACACTTCCATGGGACCAGCTTCATACCGTCAGGCCTTTTGCCATCACCACGCGCAAACCCATTCGGTTCGAGTACGGCTGCGATATTGGCGTTCACAATGGCGTGGCAACCAATTCGACCAGCGCTTCTTGACCAAGAAAGACGGTGGTGACCAAGCTGGTCAACTAGAGTACTTGAAAAGGTGAGAGCGCTCAGCTATGTGCGGCGCGGCAGCAAGGTGGGTCGACTATCTCGACGATATCATCAATACCGCCTGTCGAGCCTGGTCACGACCGGCAAAGAGCCGAGGCAGATGGCACTGCAAGAGAGAGGCCTATACCCAACAGTGGGTCAAAAAAAGCTGCGGATGATAACGATGACGAAACAAATTAGTTGAGATTGGCTGTTTTCTGGGTTTGAAATGATTATTTGCTACAATATTTGTGTACCGTTTCACATTGAATTGGGGTAATATTTTGTGGTGCACTTACTGTTTTAGTTACCATATTTTTTTGACAAGATAATTATAAATTAAATTATATCGCGGGTGAAGCCGCGGGTAAAAGCTAGTTTATACCCGCGGCTTCGCCCGCATGATATTTTGATTTCTGACGCAATATCATTATAATTTATAGCCTATGTGTTATTCTGATATATAAGCTATATTATTGCAAAGTTTCATCTCAATCCGTTCAGTAGTTTTTGCGTGAAAGAGTAACAAACATCCATACATCCATCCATCCATCCATCCATCCATACATCCATCCATCCATCCATCCTCACAAACTTTCGCGTTTATAATATTAGTAGGATAAATATTTAGTGTTATTTCCGCTATCTTGTTGTAGGCAAATAATTTTAAGGGCATTAAGTGCATTAAGGACCTTTATAATATATATATTTTTGGATACTTGAACCGATTTTATTTCAAAAATAAAACATCGAATTACTTCTGACAATTATAATTCAACAAAAATAATCAAAAGTTAAACAATCGGACAGCGATTCGACACAATTTAACGAAAGAGAAATGAAATGTCGGACGATGTTTCCACGACGGTGGCTCGAGGCAAAGTGACCGCGCGGCGTTTGCGCACCGCCTTTTAAATCATTCGCCGGCTGGTTCTCGTCTACCTTCCAACACGGCCTTTCTTGATAAATGAGACCGTCCTCGGTCTCCCTTAGCTCTGCAGACCAGTCTCAAGCATTGGCATCGAAGCTTAGATGGTGCTCAGGCTCGGAGGGTTCATATTCCACGCTTGAGTAGAAGTCTCTTGGTAGTTCTATGCAACCCAGACGTGCAGACACAGACGGAACCTGTTCATTTTCTTTTCACAGCCCTGGTACCGGAAACAGCTAGACTTCAATTTGTGGCTGTAGCTCAGCCGCAGCCGAAGTAGTTTCTTCCTTTTCTAGGTCAGCATCTGTACAGAACGTGAAAACGATTTGCATATGTACGAAATCATAGAAAAGGCTTGAAGGCAAGCCAAAAACTATCCAGACATGAAGTTTTTCTTGCTCACAAAGATTCAATCATTAAACATGAAACTGAACCGAAAAAAAAAATGAAGTCTACAAGTATCGCCTTGCAAAGTCTGTCAAGAAACATTTCTTGTAATGGTCACGGATAAATCTCAGTTCAGATTCGTCAAATCTTATTAAAATTCACTCTTAGAGTATCCGGGTGATCAGGGCAGCAAAACAAAATTTCATCAAAGGCACTTTGTAACCATGACTATGATTACGACTAAATAACCAAGAAAGAAATACGTTTGAAGTGTATCCTGTGTTATGACTAAAAAAGAAACAAACAATCGTTACTTAGCCAAAAACAGCAAAAATGTCAAGAGGCGTATACTTAACTAGTGAGCTACGGCGCGGCGGCGTGAAATCTATCTATCCCGAGCAAGTAAGCAGCACGATTGGATGCTTTACTCGCTCACAGAGACAGATGCTTGCGCAGAGCATGTCCCGAGCAAGCAAGAAGCAAGCCTTCATGCTTTACTTGCTCCCAAGGACAGAAACACGGTGTGAAGCCTGTCTCGACCAAGCAAGAAGCACGACTTGATGCTTTACTCGCTCTCAGGGGCAGAAACACGGAGTGAAGCAGTATCTGAGTAAGAAGCACGACGTGAGACAATACTCGTTTCCCAGGGACAGAGGCACTACGTGAAACAGTAAGAGGCACGACGTGAGGCATTACTCGTTTCCCAGGGACAGAGGCACTACGTGAAACAGTAAGAGGCACAACGTGAGGCATTACTCGTTTCCCAGGGACAGAGGCACTACGTGAAACAGTAAGAGGCACGACGTGAGGCATTACTCGTTTCCCAGGGACAGAGGCACTACGTGAAGCAGTATCCCGCACAGAGTAAGAGGCACGGCGTGAGGCATTACTCGTTTCCCAGGGACAGAGGCACTGCGTGAAGCCGTATCCCGATCGATCTGAGACAAACCAGAGAAAACACAATTAGAACTATGAAACGTAAAACATCACCACTGAGCCGCTGCTAGGGTCATAAAACGTGTCAGTAACAAGGTCTCTCAATAATCATCTAGCTCAGAAACAATTGCAAAGCTTTTACGTTAATCGTTCGGGGGCACATTTCCCTTCAAATAGATGAACATCACCCTTAAATCAACCTTCGTGGGTATGCCCGTCATCCTGCAGTGGACCGTCAAAAGGCTAACACAGTGCAGATGAAAATAATAAGGATCAGATGTATCTTTTTACAAAAAGTAAACATTTCACATAGCAACACATTGTTAAACGTAGGTACTTCTATAGACAGACAGAGACGTAACAAAACACTTGGCAGGTTACGTTCATACTCTTCAATTGATCGGGCACAAACTTGATCATTATTTGATCATTACAAGTTTATCAGTGTACAGTACTCCCTACAAATTGTACCAGTAAATGAATATTGCACGAACAGTAGATCATATTAAAATTAGAAATCTTTATTTGCATCTGTAAGTTATCGCTTATCGGGTGTTAGCGGTGGGCGACTGGGCGTTACGTATCGTAGCAACTTTATAAAACTGTTTCTAGCTACATAGCCGAAAAATTGCTCTTTGCAATGTCGAAAAACTGCTACACATAATAACCTAGCTACGCCGTGTCGCGCTCGTGTCGTGGCTTTTCTGGTTACTAATAACAAACTGTTTTGTTGCAACCCACGCGACACCGACGGCTACGCGGCGACGGTCCAGAACTAATCACGGCTACATACACAGTTAGTGAAGAATCAACTTTAGTTTTCTTTAGAGAAGGTTAAATTTAGCTTGCTCTAAGAAAACCAGTTTTTTCTCTGTTTATGGCGCCATGATAATTAAATTTCACCGTTATTTCGACTAGTTAAGATTTATTTTTGCCTGGCCAGAAGAATGTAACCGGTTATTTTGAAAAACTAGTGTTGCGATCAGGTTTTCAAAACTCAGAAATCTAGCTACTACCCATGTCTATCGGGTGTAGTCCTGACAAGTTATCAACAACACCACTTGTCACCAAAACTTTCACGACTGCCGGGCGATGGTGTAAAACGTTCAAGTCTACGACTTATTATAGTCGACAGGTCACCAAACATTTTACCTTTTCCAGCGCAAAATCAAACATTTAAGCACTCACAACTGGGCCACCACATTCCATCACATTCAGTGACCTCGATGAGACGTACTCCCGCGTTTTATCGGAAACGCTGCAGCGTCACAACTACAAACAGAGAAGAAGCGTTTAAAAAGAGTTGAGCTTACTCTCTCTTTCTTCTTTCTTCTTTGTCACGGCAACTACATAGATAACACTTTTGATAAAAACAACCCTAAGTACATACTTTCAAATAAAACCAATCAGAGCGCACAAACTGCCGGCTTTAATGATTGCCTTACTTGCCTGCTACTTTTGTCTTCGACTACATGTGAAAAATTACATAAGTAGAACTTAGATCTTATCAGAGCTCGGTCACACCTGACCTTGACTTTTATTTTAAAAGGCTCAGTTTCTTTCACTAGAAAATAATCATTCCGAAATCACACAAAGTAGAATTTACAGTTCCCCAACAAACATCTGACGGGACTAACCCCGTACCTATCTCAAGTCATATTCAAAATCTAAAAACAATCTATCGAAACCAGCTTTTTCTTTACTAAAACAATTCACAAGTCTTCTTATTTCACAAGACTACGAAATTCCAAAAGCACTTCAAAGGCATTGCGACGCTGATCATTTTGCATCGAAGTTCAACGTTGCTTATGCTACGCGTTATCTTTTTTCACCAAAACAATTTTTACACTAGAATCCCGGCTATAAGCACGTTTAGGATTTAAATGAGTGTTAAATAATGTCAGTTGACTTTCGCAGAAAGGCGGACAAATTCACCACGAAAAAACAATGCCTGCCTTATGAGTTGAACTTCACAACATCTATTTAAAGGCACATGGCTTCCATTATTATTTTTCACAAAATGTTTAATGCGTAACCTACACAGCAAAAAAAATGACAAGTAGGGTAGTTTTGTTCGAGTTGTGTTCCTGACTCTGAACAAAACAATCGCGATGTCTAGCTACAGATAAAATAGCTCGTGTTCGCAATAAAATAACCCCATGTACGATCACTCACCCGTCATAAATGTTAACACAAGGGCCTGAATCATAATTAAACAAAACCCGATTCGTAAAAAGTCGGTAGTCTAGTACTTAGCACAGTCTATTTTGCCATTGGTAAACATGGGCATAAACGTAAAATGTAAAAGTAATGGATAGCTCTTACCAACATTCTGAAGAAGTGTACTGCATCAACAATGCAATCTGGTACCGTGAACTTGTACCTGACCGTTGTCTGCCACAAACAGTTTACCAGCCTCTCTTGGTGCTTAGTGCTGCTGAGCGCGATGAGGCTTGCTGATGACAGTGATTCCCGCTGAGTAGCCGACATCGCAAAGGTGGCAGGTAGCAATGCCCACCGAACAGGTGCGAAGCCTGCTGAGGGCGGCATGCCCACCGGTCAGGCGGCGAGGCCTGCGAGTTGCGGGAACTGACGAACCCTGTGAGCTATCAAGCACTGCTCCAACACTTCACTTCACTATTAACTCGCGCCTAGTTTCGCTCTTAGGCAACTATCTTCATGAAGATTTGGCGCAAACTACTATTTCGATGGCCATTACATTGTCCGACATTTCTTTGCAACATAATGTGGGCAGAGTAGTGAGATAGAACAACGCGTGAAACGTAGATTCTATCCCACTTCTGATTTTGGATACTTGAACCGATTTTATTTCAAAAATAAAACATCGAATTACTTCTGACAATTATAATTCAACAAAAATAATCAAAAGTTAAACAATCGGACAGCGATTCGACACAATTTAACGAAAGAGAAATGAAATGTCGGACGATGTTTCCACGACGGTGGCTCGAGGCAAAGTGACCGCGCGGCGTTTGCGCACCGCCTTTTAAATCATTCGCCGGCTGGTTCTCGTCTACCTTCCAACAATATATATACAGACAAGAAGCGGCGAAAGTATGCCCCTTTAGCGGCAAGTTATTTGTTCGTGCCTATTGCTGTGGAGATGATGGGCTGTTGGGGTAGTGAGGCTAAAATTTTTATTGGAGAAATTGGGCGCAGGCTAAGGGAGAAGACTAATGACTCCCGCTCCGGCTCGTACTTGGCGCAAAGGTTAGCCATCGCCATCCAGCGAGGTAATGCGGCTAGCATTTTGGGCTCTTTTGCGCCGGGTATGGTCAGAGATGGGTTGTGTGTTTAGTTTTTAAGGTTGACTATGTGCAAGTGTAATTTTTATATTTAAACTAATAGAATAATATATATATATATATATTCTATTTTATTTAATATATTCTATTTAATATTTATATTCTCACTGCACTACAGTCTGTTCCACAGAACAGAGTGTAGTGCAGTGAGAATAATTGTGTTATTTATTAGTGAAGTGTTTTCAATATTTTGTCACATTATTTTTAAACGATTTTTAAAATATTTATTTGTTGTTAACGGATTATGAATATAGTATTTTAAAAATGTATAATAGAGTGTAGTGAAAATAAGTGATATTTATTATTAATCTATTATATATTTATCTATTTTGTAAAATTAAGTTTTTGAATGTATAATTATTGTAACATTAGTAATTTCTTTTTTTTATAAATATCTTTAATGCACTTCATGCCCTTAAACTTATTTGCCTACAACAAGATAGCGGAAATAACACTAAATATTTATTCAAAACATAGATTTAAAGATATAGCCTGTTAAAGTTCCGCATGACGTCACAAGTGCCATACAAATGTATTGACTTCTGTGAGAGAGGTGACGTCACGACTCCCAAACATTAACAAGACTTATTTTTATCGTTTGTTGTTAGATTGACAAAAGAAAAAAAAACCTGTCCTAATTATTTTTGATAATCTTGCTCACGGACGAATTATAAAAATGTTTTTTACCCAGTTATCGTGCCTATTGACAATACTAGTAAATATTTTACAATAAATATTCGTGACCAGATTACAGGAAGCAATCATAACCAATTTATAACAATCATTGTCAATCAATAAAAGTAGCAGAAAAACACCGATTTCCAAGGATCCCTAATTACTTAGAAAAAAGAAAAAAGTCGTGAGTGGTAATCGAAAAGCAATAACCATTAGCACCATATATTTGGAAAATCGGTATAGTGGAACTACCTATTGGATGGACTGAAGCTTTAGTTTGCGGAAGAGACTGAAACATGGCACAGAAATACTTTAAGAAAAATCTGTCGTTTTGGATACCGACTAAACGTAAGTGGCTTTTAGAAAATTACTATTAGGAGGTACATAGCAAAATTTTTGAAATATATTCTATTAGCACCTTTTTAGGAGCTCATTCTGTACATTAAAACTAACAACATTAGTTCTGCGACTTTTGTTAAACACTAAAAATAATCAGCTGTTCTAATACATTTTGACTGCCTCGGTGGCTCAGTGGTTAGTGACCCAACTTCTGAATCAAAGAGGCGTGGGTTCGATTCTCACCCAGGGCAAAATTTATGTGATGAACATAAGTGTTTACTCTGTGTCTGGGTGTAATTTAGCTACTATCTATATATGTATGTATTTAAAAATAATATATGTATAATATGTAGTATATCAGTCTCTGGCAGCCATATCACAAGCTTTGCTTAGTTTGGTGTCAGGGGCCGTGTGTAAGATGTCTCCAAATATTTATTTATTTATTTATTTATTTTGTCGCGGGAGAACGATATTTTACTATGAAACAACATTTTTTTCGAGTTTTGATAAAAGTCGCAAAACTAAAGTTGTTAGTTTTGATATACAGAATAAGCCTCTAAAAGGATGCTAGTTGATTAGAAAAAAAAGCCGTGGTGGTCAAGAGGTAGTGACACCCGCCTTACAATCGTGAGGTCGTGGGTTCGAATCCCCGGTCCCGTACCAGTGAGTTCTTTGGAATTTTGTACGGAATTTCACACCACTGGCTTTTCGGTGAAGGAAAACATCGTGAGGCAACCTGCATACGTCCGTAGAAGAAATTCGATGGCGTATGTGAATCCACCAACCCGCACTGGGCCAGCGTGGTGGATATGGCCCAATCACCCTTCGTGGGTAGGCCTAAGTCCTGCAGTGGACTATTAAAAAAAAAAGCTGATACAGTACAGTATACAGTAATTAGAAATAACCCTGTATAATTATATAACAATGCGTGAACTTTGTTCCTTATTACGAGTTGGATTTACAGATTCCAAAGCGGCTGTTATGTCAATCATAATTATTCCGTTTTCATTATTAATTATTACTGATGATGATAGAGTCGAAGTTTACAGTAATTATTATGAAATACGAGTACCAATTTAAACCATCTAATTTGTTGCTCACTTAAGTTTGAATTCTTGTCTTCTGTCTTACATAGGTATATATATACTAGCTGCCCGGCCACGCGTTGCTGTGGCTAAATAAATTAAAATTGCGACTATAATTTAAGATTTAAACTATCCTATCTCTCAAGTTGGATCGAACTGCACATGGTGTGCGATTTTTATTATAATCGGTTAAGTGGTTTAGGAGTCCATTGAGGACAAACATTGTGACACGAGATTTATATATATAAATATATCATCGTCATTAATCATTGTTAGAAATAACTTTTGGCATGTTACTAACCCCAAAATAGAACAATAAAAACAACTGTTCAGGACAAAAAAACCGTAAAAGTGCGAGTCAGGCTCGCACTTCGAGGGTTCCGTACAAATCCAGAAAATTTCACAAAATTGGGAAGATTTTTCACTGTTCTCGTCATACATCGACAATTTCACTTTGCTAAAATAATTAAAAACCTGTTTTAGCATGTGCCAATAAAGTTATTTTATTTGATACCTTACATGATACGATTTACTCATTTTGAATTTTCAACCCATAGTATTTTGTGAATCTAGGCCTATTTTTTGTGATTGAAATAAAAATGTACAGTTTTCAGATTTATTCCTATATGTGTACTCTGAGACAATGCTTCTTGACAAGTTTCTTAGTTCTATGTCAACGGGAAGTACACTGTAGGTTTTAATTTTTGTGAGTGTCGAAATATGCAATTTTTTACGACATAAACGGCATTAACTTTTTTATACAATAACTGAGAAGTTTTTCTTTCATACAATACATAAACTAAATATCTTTACGCGTTCCCGAGATAAAGAGTCTTGCTTGACATACGAACAGACGGACAACAAAGTGATCCTATAAGGGTTTCGTATTTTCCATTTGAGGCACGGAACCCTAAAAACAATTACTTATCAAGACATGTTTCATCTAAAGCATAGAATTAAATTGTGTAAAATTTTATGAGGTCTCTTATAAACACACGTTAGTTGATTTCGACTATACTCGTACATCTGCTATATTTGTTGCAATTTCAGGGTTAGTTGTTTACTAAAACTAGTTTCAAACAATTAATTAATCTACCTTTGTAAATGAAGCAAGAATGTAAAACAAAAGCTTCTTTATTTCACTAAGGAACTGTTGCCTTTTCCAGACAACAAAGTCCACGCCAAAAAGGTTAAAACGAAGTCGGTAGCGACGTTCCAGAAATCTTTGCGAGCAACACTGTTAATTGGACAACTCTTCTCGCTGATGCCTGTTGTAGGACTTTTCAGCGATTGTGCTAACGATGTTAAGTAAGACTTTTTGACTTACTGTATTTGAATACACTGTATCTTTACTGTTATATTCTACTGTACTGTCGTGTTTATAGTCCAATAGTTGAAAACTTTATACCAAGAAGGGTGCAAGCTATGGTGGCCTAATGTTGGAGAACATGGGGTATGGAGATCGCCTTACGAGCGTGGGGGTTCAATACCGGTCCTGTACTTCTGATTTTTTTTTTTATGTACAGAAGCTGTTTGAGTGTTTTCTCAAACACGAATATCAGCGTTGCGAGTCCTTTTTCAGCGCACGCGGCGAGGTACCGCCGATGGTCGCGTTCATACGTACAGGGGCTTTAATTTTTAAATCGATAAACCGCTCTAATGGTTTTTAGACCAATAATAATTTTGAAACACAGTTTTGTTTGAAAGTGTTCAATGCAACATGTATGTTAATAGAATATAAGTGTGTGTGTGTGTGTATGTGTGTGTGTGTATGTGTGTGTGTGTATGTGTGTGTGTGTGTGTGTGTGGGGGGGGGGGGGTGTATGTGTGCGTGTGCGTGTGTGTGCGCGTGTGCACGTGTGTGTGTGAGCGTGTGTATGTGCGCGTGCGTGCGTCCGTGCGTCCGTGCGTACGTGCGTGCGTGCGTGAGTGTGTGTGTGTGTGTGTGCGTGGTTAATAATATCATTGGTACCTATTACATATATTACGATTGATTAATGGAATCAATATAATTTTATAACTAGCAACGTTTAAATAAAATCGACGATTGTGACTTATCCCGGCGCAGATCTAAGTATAATAATTATAAAACTAACCATCCTAATTCCGTTTTCAGATTTGTGAAAACATCATGGAAATGTGTATATACGTTGCTATCTCTGATTGGTCAGAGTTTCATGACAGTCATGTGTATACATCGATCTACAAGGCAACAGACAACGCTAAACGGAACAAGTAATGCTAGATCTAAATTCATAATTTTATACTAACTACTGATGGTATTACTGTTAGACTTTATTAAATACAACAAAATGCAACACTGCTACTACCTATGCTATAACTACATAATTAAACTAGTACTACTTATAAAGCAATCGGATCAACCAATGACTATTGAAGGTCAGTCATTCTGAGCGTCTGGTGGAAGCGACGCGTGACCAAAATGCTAATGTAAATTTGGCTCAACGCATAAGCACTGCCATTTAGCGTGGCAATGCATGCTGCCAACTGGGAGTGGGCTTAAGTATTTGGATTATCTTTAGACCTTTAAGGGTATTTGGTTGATCCAATTGCTTTGTATGTAGTAGTAGTTTAAGTATCGTATTACTTATTTATTCAATTCTATTTTACTCCATTGGATTTTCGGTCACCGGTGCCAACATCTGGTTCAATTTTTTTTCACATCATCGTCTTCGTTTCAGTCATAAGACGTTCACTGCTAGAAACCTATAGATCTCCAATGAGACCAATTGAAAGCGGCTTGCATCTAGCGCAATAAATACTCCGGTCTTGATTAGATCATCCATTTACCCTGTGGGTGGACATAGTAATAGGTAGTAGTCTTAGGGTAGGTTTGTGGACTCCACTCGACAACTTTTCAACTTCTTCCATACTTGTCTCTTTACTTTTCGCGTCTAATATTCTAACTTTTAAACTTTTTTAGCGCCCATAATTTTCTACGCTACAGCCTGCATCACTATGCTAATGTTCTTCCGAATGGCCAGAAAATGGCCCACTCTGGTCCAGACCATATCGAAGACTGAGAGCTTGGACCCTAACTTGGATGGAAAGCTGAGTATCAGGTGCAACGTTACTTGTGCCATTGTCCTGTTTTTGGCTCTAGGTAATTGAAATAATTATAATGATGATTATGATGTCATATTTATTAGGTATATTGATATCTAAAGCGCGTTTCCTCAGTTGCAAAGTGTCACCCAACTAAAGACACTGTTGAAATATTTTTCTCTTGCTGGAAATAGGCAAAAAACTTCTACAAATCAAATTAACTCGCTGTTAGAATTTCGCCACTCAGGTTGTCAACAAAAATGGAGATTGGCGTTTTTAGTGGAACCTTAAGAATAATAAGAACGTTGCATCACATTGCAAAGAATCTGGCGCAAAAATTCAAACATTTTTGTGACCTAAGGGTGCCTAGACCAAATCATAACTATAATGATCTGATCTGATGATCGAGTCGGAAGGTAGCTATAGGAACGCCTATACTAATCAAGATATACCCGTCGTGTTCGGGCTCGTTTTATTTGTCTTAGCTAGCACTCATGATAAATACAGAATCTCAAAAGCTTATATTTAAGAAATATATATAATTTTATAATAATTTCTTACATTCTATATACAGTCAATTTTATTTCAGCGGAACACATCCTGTCATTGATGTCGGCGTTTGCGGGGGCCGAAATTTGCTACCCCAAAAAGGGCACTTACGAAGGCTTTGTGATCCACTTCTACCCGTGGGTCTTCAATACTTTGCCTTATTCTCCTGTTTTAGGGGGCCTTACCCAAGTAAATATCTTTTTTAAATTTCATATTATTAAACCGTTGTTAATTCCCATATCAAGCTAGGATTCGCTTTCACTGGAAAAATTACAACGAAGACTTGTCGTGGTTTGGATGACATGTAAAAGAAATAATACAAAAATATATCGAGCTTAAGTCATTAACTCGTACAGTATTCAATTATTTGCTTCATGTTTTTTGAAAAATGGTGTTTATATTATTTTCTTTCATACCAATCTTTAGTTAAAGGAATTTCATATTTTCTGATGTAAAATATGGCGGCGTGATGGCGGCCTTGAACAAAAATCATATAAGATAAATAAATAACTTTATTTCAAAAACCACACAGTAAATCATTAAAAGCAGTAAATAAATCTAATTTCCAAACACAACTAAAACCTGTGTATACCAAAAGGATTGCAAACAAACCAGTCTTCACTATATCTCAAATAATACAGAAAACCTACCACCGATATTTTTCTATTAGGTACCATACAACGTTATCAGCGAAAACAAAAAGACTTGCGGCTGAGAAGTGAAACCAATCTTGACGGATCGGCTATGCGTTTGTGGCGACGTGGTTTGTTTACCCTTTCACAAAGATGAACGGCTTTATTTTGTGTATCAGTGCCTACTGAAAAACATTGGGCCCCAAACTAGGCTAAGCCTGTATCTTGGGTACCCAAAAGATTTTTACAAACTGAGTTTCACAATCACGCTGAGGTATACGCATGTTAACACTAAAAACGGTTACAAATTTTACTTAATCTATGAGGTAAGCAACTTGAATGACTACTCAAAATTCAAAACAAGAGATTGTCCATATACGCTAGTTGCGCCTAGATACCTACACATTACAATACATAGAAAGAAGAATATATGAAATTCCATTCAAATTAAGCATTCAATTCGGTTGTTTTACTCTTGCTCATTTATTTACCATATTTTAATCGATTTTTGAGCCACTGTACATTGTCTGGTGCCACTTTGCAAAATCTTCTTTGTGCGCCTCGGTTGTTTTAACCATTTAGCTATCTTAGAGGCGGGTTAAATGCTTTGACGCAAAGGGTGGTCATCTGACCTAAACAAATTGGTATATCATCCTAATAGTAGATCTCTTTTACCTACCGAATATTCATAACCCTATATAATTATCTCCACTCGTTCTTTACATATTTGGTTCATACTCTCAAATTTTGTTAGGATTTAGATACCTACTTAAGACGATGCATCGGGCCGAAAAACACGAAAAGAGTACTTTTGAATGCGCGATGTGACAGGACGAATGATATTGAATCAAATTTAAAAAATATCATAGATAAGGGAAAATTTTGAAAAATTTAATGAACCGGACAAAATTTTGAATAGAAACCGACTTTATTAAAAAAAATATAAATCTTTCACCAAAAAAAAGTTTAATAATTCGAATGCTCAGAAGTATCAGCGACAACACCCCATTATTTTTTACGAATGAAATAGCCAGACTGCTATTCTATTTCATAAACCGAGAAGTTATTTTTTTAACGTGTACATTATGAGTAATTAATTAAAAACTCACTGCCGCCCGCCGCTCTTGCGCGATCATGTTGAGCGCGAGCGCGTAAAATTTGTCCGAGTGAAGGGAGAATTTCTGAAACAATAGTTTATCAATGCGTCACCTTAACAATCTTACCAGATATAAAGAACACCAAACTGTATTTGTTTTTCTTTTCTAAATTTTAATGATTTCAAAGAAAATCTATCACCTAGAATTCTTATTTAGCTTTTAATATTCTGCGACGGTCACATACTGGCCTTTTCTTGAACCTAATGCGCAATATTGTATTTCAATATATTACAACAGCTGTGCTTTATTGTAGGTTAAGTAGGTACTAAAGATTCAATACGCATCAGTATTATTTTTTATTTCCTTTGTAGCTATTAAAGAAAGCCATAGCAAAAATGGTGACATTTTAAATAAAATTTATACAATATTTCAGTAAGGGAAAAAGATTTGTATAGACCGGATGGGTAGCCCTAGTGTCAGAAAACTAAACCTACCTGATGCTTCTTACATGACCACTAGGCTATCCATCCAGCTATGTCAGATGTAAATGCTACCCACGGTCACCTACCTGAAGACTGGCCTTTCTGAAAGTTCATCATCATCATCAGCTTATTTCGGCCCACTGCAGGGCATAAGCCTCCTCCCCTTTACGCCAACTATCCCTGTCCTATGCCAGTCTCATCCAGGTATTGCCGCAAAACCTTTGGATGTCATCACGTCACCGTTGTAAGGGTCTACCGGGACGGCGCTTCCCGTCACGAGGCCAAGATTTTTCTGAAAGTTGCTAAACTTAATTGATCAATGAGTCAAACTACGCTATGAACGCTACAAAGTGTTAAGTTTCAGAAGCTTTTAAGTGGTTTAAAAACTTTAACACCAGGGCTTACCACCCGACGTATAAGTACAAACTTAGTCACGGAACAAGCACCCAAAACATCTTTTACATTTTCCCACTGTTGATATTGTATCTCAATATTTTTTTCAGTTCCTTCATTTCCAATCGACATTTATTTGGAACTTTTCTGACTTGTTCGTGATCTGCATGAGCTACTTCCTCACATCAAGACTTGAATTGGTCAATAAGAAACTTCTCGTCGCCCAGGGAAAGGTAAAGTACAATTACCAATAGAATAAGGCGGACACACCTTAGAAATTTACGTTATAAATATTTTAAAAATTCAACTTACTGCAAATTCTGCATGTTGCAAATTCTACTTATTGCAAAGGATATGTCCACAAAATGTATGGAGGCTGGTATAATAATAATCAAAAATTCTAACTACAATTACTTGTTACATTTCGAGAAAGTTCATATTTTTCTGAGTCTAACATCAGTTAAAAACATAAAAGAGCCCTCCGTTTTTTTTTAATTAATTTTGAATCTATTAGGATAAATAAATATATTTGGCGATTGGTAGTCTATCTCTAGCGACCTTAGTTAAGTAACCTCCATTATTGTTAAATAGAAGCATTTTTACCAATTAGACACAGTTTTTAAGTGATTAAAGCGCATAACTTTTTTCATAGTCGTCCGATTTCAATATTTTTTTTTATTGGAAAGAGTATACTTCGATATTGGTCCCATTTAAATTTTATCGAAATCGGCTGAGCCATTTTTGATAATCAACAATAATGTGAAAAATGCTACATCGATCCGTGCGAAATATTCGCGAATTCTGTACACGGGTGAAGTCAGTCATGCTGTTTATTTGCAAAAAAAAAATATTATCTTTGACATTGCTTGTAAATATGCAGCTTTGAACAAAAAGCAAATTATACAAAATTATTTTTTGATAAAATTAGCATTACCGAGTTCATCCGTGTACAGAGTTCGCGAATATTTCGCACGGATCGATGTAGCATTTTCAGATTATTGTTGATTTATCAAAAATTGCTTTGACCCGATTTCGATTAAATTTAAATGAGACCGATTTCGAAGTATATAAAAAAAATGATCGAAATCGAAAAATGATCAAATTTCTTTCCAATAAAAAAATAATGATCGAAATCGGACTACTACGAAAAAAGTTATGCGTGGTTATACATTTAAAAAAATATAATATATATACGCGTCGAATTTTGTACCTTCTCCGGTTGTTCGTCGGTCAAAAATATGAAATCTCATTCAAATTAATTATTCAATGCGGTTGTTATAACATATTTTAATGGATATTTTGAGCATCTGTACACAGTCTAGACCCATTACGCAAGATCTTATTTAAACTTAACCCTTTACAACTCTCTCTCTTTACAATCGTGAATATGGTAAAAAAAAATTGGCGCGTAAACAATATTAATTTTGTAAATGTAACCGGTCTCATACAACTGTGCGGGATAAGCAGATAATCGCACGATCATATAATTATGAGTTCGGTTGCGTTCACAAAATCAAAATGGTTCTCGCGTCTATTTTTTTGCCGATTTCACGCCTTTATTGAGCCGGTTGTAAAGGGTTAACGAACATGGGAAAATAGCCTCAGTTCTAGTTAGTTCTACATTCAGCAGTTTTTATATTATTACTTAAACTTGTAGTTCCCCCAACAATAGACCTCAATTCAATTCAAATATGTTTATTTCAATTAAGTCGATATGTTTATCTAAATCTTTATAAGCCTGTATTTAGACTCATTTTCATACTAAAGCCATAATTTGCTGTGAAAAAATAATTTAGCCTAATTATCCTAATTTTCTTTTCCACGGCTTATAAAGTTGGTGATTCGCGTTATTCAAATTGAATTTTTTGCAAAGAAAATTGTTCCGCAATTAAAATTGGCAATTCCGTGTATTGATTTTGTTTATTTTACGCGCAGAAGATAAATTCTATATAAAATAAATTTTTGACCAACGAAGCGGAGGAGGTCCCTACTCAATTCGACGCGTATTTTTTTAAATATGTGGTTATATTTACTTTATTGTTTATTATGTGGCATAACTTTTTATTATAGTGGTCCGATTTCAAAAACTCCTTTTTTATTAGAAAAAGCTATACTCCAAAGTAGGTGCCATTTAAATTTCATCGAAATTTGCTGAGCTATTTCTGATAAACAAACAATAATGTGAAAAATGCAACATTGATCGGCGCGAAATATTCGCGAATTCTATGTATATGTGTTAAGGTAGTCCATCCATCCATCAGTCAAAGGACGTCCACTGCTGGACATAAGCCTCCCCTATGGATCTCCAATAAGACCGGTTGGAAGCGGCTTGCATCCAGCGCAATCCTGCGGTCTTAATGAGGTCATCCGTCCACCTTGTGGGTGGACATCCTACGCTGCGCTTGCCGGTACGTGGTCACCACTCGAGAACTTTTCTACTCCACTGGTCATCAGTCCTCCGCGCTACGTGCCCTGCCCATTGCCATTTCAACTTGCTAATCCGTTGGTTAGGTAGTCAGTCATGCCATTTTTTGGACATGCAAAAAATAATTATTGCTTTAGTATTTTTATTAATAATCTTCTAATATACTTTTTGATTAGAATCTTCATCATCAAATTATTTACTAAGTCATTAATTTACAATCAGTCTAAAACAAAAAGTTATTATTTTGCCTCCTTGAGCCGCACCATACAGTACACTCTAGCACGGTCCGACCTTTTCAGTTGACTAAAATATCCAACCAAATTTGTAACTTAGCAAGATTTGATTTTGATACGGAGAGACTGATTGAAACTGAACAAAGACTCAATGAAAACTTCAGTATTTTAAAAAGCTTTGCGTCATTCGCTTTGTAAAGAAAATCCCACTTCAATCACAGACGTATTTTCCAGACGCGTATCAACTTCACGTCTCAGTTAAGGGGGATTTACATGGGTGACTTAAGCCGCACGATTTTTGTCGCGCGATGAAAATCGATAGAAATCCAACTAGGTCGCAAGTGACAAGCATGCTCCAAAGTTGCGTAACCGTGTAAATAAATGATCAATTGCAAGTGTTAGACCTTTTATACAATTATACAATTCGACGCGGTTTTTTTTTTAATGTATAACCACGCGTAACTTTTTTTTTAGTTGTTTGATTTCAATGATTCTTTTTTTATAGGTAAAAGTATACTTTGAAATTGGTCCCATTTAAATTTTATCGAAATCGGCTATATACAATTCGACGCGGTTTTTTTTTAATGTATAACCACGCGTAACTTTTTTTTTAGTTGTTTGATTTCAATGATTCTTTTTTTATAGGTAAAAGTATACTTTGAAATTGGTCCCATTTAAATTTTATCGAAATCGGCTGAGCCATTTTTGATAAATCAACAATAATATGAAAAATGCTACATCGATCCGTGCGTAATATTTGCGTTCTAGCGATGCGCCCCGGCTTCGCACAGGTGTTTTATACATTTAAACATTTCTCTTAAATTATTCTATCTATCAAAAAATATAAACTACATCAAAATCCGTTGCGTAGTTTTATAGATATAAGCATACATGGAGACAGACAGCGGAAAGCGACTTTGTTTTATACTAAGTAATGGTTGTGTACACTGGTGAAGTCGGTCATGCTATTTTTTGCAAGAAATTATTATTAAGCCCGAGGTTAAAAAGCGGTTACTTTATCCATCTATTGCAATAAGATATATATAGCCACATTCGTAAGGCCCTAGACGTCTGAGAAGAAGTGGCAAGAAACTCAGCGCCATCATTATAATTTTTTAGTCTTATGTTACAACGTACAATGATCAGTCACATAATTTAGATATAAAACAAAATACTTAACTTTAGCAACATGGCGACGTCCACTTGGCTTCGAATATACATAAATAAATAAATAAAAGTACCGACCCTCAGCGTAACTAGATAAGTGAGACTCAGAGCGACAAAGATTTATCCAACGTTATTGTAGGCGATCGCCTGCCGCATGAAGGAGTGTTTCGCGCGAACCCAAAAGAACAAGATAAATGAGCCGCATGCAATTTTAGTCACCTGTGTAAATAACTGTGTATTTAGAGCCATGAATTACATTATAATTCCCAACAGGATTGTTGGGAATTATAATGTAATTCATGGCTCTAAAATTGATGTTAGTAATGAGTGTGGTTTGAAAAGACAGTATGAGATTGGTGTCTTTTCGGGCAACATCCAGGCATTTAAAATTGGCCTGGTACTTTCTAAACTTGTGTTTATTGTAAATTTTTGTATCCAAATAAAAGTAAAGCGTAAATAAATAAATTTTGTAACAATTATGTAACTTCAATTTTGTTTGTTACATTTGATTTGAATTTAAATTTTGTTTTCTGTAAATTTTCCAAATAATTCTTTAATTTTGTCACAGTAAATTTATCATCTATATTTTTTTTTTTGCGATGATGTATATATTCAAGGCAAGCTGTCTTCGCCTGTAATCGCTGTGTCACTTAGTTTCTTTTTATTCTGTTCTTTCGTGTGTTGTGTTGGTGTGCATAGTGTTGGTGGAGTTTATCAATAAAATAAAATAAAATAAGCTAGCAATACAGCTTAGACAATTTGCGAGCAACTAGCCGCACGGTAAAAATCGACCCGTGTAAATCCCCCTTTAGCAGTAAGCTGAGCAACTCATTGACGCGGAAACGTATTTCACAGAACATATTCACACAACTTTCCGCATATAACCGGTAGTTGTCGGAAATTCCCAGTTAGTTCCTGAATTTTCCGGAAGTTAGTACGGACGTGTCGGGTCGTACAAGTAATTGCACTCTGGAAATCGGACTCTAACTACGTTTAAGTAGAGATTAGTTTGATTGGTTTATTTGGAATCGCCACACTACACTATGGCGAAACAAATTAAATGCATTTTTCGACACTCGGTCTTTACGAATGACTTAGTTATACTATTACTACACAAAAAGTCCTAATATATCATGCATCCTAATAATTATAAAATTAATAAAAATAATTCTGAGCACAGAATTAATTTTATTAATTTTATAATAATTTTTCCCAAAAAATGGCAGAACAGACTTCGTGCACAAAATTAGAATACTTCGGTCAAATTGCTGTTTACAATTTTTACATTATTATTGATTTTTCAAAAATGTCTAAGCCCATTTCGATAAAATTTAAATGTGTGGTCCCATTTGTCCCCAAATATTTTTTTTTGATTTGGTTGACAATTAGCTAAAATATGTATGAACATACACAAAAAAATACATCCTTCGGTTCTATTATTTTGTTATTAGATTCGAAGAAGACGAACCTCCTACTTTTTGGAAGTTGGTAAAAATAAAAACATGTTAGAAAAGACATGTCAAAGTTATTCCTCAGGGATCATCCAGTTTTGGATGTAGGCTTTTTCTATGCCTTTTGCTCAGGTTTAGGCGGTAAAATATAAATGCTGAAACTTGGCGTATGTGAACAAGCTGCGCATATCCCCGCTTCTCGCGTAACTGACATAACGAATTTATTAATGCGCAATAACTCGCCTCGTGTTCACATACGTACGTTAAGGAATAGGATTCAGACCATAAAGTATTATAAAATACCTAACTATCTACAGTATCTACCGGAGGTGTTCTGGCGAAGTGTCCGTGAAGAGTACGGTCGAGCGACACAGCTAGTGCGGAAGGTCGACGAGGTTATCAGCGGCATCGTCTTCATCTCTTTCGCCAACAATCTGTTCTTCATTTGTCTCCAGCTCTTCAATACTTTAGAGTAAGCATACTATTTATTTCACTTACTTTATTACTTATTACCGTCTTCCAAAATCTTATTATATGTTCATTATTTATTTGTTCGTGTGTAATGTAAAATAAATGATCTTTACCGAGATTTACATTAAGATAGTGAAGACTGGCTGAGAACTGGCTGAGATGAAGATTTTACGGAAATACAGTGAAAGAGTCATTAGAAAAATTAACAGTAAACAGATTTGGTCGGTACTGTACTATAACTCAAAAACAAAAAAAATAATTCTGTACCTTACGGTACTTACAGTCATAGCGGTAACAGTTCTAAATTCTTTTCAGGAATATTTACGTGAAAATTTCATTTCAATTTTTGTGGTTCTCCTAAAATTTAAATCACTTGGTGCCAGAGCGAAACCCAATTTAGGTTGAGACTCCACTAAAGAAGAGCTATCCGGAGTGAAGCGTAGCATGGCGTAGAGTCAACGATTCTGAGCCTTTAGTCTAGGTTTTGCAAAGTTTGCCTTAACTTGCGAGTTTGCGTGTGGCTCCAAACAGTTTTGTTAGTTCTTCCTTGTTTTCGCCAAGGCCGCTGTACAAAAATGTATAGCGCCATGCGGAAACTACTGTATTTTCAGTAATTTGAATTTTCAGTAGTAAAATATAATAGTTTTCGTAAGGCTATATACTAAACATCGTTCTAAAACAGCACGCAGCTCTTCTCTATAGCGCAGAAATTACTAACAAAAGACGGAATTTTAACGTCTGCCCTCAACTAACAAACTCAAAACATGCTTTTGGATCTAAATTTTACAGGTTTCTTGGGCCGCAAATTGGGCTTGGCTAGGTTGCATCACGATGTTTTCCTTCGCCGAAAAGCCAATGATGTGAAATTCCGTACATAAGTTCCAAAGAAACTCATTGGTACGGGATCGGGATTTCAACCCACGGCCTCACGATTGCAGGTCGGGTGTTACTACCACTAGACCACCACGGCTTCAAGATTGGTTCAAGTGTGCAATGATACAATGGCTTCAATGCAGTCTCGAGCACCAAATGATTTAACTTTTATTCAATTCTTGGGACGCCATTCCATTCACTTCGATCTTGTGCCAATCTCGTCCAGTCCAGGGGCCTTATTGTGTAAGCGCTCTCACGTTCGGCTTCACTTTTTCTCCTGCTCGAGCTTGTTACTCACGCCACGAGAGCGAGCGGGAGGAAAAGCGAAGCCGCACTTTAGAGAACTTATACAATACAGCATCAGGTTGGATACGCGACTTGTACACTGTCGTCAACCCAACGAGCTACGGTGGACGCCCGACGCTATGTTTGCCTTTAAGCGGCCACCATTCCGTTAAGGTTTAAAGTCCTCTTCCCATTGCTCAGAGATACGAGTAAATGGTGAACAAAAAACCGGGAAAAAAACAGTCAGGCTCACACATCGAGGGTTCCGTACAAATCCAGAAAAATTCACAATATTGGGAAGTAAGTTGTTAAAATCTCTATACTATACTTAACCAAAGACAAAAAAGTTTTTTATTTTCACTTTTCTCGTCATACATCGAAAATTATACATTGTTAAAATAATTAAAAACCTGTTTTAGCATGTGCTAATGAAGTTCTTTTATATGATACCTTACATGATACGATTTACTCACTTTGAGTTTTGAACCTATTTTTTTGTGAATTTTAAGGCCTTTTTTGTGATTTAAATAAAAATGTACAGTTTTCAGATATATTCCTATATGTGTACTCTGAGATAATGCTTCTCGCCAAATTTCATAGTTCTATGTCAACGGAAAGTACCCTGTAGGTTTTGGTTTTTGTGAGTGTCGAAATATGCTTTTTTTACGACATAAACGGCTCTAACTTTTTTATACGCTAACTGAGAAGTTTTTCTTTTACACAGCAGCAAAGTACTATAGATATACATATATAGTTTAAATTTGAACTTGATATCTTAATGCGTTCCCGAGATAAAGAGTCTTTACATACACACAGACGGACAACAAAGTGATCCTATAAGGTATAAGCTCGGCAGTGGGCCATCAGGGCCACAGGTTGAAAACGATGATGATGGTGATCGGTGAATCACGAAAAATAGAAAGAAATGTCAACTAAAATATTCCTAAAAATGTATAAAGAGCTGGAGTTCTGGCCTTACGCTTGCCTGACTTCTACTTGGTTAGAATCTAGTTTAGAGAATTTGCTACTAGTTTTGAAGATTATTTTTTATGAAAACGTCTGAGTGAGCAAAAAGTTGGGTATGTAAATTTTAATTTATGTTTTGTTTGTCTTCAGGGACGGTATCAAAGGCACTGGCGAATGCAGTAGCAGAGCCAAAAAGTAAGAAAAAATTCATTGGATGTGATATAATTGGATTGGCAACGTGTGCGACGACCATGTGCAACTCTGTGGGACACGAAAAAATTTTACGCGCTAAAATATCCTTCATAATTATTTGCTTTGACTGCTGACCTTATGTAACTGTAGTCTGAAGACTGTACTTTACGAACGCATAACCAGTTTTTAAATTTTGTGATTATTTATGAAGCTGTGAGACATTTTCAAAAGTGCGGCATCTATCCGGGACTTACCCAAGAAATTAATGCTGGTGTTTATTTGGCTCAACGTATAAGCATTGCCATTCAGCGTGGCAATGCTGCCAGCATGCTGGGCACGCTGCCAACTGGCAGTGGGCTTGAGCACTTGGATTATCTCTAGACCTTCAAGGGTCTGTGGATGATCCAATTGCTTTCTATGTAGTAGTAGTGTAGTATTGTCATTTAAATTATAAAAAAAAAGAAATTAATTAATGTACAATTATATTTATGTGTTTCTGTGACACTAACCCTTGAAATAGCACAAAATTCAATTGTGTCGCGTTTAAGCTTTTAAATGTCCTTCGACTATGCATAATTGGCAAGTTAACTAAAAATAGTAATTAGTCCGTCAGATAGACTATCAAAAAATATGAGACGTTTTTTTTTAAATTGATGATGATAAATTATTATAGTCCGTCAAAGATCCGCGTGACGTCACAAGTGTCGTGCAAATGTACAGACTTCTGTAAGAGAGGTAACGTCACGACCCCACTCCCGAACTTTGACAAGGTTTATCTATGTCATTTGCTGTTTGAATAACAAAAGAAATAATACATGTCCAATATTTTTTGATAATTTAACTTACGGACTAATTATAACAACAATTTTTTTGCCCAGTCATCACGCCTATTATTTATTATGTACGAGTATAATATCGACGCTTGAAAGGCAAAAATTACCAAGCGACAGTTTGGGCGATATTGAGTTATATATATCACTGAAATCAGAAAAAAAAACTGCGTCGATTGGTCTTACTCTCACGGCGCTAGGACGAAGTTTGTTGTCGTTTGGTAACTTAAAAAAAGACACATTTTCACAGTTTTCGGCGTCCAAGCGACTAAAATTTTAATGATTTATGAATATTTTTCACATAGTAAGGATTAGATTTTTATAATTACACTAAGTAATTTTTGCCTTGACTCTAAATAATGCATCTAAACATAAAGTATTTTCTGCCTTGCGAGTACCCAGGAATTAACATTACTTAAGAATTTTTACCTGATTGTTGTTTTTCTCTCTCATAATTTAAGACTTTTTAACACACCTTCAATAGACTTTCTTTGTCATTTAGTACTTTTTACCTAAATATAATTTATTCAAAAATGTGAAGTAGTGAATATCTACCTGCCTAAAACAGGATATATTTTGTCGTTAAGTAATTTTCTACCCGCCGATTTTTTTAAAGTTTATGTTACTTAGATAACTATTTCTGATATGAGATTTCTCTAAAAGTGACCTTATCCATGCAGCACCTTTTTTGTTTTGTCACTCATCCGCACTGTAAATCAGATTCTAAGTGGCTGTTGGTAACAAAATAACGATTACGTCTTCACCGAACTGTCGCTTAGACAACACGCATGCGTGCGCGCATGGTGCAAAGTGCTTAATATCGTAGCTTGTTTGTGTACTCGGTAAGTGCATTATTAAGATTTTATGACTTTATATTTATAGATTTTCAGATATGACTTTATATTAGATTATTAAATTTATATTTTACATTAGTTTAAATCTATTGTTAAAAGTACATAAAAATCGAAAAAAGCGAGTAGATTGAAGCGAGATAGAAGGTTGGTAATTTGGTGTGTTTCAGTGTGTTTAGACTTTGAGAAAGCC
This sequence comes from Hypomecis punctinalis, assembly GCA_949316475.1. Classification (NCBI taxonomy): domain Eukaryota; kingdom Metazoa; phylum Arthropoda; class Insecta; order Lepidoptera; family Geometridae; genus Hypomecis; species Hypomecis punctinalis. The sequence continues at coordinate 21,259,494 of OX438797.1, forward strand.
ATTGATTCGGTCAAGACATGGGCTGTGCTTGAGTCTATCCAGCGATGCCGCAAGTAGTCCAGCCAGTCTGGAGACAGGTCAGTTCCTAAATTTACGGAAGACGGATAGGTTAGTCCTTCTGAGGAAAGATGGGGATGGGGATGGAAATAGCATTTTTTTTCATTCATCATCAGATGAGGTTCATACTCAGTAGAGAGTGATTGTAGATAACTACAAGGGCTGTTTAAGAATTGGTGATGACGATATCCGTTGAAAACTTTTGCAAAAGTTTCTAATGTAGTGTACAAACCTCAATTTTTGTTAGGTTGTTCCTTTTTGGAAGGTAAATGTAGGACTTTTTGTCCTACACTTACCTTATTTAAATAGGACTATGGTTGAAATTGCCTGGCAGTAAAGTGGTTTATCTTTTTATTTCGATCATTTTACCTATGTGTTAAACATCTGTTTATTCTGGATGCATCATTTTGCTTCAAATATAATCATAAAATATTGGGGTTTAGTTAATTTTACATGTTTTATGATAAAAATTTGTTTTTGGTTAGTAATTTTTACCTGTTTGTGATTTTGATCAAAATTTTACTAACCGACACTATCTCTTAAATTATTGAGAAAAATGATATTTTTTAAATGACAGTTCATAAAGCTTTTAAGTTTCATTTATAATCTATTAGAATCGAGTAGAAATGAGTTATAGAAAATTTTATATGATTTTTTTTCCAAAAAATAAAACTTTAGAATGCTCTGGTGTAAAGTTGCCAATATGTCGCTTGGTAATTATTGCCTTTCAACCGTCGATATGATTTTATTATTCGTTAACCTACACCTTTAGTGTTTAGCGGGAATATTACTAATTGTAACTATAACAGAATACGGCTAAAACTCACGTTATAATTATACGGTCGATCCGCAAGAAATCCGACCAGTTTCGGAGTATTTAGAACTCCATCCTCAGGGAATACGCGCACCCTCGTCGACTAGCGCGCGCGCACTCAACCCTCCTCGGATTCCTTGCGGATCGACCGTATAATTATAACGTGAGTTTTAGCCGTATTCTGTTATAGTTATGATCAATACTCACGGTAGTTTTAGTGAAGTGATATTACTAATTGCTTTAAATTATCTCTTTCTAGGTATCACGTTACTGAATACACGGTGAACGGAAAACATTGTATACTTTCAGAACAACGCTCCTGGGCGGTTACGAGGCAGCGGCATATTTTTTATTTTCCCTCGTGTATCTAATTACACGATCTGTAGCGGTGTCCCTGATCGCTTCTCAAGTGAATACCGCGTCTGGTGTGCCGGCCCCGGTGCTGTATGAAGTACCATCACCTGTTTATTGTATCGAGGTAACAATAACAACGCTTTACACTCGTAGTTTCTCACCCTGATTCCCAAAAAACCGGACAAGTGCGAGTCAGGCTCGCACATCGAGGGTTCCGTACAAATCCAGGAAAATTCACAAATTGAGAAGTAAGTTGTTAAAATCTTTATACTATAATCATCCACAAAAAAAAAAAAAAATTTTTTCTCGTCAAACATCTAAAATTATCATCATCATCATTTCAGCCATAGGACGTCCACTGCTGGACATAGGCCTCCTCTAATGATTTCCAATAAGACCGGTTGATAGCGGCTTGCATCCAGCGCGATCCTGCGGTCCTAATAAGGTCATCCGTCCACCTTGTGGGTGGACGACCTACACTGCGCTTGCCGGTACGTGGTCTCCACTCGAGAACTTTTCGACCCCATCGGTCATCAGTTCTCCGCGCTATGTGCCCTGCCCATTGTCACTTCAACTTGCCAATCCGCTGGGCTATGTCGGTAACCTTGGTTCTTCTACGGATCTCCTCATTCCTGATTCGATCTCGCAGAGAAACTCCGAGCATAGCCCTCGCCATGGCTCGTTGGGCTACTTGGAGCTTACTAATAAGGCCCATAGTGAGAGACTACGTTTCTGTGCCATAAGTCATCACTGGCAACACACACTGGTCGAAAACTTTCGACTTGAGGCACTGAGGTATGTCGGACGGGAAGACGTTACGCAATTTTCCAAACGCTGCCCAACAGAGTTGGATTCGGCGATTGGCCTCCTTCTTGAAGTCGGACCTACCTAACTGGACTACTTGTCCTAGGTAGAGTAGACGTACGAGTCAACGACTTCAAGAACCGAGTTCCCAACTGAAATAGGGGTGGGTACAACATGAGATGGCCGTGATGGATGGCCGTGGGGTGTCGGCAGAGTAGAATAGCACCCCCCTTTTGTACCAGGTGTCGTAAGAGCCGACTGAGGTACTACGGAACCGACAGTTGGCGGTATACCCATCCAGAACAGCGTAGCTCAAGTGCAACAGGGCGGGGATGGGCAGCAGCATCCCTGTCGCGAGAGCTACGCCCTGCGATTGCCAACACGCTTGCCCAGCGCGGCAATTATGGGCAGATCCCCCTTATGATTGCACAAAATGAAACCAGGCCCCCAGTCCCCGGCAGCTCCGCTAGTCCTGGTTCCGGCAGCGACCACGGTAACGGTGGAGCAAGGGGTGCTAAGAATCCCCGGCAGAGATCCGGCTGCCACCCCAACCGACGACGACTGGCCCTGGCAACATATAACGTGCGCACCATGAGGACTGATGAGAAGATTGCGGAACTGGAAGAAGAGTTGAGTAGGTTGCGATGGGATATTATGGGGTTATCTGAAGTCCGTAGAGAGGGCGAGGACACGATAACCCTGAAATCCGGCAACCTACTGTACTACCGGGAAGGTGACCAACGGTCCCAAGGTGGTGTCGGCTTTCTCGTTCACAGGTCTCTCGTTAACAACATCATTACCATCGAAGGTGTGTCGAGCAGGGTTGTATACCTGATACTCAGAATATCCAAACGATATTCGTTGAAGGTCATCCAGGTATACGCACCGACCTCGTCACACCCAGATGATGAAGTGGAGGCTATGTATGAGGACGTAAGTCGGGCCATACATACGTCTAAGACTCGCTTCACGGTTGTTATGGGAGACTTCAACGCAAAGTTGGGCAAGAAAAGCGATGATGAGTTGAGAGTGGGGCAATTTGGATGTGGGCAACGGAACCCCAGGGGCCACATGCTGGCAGACTTTCTGGAGAAAGAGGAACTCTTCATGATGAACTCTTTCTTCCAGAAGCCACCTCGCAGGAAATGGACCTGGATGAGTCCCGACGGTACCACGAGAAATGAGATAGACTTCATCATGACTAGCGAGAAACGGATATTCAACGACGTCTCCGTGATCCACAGGGTAAAAACTGGCAGTGATCACAGAATCGTGCGAGGCAAACTGAATATCAACGTTAAACTCGAAAGGTCCCGCCTGATGAAGTCTACGCTCCGACCTACTCGTGCCCACATGCAAAACCCCGAGAACTTTCAGCTCGAGCTCTCAAATCGCTTTGCTTGCCTGGAGAACTTTGCGTCGGTGGACGAGATCAATAACGGGCTCGTAGAAACTGTCCAAACGGTGGGTTCTAAGTTCTTTAGACCCCGCCGTTCAGATAAACCTAAGAAATTCTCCGATCATACTCTAAATCTCATGGCCGAACGACGCTCGCTAAGACTGCAGTCTTCCGATAATGTAAAGTCATACAGGCGGCTCAATAGACAGATTTCAAAATCGGTGCGGTGCGACATTCGTCTCTTTAATACTAAACATGTTAAAGAGACAATAGAGCGGAACAAAGGCTCCAAAGTGTTCGCGAGGCATTTTTCTATTGGGCAAAGCCAGTTGACAAAGCTGAAGAGAGAAGATGGCAGTATAGCGTCAACCAAGGCAGAGGTATTGCAGGAGATCGAAAGGTTTTACGGACAGTTATACGCCTCGGTAGCAAAGCCTGTAAACAGCACGGCCAAAGACCCAAGAGCCAAGCTGACCCGACACTTCACCGAAGACATCCCGGACATTAGCCTATACGAGATTAGGATGGCCCTGAACCAACTTAAGAACAATAAGGCGCCGGGTGACGACGGAATCACTTCAGAGCTTCTGAAAGCGGGTGGAACGCCGGTACTAAAAGTCCTTCAGAAGCTTTTTAACACCGTCGTCCTCGAGGGCATAACGCCAGAAGCGTGGAACAGAAGCGTGGTGGTGTTGTTCTTCAAAAAAGGTGACAACACCTTATTGAAAAACTACAGACCCATCTCGCTTCTGAGCCATGTTTATAAGTTGTTTTCAAGGGTCATTACGAATCGTCTCGAACGCAGGCTTGATGACTTCCAGCCTCCCAAACAAGCCGGTTTCCGGAAGGGCTTTGGCACCATGGACCACATTCATACGCTGCGGCAGGTTATACAGAAGACCGAGGAGTATAACCTGCCACTTTGCTTGGCGTTTGTGGACTATGAGAAAGCCTTTGATTCGGTCGAGACATGGGCTGTGCTTGAGTCTCTCCAACGATGCCGTATTGTCTATCGGTACATTGAAGTGCTGAAGTGTTTGTATAATAACGCCACTATGTCAGTTCGAGTACAGGAAGAGAGCTCCAAGGCAATCCCTTTGAAGAGAGGCGTAAGACAGGGAGACGTAATATCTCCGAAACTGTTTACTACTACTCTGGAGAACGCCTTTAAGCTCCTGGAATGGAAAGGACTCGGCATCAACATCAATGGCGAATACATCACTCACCTTCGATTTGCCGACGATATCGTGGTCATGGCAAAGTCGAAAATTATATATTGTTAAAATTATTAAAAACTCTCTTAATGTTCAGAAAACAGTGGTCACATATCACTCCTTCTAAAATAAAAGCTAAAATATTTTACAAATATCATTAACTAAACACGTTGTTACAATTCTAGGTTCAAAGGTTTCTGGACCAAGTGAACGGGGACAAAGTGGCGCTAAGTGGGCTCCAGTTCTTCAGCGTGACTCGGGGTTTACTTCTAACGGTATGAGTGGCCAAATTGACCCTAGATATCAACCCTGGAATACGATTCATCATTTTAGCGTCGTAAAATAAGAGACGTATTTCAAAATCAACTGAGTATCATTTAGCTTGCTCTAGCAGTTTCTAGTTCTTCGCTCATAGTTTCTTTGGTTTCATATGATCACTCGTTGTACAGAAAGAAAATACAATGAGTGACTATTTCATCCCCTGGGTGATGTAAAGTAAAACATTTGCTAGTGTATAATTACAAGTTACAACAGTTTTAAACTCTAGCAGTACAAAATCTTATTATGCACAGCATAGCGCTCGTCCCAGTGAGTTTACAAAATTTGAAAACTCAAAATGCGTGAATATATTGTTACTTTTTTGACCGACGAACCACCGGAGGAGGTATACAATTCGACGCGTATTTTTTAAATTATTTTTATGTTTAACAACGCTTAACTTTTTTCATAGTGGTCCGATTTCAATAACTCTTTTTTTATTGAAAATCGAAATCGGCTGAGCCATTTTTGATAAATCAACAATTAATGTGAAAAATGCTACATCGATCCGTGCGAAATATTCGCGAATTCTGTACACGCGTTCACCCGTGTACAGTCGGTCATGCTATTTTTTGCAAAAAATATACTTGTGATTCATAATGTTATGTGGTGTTTGTTTACTTCTAATTGCCTCTCTATTTTTTCCGACTTCCAAAAAGGAGGAGATACTATGTTCGTCTGTATGTATGTTTTTTTGTGTATGATCATCGATATTTTTGCCAATTGTGAACCTATATCTTCTTCTTTTCTAGTACTAAATAAATTTTATTGAAATCTGCTAAGCCGTTTTCAACAATGATGTACCTAAATAGATGTCACATCGATTCACGCAAACTTCTAATTCTGCACACAGTGGAAGTCAGTAGTGCCATTTTTTTATTCGAAAAATATTTTTTTTTATTAACAGACTACATACACCAGAAGCCTTAAAAAATAATGAAAAGTGAATAAAAATAATAGTAGGATGAAACCCATTAGAAAAGGAGGGGAATATTATGAAAATAAAAGGAAAAATAATTTACGGGCGATCTGAGGTCGGGAAGGGGATGGGGGGGGGGGGGGGGGGGGTTAAGGGTAAAAAACGGTTTTTCTCTATTTCCGGCAAAACTAAAAGTCCTATCGAAAAAATCAAATAGCAAAGTTGTAGGTAATAAAAAGATCTAAAACTTTTGTATTGACACTTTTTTCAAATAATCTCAAAATTTATGTGAAAAATCCAAAAAACCAAGTTTTTGGTTTTTTATTTTTATCTTTTACAAAAATATTTTTTTTTAACGAAATTTGGTGAAAACTTACCTTTTTATGTCCCAAATACGCTGTAATTTATTTGATTAAAAATATTAATTTTTTCACCTTATTTTGAATTAATATCGAAAAAACACCCTAATTTTCAATGGAAAATTCAACCATCAAAATATCAGCTTTTTTTAAAAAATTGGTATGTTTTCTGTTTGTTGAAATCTCTAATTTCCGATGGTGAAAAAAAATATATATGTTACTATAGTAAATCTTCTCAGAAAATGCAAAAAATCGAAAAAAACTCGAATTCGAAAGTTTTTTTATATTACGATATTATAAATAATTTTGAGCTATTTATTAAAATTTACACTTTAATTACTCGAAAAACGTTAAATTACATGTTACATTGATAACAAAAAAATTGCAAATAAAAATAAACTACTGTAATTCACAAACAAATAAGTTAATAAAATTAACATTTAATAAGACATCTACAATATTTGGAGAAAGTTGTCGAATCTTCTTTAAATTATATGCGTAGATGCCTATTTATAACTATTTTAAAATAAATTATATATACCTGAGTAGATATACCTGAGTGACCTACGAAAAATTGTAGCCCATCAAAAGGTATTTCTTGGAGAAGTGGGGAAGTAGGGGCTAGGCTGGTCTGGGTCTTACTTCATACTCGTACAAACCTACTATTATATACTATATATTTCGTAGCAGCTGTTACAATCGTTAGTCTAACCAGTATTCGAAATACAGTACAGTATACAACATCGTTTATAAAAATACACGTGCACGCTGAGTTTCTTGAAGATAACTTTGACAAGTTAACTTAAAAAAACAAAAAAACTTTTCGAATCTGCATAGGAAGGTAAATACTATCTCTATTTATATCTGTATCAATCAACTCAAACATAAAAATCGTAATATTTTCTTTAAAAAATAGTATGTTTAACGTAACATAACCTAAAGATTGAAATTAAATGATATTTTAGTACAAGATAAAAAAATAATAATCTCCTTAATTTTACACAAACAAATTTAGTTAATCCCATGAAAAAAAAAATATTTCAAAATACATAAAAAATATATTAAAAATCTATAAAAAATCTATAAAAAATATATAAAATATATATCGTAAATATATTTTTAATAATATAATTAATAATTTACGATATATATTTAATAACAAACTTTTGGCCGATTTCCATATATATTTTATACATTTTTAATAGATTTATAATATATTTTTTGTACATTTTGAGATTTATTTCTTTAATATTTTTTTTTTTTTTTGCATTTTCTGAGAAGATTTACTATAGTAACATATATATTTTTTTTCACCAACGGAAAGTAGAGATTTCAACAAACAGAAAACATAAAGTAAGAAGGTGGCCAAAGGAACTTTGCAATAAAAGGACACAACCTCATTGAGTAATTTATCTTTCAATGGTAACCAGGGTCTGATGATGGAGCTGGAAGGTGGTCTTAATAACTCTGTAACGAAATAACGCAAACCCATTGAGTTTCGGCTCGTTTAATTCGTCTTGGCGAGTACTTGTTCAGTAAAAGCTTGTTTAAAAAGAGGTTTTTTTAAAATTATTCTTGTTCTGGTTACAGGTGGCCGGAACTATCGTAACTTACGAGCTAGTGATGTTCCAGTTTAATTCTTCTTCACCTTCTCCGAGCATAAACGTCACCACTACTGCTACTCCTTCTACAGTCGGTTAAGCTAGTACTAGTAGCTATATAGAACATTTAGTTAAAATTGAAAAAAAAAGAAATGTAGTTTTTTTTTTTTATACACAAATAAATAAGCTAATAAACTTAAAGTGTATAGAATTTAACATAATTAATCACTTAAATGAACTTATTTGTTAGCTTCTATATCTATGTGCTATGCTATGGATTGCCGAACTAAGCTTTCAGCTTGTGTCTCGGAAATTCGTCCTCCCCTTATATAGTTGGATTTACATATTATAATAAAATTTATTGACGTCATATTGAGTTGAGGATGTTATTTAATTTACTATTTACATGATATGTCAAATTTATTACTTTGTGCTGATTCCGCAACATTTTATATTTCTTTGTTGTTTCAATAATTTAACGTCCACTACTGGATATAGGCCTCCCTTATAAATTCGCAATAAAACCGGCTGGAAGTAGCTCGCATCCAGCGAGATCCCTGACGAGCGGTAACTAAAATTACTGTGTAAAAATAAGGTGTTGATTTTCACAACGAAATTACAGCTCTCTATAAGGGATATTTTTAATACTTTTTAATAGAAACATAAACGGTTTAATGCTAGAATCATGTTTAAAGGTCTCGTCGCGTCGCTTCGATTAACCTTCGCAAAATCAATTCAAAACAAAAATAATTATCATGCGTTGTTTGATTGAATTTCCATTTAACATAAACATATAAAATAAACAAAGCAAATTGTATATGCTTAGGTTTTGTTTGAACCTGACGCGGAAATAACGAAAATAAACATAATTTTCATAGCGGAAAAAGTTGAACAAACGAGAATTGGTTGGCTTGATTAAATACCAGGGGGTCTGTTGAGCAAAGCGAGGCGTGGTAAGGCCTGATTCACACTCCCGGCCCTCGTCCAAATTCGGTTGGTCACGGTTGCCCGCACAATTATGACCAAACTTTAGAAAATACTGTTAACGAGTAAGTGAAAGCAGATATAGGTCCCGGCACGTAAGTTGGACCAAAAATATTACTCTCTCCCTTTCGTTAGCAGAGAAAACAAAAGAGGTAGCTATGATTTAAAGGTCAAGTTGTTTGCCGGCTACTATATAATCACTAACAATATCTCCAAAAAATTGACCTTGCGACATATATTATCTCTTTTAGGGGCGGCGTGTATAAAATATTTAACCAGAATCAAGATTCTAGTACCAAAAACATTTTTTTTTAAATATATGGAATTTTGGAGCATATTTTCTGATGTCAAATCATATCTGATACGTACAAGGAATAACTTCGCTCGATCGAAAAAAAAGGGTACCTCTGTTTTGATCGAAGATCTTATTTTTTGAATAGTTTTTATGAGTATTATTGATCCATTTTTTACCCCCTCTTCTCTTATTCGTAAATGAGTATATTTTTATTTTTGCTTGAATTCGCTGGTTTTTTCATATACGAATTTTATTTTGTTAATTAATAGAAAAAAATAATTTGTTTAATTTTTGTTTTTATTTTTATTATTTAAGGAACCGTCCTCACTTCTACCATTGGAAAAACTAAACTAATAAATGATTACGGAAATAATCCTTAAAATGATTTTATATCATGAACACCTTTACGAATAAGAGAAGAGGGGGTAAAAAAATTGACCGGCAAGATCCACATTATTATTTTTTTACCTTTTCTTCACTTAAATCCGTTGGCGAAATTTGGTATCTACTCATATTATGCATACTCACTTACCTCTAGCGTCCGGTACAATTCTGTGAATATGTGAATGAATATTCTGTGAATATTTCAAGCATCTTACTGTTGCCGATACTAATGTCAAGCAAAAAAATTACGTTTCCTGTATTCGTTCCCCAACATAAATATCTACTTTATTTTAGGTTAATTATTTATTTTTAAAATGAACATAGAACTAAATATTTTATGAATATTTCAAGCATCTACCTGCCGCTGTAACTAATATCGAGCGAAAAACGACTAAAATTTCAGGTTTGTTGTATGGCTCACATACAACAAACCTGAAATTTTAGTCGTATTACTTACATATTATTTTTTTCTAATTTTAGTATTTATTGTTAGCAGCAATAGCAATACGTAATCTGTGAAAAATATAAGGCGATTTCAAAGTTCTAACTATCACCGCTCATGAGATACAGCCTGGTGACAGACAGACGGACAGATGGACAGCGGAGTTTTAGTAATCGGTCAAGTTTTTACCATTTGTGTACGGGACCTTAAAAAAGACTAATATGCTAATTGACAATATTTTTCCGATGTCTTCTTATAACAGCTAATCATAAACAGAGCCGATTAACAAATACAAAAATAAAATCAACTCAGGAATAAAAAAGTTACAAGCATTTTATTTTTTTGCTAGCCAAAGAGCGCACTATAGCAGAATATGACGTCACGGCCCGTAAGTGTCATACATTCACCATACTATGTTATGCTTTGTGGGAAAGGGACAAAACATCTTCTCTTAATCCCTACCAAAATCTTTACATGCTTATATCTCTGAACTAGACTAGAATTTTTTTTTTTTAGTTTACGATTCGTGATTAATTGCAGAATTCATTAATCTTAATATTGTTACGAGATGGGTTCTTAGATCATCAGTTAAAACGCCGATTAATCACTTTGCCCTTTATAGCACAAAATCATAATACACACGACACAACTGGTTCGCACAACACTTCACACTGGCATTGTTATTAACACAAACTAGTCACTTCACAATCACTGGTACCACACTTGAACACGAGATGTTTTCGCTTCGACGGTAAACGAAAAACCGAGTCCCCAAGGGTCGGCCAGCGTATTTATATCCGTTATTACAATCTGGAATTCATTAGATAATTCGGGCCATTACTAGATCTAATAAATACTATTGTGTTAACAAGTAAACAACTAAAAAGTTCGAGACTTCCCTATTGTTTCTCCAATACGAAAACAGCAAAAAATCTAAACAATAGTCGGCAGAGAAAGGCTGACCCCGCTCGAGTCATAAAACCATAAATCATACACTTAAGTGCAAACAACTCGCCGTAATTACCGTGCGGCCGACTGTGTTACAATATTTTTTTTTAATTCGATACAAGTCAACTACCTTACTCAGAACCTTTTTCATTTAGATGTCGGTTGAAATAACTGCACAATTCTCGGAAGATTCCGATGCTCAGATGGTGCAAGAAAGTTTTTACTGCTAGACAGAATTCCGCAGGAAACCTGTAGATGTTTCAGACAATTTAGTCTTGGAAACCTTTCCAGGAATTTAATTAAGTTTTCTAGTACTGTTGAGGCATTAGTTAGAATTGTTTTTAGCGCAGTCTGTCTGCCTTATGTGTGCGCAAAATATTCTTTTGCTAAGGTAAGATCCGTGACGTAACGTATATAAACATTATCATTTTATTTTTGTGTGTCTATTGTATTTTGCCTGTGTATTTTGATAAGGTTTTTGCTTCATGTTATTTGTACGCATGCTGTGTGACAAATGTGACGTCACCTGTCGGTTCCATCGGAAGACCAGCGTCGGCTGTCACGGTCGGCATTATGCTGAGATGGGACCGATTTATAGCAGAGACGAAACATTATGAATAACATACTTTTCATGTGTACGTTAGTTGTTTATGTATTTTTATGCAATTGTTTTGTATGTTTGTGTTTGGTTTCTGTAGCAAATAAAATTATGTCTATTGTCTATATAGGTAAGTACATCGCAACTTTGCGTTCAACCACATTCTGTTGGATTATAGGTAGGAATACTTATAGGTTCCAACACCCACACAGCACGGAAGGTATGTATGATTAATGTTGGAAATTAAAAAAAAAGTAAGTCTATTTATCTGAAAATTAAAGAACATTAGGTAGGTGTTTTATTTTATTTCCAACCATTAATACATTAGTCTGTCGAGCATATAACACTAGGTAAGTATTTGAACTTTAGTCCGCATTATTGTTATGTACTACGGGACTAATCGCGCACTAAAATTACGAGATACACAAAATACCTCATCATTGTGTGTGTGTAAGGGAGAACGAGATACTTTCTCTTTCCGCAATAAGAAATCAATCTGCATGTCCGTAGAAAGAAATCGATGGCGTATGTGAATCCGCCAACATACAGTGGGCCAGCGTGGTGGATATGGCCCAATCACTCTTTGTGGGTAGGCCTATGTCCTGAAGTGCACCAATGAAAAGACGGATACAGTACAGTACAGTACCGATAGGCATCCTTAGAACATTTTTTAAGCCTGAATTATACCACGGCTAAGCTCTTTCTAAGCTAATTAAATTCTGGAAAGCCTACACTTCTAATTTTGAACAGACGTATATAAAACCATCAAATAGTAACTAAATCTTTTCAATAATAATTGTTATTTCAATATAATATTAATTTCAATAGTAGCTAACTCTTTTGTATACATAAACAGAAATGGTTTTAACGAGGACGGTTAAAAAATAAATAGATACTTAATTAAGGAAACAAAATGCCAGAAAACGTACCTCCTATATTCATGAACGGCATTTCTCTCAAAATTATAGAGCAATTTAAATATTTAGGGCATATCGTCACGTCTGACTTAAAAGATGACAAAGATATTGAAAGAAAACGGAGAGCGTTAGCTGTGAGGGGAAATATGATCGCCCGTAGGTTTGTTCGTTGCTCAGTACCGGTAAAGGTTACACTTTTTAAAACATTCTATCAGTGTTTCTATACTAGCAACCTATGGGTTAGATACACGCAAAAGTCACTCAATGCTCTCCGGATCCAATGTAACAATATATTCAGGATGTTGGTGGGGCTGCCTCGGCACTGTAGTGCGTCTGGCATGTTCGCCGATGTGTGTGGATGGCTGTGGAAGTGGATGGCTTTTCAGCTATTATTCGAAAGAGGGTAGCTTCTTTGCTCAACAGGGTAAAGGGCAGCCACAACAACATTTTGAATATCATTAGCAATAAATTCGACTGTCCTATATTAGAACACTGGGTTGGAATAATAATACCAAAGAGTAGTAATAGATTGTATCTAAGATAATTAGTTTTTTCTGTCAAGCTATTATAGTAATAGTACCTATGTGCTTCATAGTTTGTAAGATTTTCTTGATAGTGTTAATGTAATATATAGGTAGTCTACGTTTTTTTATGTACTTAGATATAATTTTGTATGGACCTCTGATGTCTGAAATAAAGTTTTATTATTATTATTATTTTTGTAGTAAAACTTACGTTTTCTCTCCGTTGTGGAGGTATTTATTATATGGCACGGGCCGGAGCCAAGTGCTATGAAAGTGATAAATTTTTTTTACAATCCTGCACGTATTAAGGATGACTGCTTTTTGAAGCAACTTATATGTTAATTTCTGGATGTCAAGTATTTTGAGGCTAGTTTCTAACGATTTTGGTATCACTCCTGTAGTTGACAGAATTATAGGGATAGTTTTTATACTCATTATTTGCCATTGGGTCTTGATTTCTACGGATAGATCAGTATATTTAGCTATTTTCTCAGTATGGATGGATTGCAAGTTGTGGGTATTGCAAATAGCGACGTCAATCAAGAAAACGGATTTGTTGATTTTGTCTAGAACAGTAATGTCGGGTCTATTAAAATGCACTGTCTTATCAGTAATTATGGTTCGGTCCCAGTACAGTCTATAGTCATTATTCTCTAGAACAGGTTCCGGTTTGTATTTATAGTACGGTTTCTTATCTGAAATGAGATTATATTTGTATGCGAGAATTTGGTGGATTATTGCAGCTACCTGGTCATGTCGGTGCTTATAATCAGTTTGAACTATTGCTTTGCATGCTCCAGTGATGTGCTGAATAGTTTCAGAACTGCTACAACATCTTCTGCATATGTCAGTAATGTTCGGTGTTTTGATTATGTACTTTTGATAATTGTGGGTATCGATGACTTGATCCTGAATAGCTAGCATGAAAGCTTCTGTCTCAGGGAAGAGCTCACCCCGCTCCAGCCATGCGTTCGACGCAATCTTTTCGACATGAGGCTGTTGCAGGTCGTGATATTATTATTATTATTAAAGAGAAAATTATCTCACTTAGATGAAATAAGTACATCGTAAAACTAAGCAAATGTATCGTGAAAAAATATATCGATTTAAAATAGTGCTTTGAAGCAATAATAGCAATTAATGTAGCGTTAAAAGTTTGCCAAATTGTCCATGCTTGATGTCGCTAATTCTAATACTTAGAAATTTCACCAAGTTTATTCAAGTAGTACCTAATAAATAGAAATAATCTAAACCTTAAAACCAAATTTTCTTGTATAATTTTCTTATAAATTTATTTAGCAACCACCAATTAAATTTCCAATTACTGACGGCGGGTGCCTTATATTTTGCACTTTATTAAACTTTGATCTAAGAGGCTGGGCGCTGTAATGAAGGTGAGCTGGTAGGAGGTAAACTAGTTTTAGAATATAGTAGTTTTTTTTTTTTTTTTTCCTGTTTCCCTCGCATATAGACAAGGTCTTTATTTAACAAAAATATTTTGATCCTCCATACATGTTTTAGATATATTTATTTTAATAGATGTCCATCCTGAGTATTATGTATTTTATATATCCTATCCTCCAATTTGCAGACTTTTCAGCCCAGTGTACATACTCATGGTTCAATAGAACCATGCGTTGTCCACTTCAAGCAACAATATTGTAGTTACACTGGGCTCTGTTAATAATGTAGAGTTACATTAGAGTACTGTACTGTACTGTATCAGCCTTTTAATAGTCCACTGCAGGACGTAGGCCTAGGCCTACCCTCGAAGAGTGATTTCACCATATCCACCACGCTGGTCCAGTGCGGGTTGGTGGATGCACATACTTCATCGAATTTCTTCTCCGGACATATTATGCAGGTTGCCTCACTATGTTTTCCTTCACCGAAAAGCCAGTGGTGTGAAATTCCGTACATAAATTCCAAAGAACTCATTGGTACGGGACCGGGATTTGAACCCACGACCTCACGATTATAGGGCGGGTGTCACTACCTCTGAACCACCACGGCTGCGACGGTACATTGGAGTAGTTAGTACGTATTTTGTGCTTTATTGGTGGATTAAAATTGTCAATGCAAAAAAACAAAATATGGGCTAAATGTAGTCTTTATTTTGGGGTATCAACTGTGTGTTTTTTATTAATAAAGCATTATCAGGACAACATAATTGTAAGGAAATTATAATAGGCCAGGTAGCTGACGTCAGAATCATTAACGTACCACACCATAAGGGTGCAATACAATGATGCTTTTCGCATCCTCATGAGGAAAGCACGATTTTGCAGCGCGTCGGGCATGTTCGCCGATGTTCCGGACTTCTTTGCTGTCATCAGATCTAGAGTGGCTTCCTTCTGGGCTGAGTTGAGACGTTCCAAAAACGAGATACTGCATTGTTTAGGAGACTATATAGGCAGCCCGATTTTTAAATCATGGATAACGCTGCACCAGAATGCGAACCGAAAATGACTGTGATATTTTATTTATCATCTTAATTATTTTTATACGTTTTTTTTGTCAAATTAAGCGCCTGAATGCGACTGGCTAAATGGCTAAACAGTTAAAACACTCACCGTCTTACCACAAATGTTTTACGCATACCTTAGAAAAAGTTTAAACAGTGTTTAAAGCGTGTTAAACATCGACATAAAGTTCAGTATTTGACGTTCATACGTTTCACAGAAATGCGCCGAATTGAAAAAAAAAGTAAACTCCCGTCCATATAATTCTTAAAATATACAGTATTCATTATATCAGGGTTTAAACAAACGCCTAGAAATTGGTTTATTTGTTTAAAGGCTATAAAGTGTGCTACTTATGATAAAACTGGCTGAAGTCATGTAATTTGTTTAATCAAAATTAGAATCGTATATCTACGCGTTTTTTCAAAGTAAAAAAGGTAAGTGCCTTCTCAAAAAAGTGAGCATTCCTGGATATTTTCTCATTTCTCTTCCAAAAGATTGTAAATAAACTGTAGCGTACGTGCACCGACTACATTCGGTATGGGCATTCACACTCCAGCTCTTCAACTCTGAATAGAAAAATAGTAAAAATATAATAAAATAGAGACACGATCTTGTAAAGGTAGGTATTTTTATCCCGTTCATAGATTCAACAAGTAATTATTTTTCGCAAAAATAGCAAAAACAACTTCCATCGTATACAATAATTCAAATCGTTGGCTCGAATTGATCTATACAATTTTTACATTATTGTTGATTTTTCAAAAACGGCTCAGCTGATATCGATAAAATTTAAATGGTTCCATTTAAGTATAAGACAAGTATATCCTTTCGGACTTTTAAATATTTTTTTGATTCGGTTCACAATTGGCGAAAATATCGGTTTCAGCCGCATACGCAACCAATGTTCGCAATTGGTTGCATACGAGGAGTTTTTCCGGTTCGTAGTCGTCAACTAGTTGCCAAGGAAGAATATTTTTTCCGCATACGCAACCAACAATTTTTTTACTGACACCTATAATACATTCTAGAGTATGACAGCTGTCACTTTGACATCTGTCAATCCTTAAAATATTTTTTACGAACCGGAAAAACTCCTCGTACGCAACCAGTTTCGAACATTGGTTGCGTATGCGGCTGAAACCGATATTTTCGCCAATTGTGAACCGAATCAAAAAAATATTTTATAGTCCGAAAGGATATACTTGTCTTATAAATAAACTAGCTTAAAACCCGCGGCTTCGCCCGCGTTGTCTTAGTACTTACTTAAAATGAAAATAGCCCGCGGTTTTATCTACGTTGTCTTTGTACTTGCTTATAATATAACATTACATTAACATTCAAATCATAGATCTTAATTATGTACCTACCTTTTTGACATTTGATTATATTTTTGACATTGATTATATTATTGATTATTTATTTGATAATTTTATTGTGATTATTTTTGATGCATTATGTATACTTACTCAGAAATGTAATTTTTATTGAAGGACCGATTTTTACGACAATTATTACAGGTACAATACCGTACCCTTTTTTATGTATCTAATTAGAAATTCAATGTAATAACCTGTAACTATTGCTATCAATAAATTGATTATGACTATGTTTAATAATATCTAATATTCCGCGATTTGGCCCGCGTTGTCTTAATACTTGCTTAAAATTACTTGCAAGGATATTGCCCACGATTTGGCTAAAATTGTAACAGTATTTGTCTTAATGATAATAGGTCACGGTTTGGCCTGCGTATTATTAGTACTTGCTTATGATGGTTATTTATAGCACGCAGCATAGACTGCGATGTCTTAATACTTGCTTAAAATTATAAAAGCTTGCCGTTTGGCCTGCATTGTCGTATTAATTACAATGATAATAGCCCATGGTCTGGCCCGTGTTGTCTTAGCACTTGCTCAGAATGATAATAGCCCGCGTAATTTGGTACTTAAAATGATAATAAACCACAGTTTGCCGCACGTTGTGTTAGTACTTACTTGATTAAAATAACAGCCCGCGGTTCAACCCGCGTTATATTGGCATTTGCTTGTAATAATATTTAATAGTTCGCGGGATGTTGCGTTGTCTTAATAAATGCTTAAAATTATAATAGCGTGCCGTTAGCCTGCGTTGTTGTATTACTCGTACTTGTAATGATAATAGCCCACGGTCTGGCCTGCGTTATTTTCGTAATTGCTTAAAATGATAAAAACCCACAGCTTGGCCAGCGTTTTCTTGGCACTTATTTAAAATAATAGTAGGTCGTGGTTAAGCCCGCATTAGGCTCGATTATGAAGACGCCATCGTAATTATAATAGCTAATTAGCATAATTATTTTTGTTTCTTTTTCACTTTGAGCATTCGATAGAGAGAACACTTTTTATGTTTAACGTTTACCATGGCGCTTTCATAATTGAGCATATTTTCGTATTACTTGAAAGGATAATGCCTACGGTTTAGCCTGAATTGTATCAGTATTTGCCTAAAATGATAATAGCCCACGGATTGGCCTGCATTGTCTCAGTATTTGGTTATTTAATTTACTTGTATCTAAAGCTTATTACGGAGTACATACGTGAATTTTTGGATGATAAATTGCTGAATTTCTGAAATTAACTCAATAATAAATAAATATATAAAATAAATATTGGGGGACATCTCACACACGGTTTCTGACCCCAAACTAAGCAAAGATTGTGATTTGGCTGGCAGAGACTGATATACTACATATACCTGTAAGTTGACTGGCTGATAATGATCTTTAGCGTTAAGTCCTCCTTTAGTACAAATGGTGTGCAAGAAAGTATTAAATAAATAAATAAATAAAAATACATTAAATACACCCAGACCCAGAGCAAACACATATGATCATCACATAAATATTTGCCCTGGGTAGGAATCGAACCCACGCCTCTTGGACCCAGGAGTCAGAGTCACAAATCACTGAGCCACCGAGGGAGCCAATAATAATAATTGTATGAGTAACTATGTAAGGAATTTCACACAACTGGCTTTTCATTGATGGAAAACATTGAGGCAACCTGTATAGGTACGTCCGTAGAGAAAAAATCAATGTCGTTTGTGGATTCAGCAACCCGCGCTCGGTCGGCGTGATGGATATGGCCTAATCACCCTACGCGGGTAGGCCTATGTTCAGTAGTGCACTATTACTTAAGGCCGGTTCAGGTATTCGACATGTTTCATTAAGTCATTAGAAATTTAATTTTCCTTATCCATATCTTATTTTATTTAAGAAACACATAGTGTATATCTAGACGTCACTCGTCAGGCATGTTCTAGGATGCTATTATACTCATCATTTGATTAACTTTTACAATGGTATCAACCCCAAAATCACATGAATAAAATCAGCTGTTCGTCACAAAAAGTTCATCGACCCGCGACAAATGTAGGTAATTTTCGCTTGTCAGGGTTGATCCCATAGTAAAATACGTATATTGATCCGTCTGTGCCCTAAGATTAAGACTATTGGCTCACAAAATAAAAAAATCGTAAACTATTGGGGACCCATTTTGCCCCATTTAAGGATTAATCATTATTTTAATCCTTTTCTAGATACTATATTATTTAAAAAAGCGCATTGGAGTTTTGGGACGTATTTGACCCCTTAGGAATTTTTGAAAGGAAAATTCAGAAGACAGGTTATTTTTTATTTAGTCTCAAAAGCATCTATACAAAGTTTCATGTCAATCGGTACAGGGAATAAAAAGTTACATGCAAACAAAAAGGGCCCGTTTTACCCCGTAAGTTAGAGTTGGGTACGTTTTTCATCCTTAGTGCTTTATTATGTACGAATATTCCAAATTTCAAGTTTATGTCCTCAGCGGTTTGGGTTGTAGCCTAAACTGATTAATTTTTGCTATCCCTAAGGAACCCTATAGATTTTCCTAGATATTATTAGTTCCTGTATTGAAACATACTGTGTGCTTTCTTCATACCAGATTTCAACCATAACCGTTCAGCTGGTTCGATGTAATTGACGCTTTTTTCACCAACTTTGGGACCTTATTTGACCCCTTAGATGAGGAAAATTCGGAAAAACAGGAAAAAACGTAACTTTTATTTTGTTTGAAAAGCATGTATAGAAAGTTTCAAATCAATCGGTACAGGGAATAAAAAGTTACATACAAACGAAAAGGGCCCGTTTTACCCCTTTAGAGGTCGAAAGTTCAAAATTTTCGTCCTTAGTGCTCCATTACGTCGTTCAATGTACCTATATTCCAAATTTCAAGCTCATATCTTAAGCGGTTTGGGCTGTAGGCTGTCTGTCAGTCAGTCACTCAGGGAAGCCTTTTATATAATAGATGAAATTATTTTGTATTCCTAATTAGTTTAGTAGTGCCATGAGCGATGAACGAACCGCAGTTTTCAGTCTTTCGCACGTAGTGTAGTAATGTAAAAAGTCGTTCGTTGTGTATTGCGGAAAAAAATATTCTTCCTTGGTATCTAGTTGCCTTCGAAGAGGAAAAACTCCTCGTACGCAACCAGTTGCGAACATTGGTTGCGTACGCGGCCGAAACCGCGGTGAACATACACAAAAATTACATACAGACGAACATAGAACCTCCTCATTTTAGGAAGTCGGTTAAAAATAAATCCAGCATTGAGAACGTATAGGCTGAATCATACAACTCGGCGGATGTGAAGGTAGCTACAACCTGTGCGAAACCCATTCATTGCGCAGCTTTATGTGAGCTTCAGTCAGGATTGGATATTGCGCAGCTTGCAGCTTCAACTTCAGCTTAACTTCACATCCGCCGACTTGTATGATTCGGCCTATACCTACTCGGGCACGGAACTCGCTTTGGAAATCATAGTTTTTTTTAAAGTTCCGTACCCAAAGGGTAAATACGGGACCCTATAACTAAGACTCCGCTATCCGCCCGTCTGTCTGTCACCAGACCGTATCATCATAATCGGTGATAGCTAGACAGTTGAAATTTTTACAAATGATGTATTTCTGTTGTCGCTATAACAACAAATACTAAAAGTAGAATAAAAAAATATCCAAGTGGGGCTTCGATACAACAAACGTAATCTTTGCAGTTTTTTGCTCGATATTACTAATGGCAATAGGTTGAAGCTTGAACTGAGGCTAAGGGAGTTCCCATAAGGTACGGAACCCATCGTGTGCGATTCTGGCTCGTACTTGGCCAATTATTTTAGATTGTCTATAACACACACTATTCCAAGTTCTATCTCAGATTTTCAAACTATTCGTTATTCGGTGTACAAAAACATCGTAGGAGAATTTGCCCTATGAAAATCGTCCATATAAGAAATTTTATGGCGTACAAGTATACAAATCGACCTAAAAACCTATTTTTAGCAGTACTTAAGCTGAAATGATTTTTATTGTGCTTCACACACTAGGTGTATAGAAAATTTCTTTTTGTGATAAACATTTCAAAACTTGACGCGTTCGCAGGATTTGAACCTGTATCTCTCTGGGATTCCGGCCCAGATGCTTTGTCCAATTAAGCTAGAAACGTTGTCTGCGAAGGTGCCGAATTAGTAAAAGTGTTTATCATTTTTACCAACTATTAAATTGTTGGAAGCGCCATCTGCGAGAACTGCTTTAAACCAGTCAATCACTTAATATGAAATTATTAGAACTTCTTACCATTAACGAGAAATGGCACATTGCTTAATCAATGAAATTATTTTTATCGTGCTTCACACACTAGGTGTATAGAAACTTTCTTTTCGTGATAATAAACATTTCAAAAATTGATGCGTCCGCAGGATTTGAACCTGCATCTCTCTGGGATTTCGGCCCAGATGCTTTGCCCAATAAGCTAGAAAAGCTGTCTGTGAACGCGTCAATTTTTGAAATGTTTATCACAAAAAGAAAGTACTTAAGCTGTTGAAAACTGATATATAATGGGTAAGTAAGTATACGTAAATGGTCACGAGACGGAGTAGGTAAAAGCAGTTAAGGTGCTTAAAGTTAAAGGGATAGCATAGCATGTAATCATAATAGACATTTTCAAACGTAACAAAACTTGAGCTACAGTGCCCATACTGTAACTTGTATGTACGGTGTAGCTACGTGAGAGCAATCATTTAGGCGAAATCCCTTCGTGCGCATTGCTATAAGTGAAAATACATTACGCCTAAAGACGCCCAAATATTTTTTAATTTCACGTTTAAATGATGCGACAAAACGTTTACGTTTAATGTATTTTTACAAGAGTTTATCAGTGGCGTAACTATAGCATCTGAGGCCCGTGGCAATTTTTTTAGATGGGGCCCCATTCCAGTAAAAATGTAATGTAAATGACACGTTGTAATTTAATGTAATTTGTTGTTTTATTCCGTAAAGGCAAAATTTTAAGCTGAAATAATCTTTACACACTTATAGCTGTACGAAGCTATAAGTGTTTCCCTTACTGGTGCGAGTAAGGGAAACACTTATAGCTGTACGAAGCGCGAACGCAGCGAGCGCGAAAAATTTTCATGTTTTTTTCATTACGGTAATAAAATTTGGAAATTTTGTTCAAAATGTTAGACTATTTCTGTGTTTGCGGCCTCTTAGGCCGGGGCCCCCTCTAGTCCGAGGGCCCGTGGCATTTTGCCAGCCCTGCCACCCTATAGTTACGCCACTGGAGTTTATAATACCCTATGGTATTTTCAATAATATTAATAGTATTTGGTATTAGGAGACTTACACACTTAAACGTTCTATAGGTAGACCACCAGCCCGATGGGTCGACGACATCAGACCTATTCCATCTGCGGTCACCCATCCGAAGACTGACCGTGCTGAACGTTGCTTAACTTGGATGATCCCTAACGAACACCTAGTAATTAATGAATTTAATGGAATTTACGTAAACACGTTAAATTGTAGGTCCAGGTTGTTTTAACCGTTAAGGCGGCTTTAATCTGACGCCAGGGCTAGCCACCCTGTACGAACTTACTTAAGAGTAGTTAAGAGTGCGCCTAATGAAAAAAACAGATTTCACCCGCACTTCTTGCGTCGCCCGCTATCTATATATTGCTTTGTTTAGAGTCGAAAATCGCATGACACAGTTCACGATGATTTTGGCTTCGAGCGCCAGCTTACATTTTTAGGTGACATTTTATTTATTTCTACAAAATTTAAGTATATATTAAAAAAACTAATCGATTACTCTACTAGAACATTAGTCTGACTACGTAATTTGTCAAAAATAATGTGGTGTTGTCGCTGACAATTTCGAGCATTTGAGAAAAAAAAGTTTTTTTTTATGATGCGTAGTTTTAATTCTTTTCTAAGGTAACCATATTCGTTTTCTACGCGATTACTCTGCTACTATAGGTTCTTTCCTTTCCTATAGTATTTTTTTAATATGGATATTTATGTTCGTTATCTTTACACCACGTTTTTAAAAAGTCGATTTTGGAATTAAGCGCCCCCTTAACAGGCCTTTTTTTTTTTTTTTTTTTTTTTTACGAGGGGGAAATCTTCCAAAGATGCCCGACCGCTTTGGGGTGCAGTCGGGTTATGTGGGATTGTACCCACTAAAACCCCCTCGGTGGCCAGCCTATGTGCCTTCTTGGGAGCCCCGGGATCTCCAAAAGGAACGCACCGGTGCTCCCGGCACTTCGTGTGTCTACTCGCCTGGTGGTAGACCAGGCTTGTGCGGTCCAGTACGACAGCGTTGCCACAACGCTGCCGTCCTTCTCGGGCCCGCTTGAGTGGATGGCCAGAGCCCCAAGTCTAACCACCCACGAGCCCAGGGGTCCCCTTTTAGTAGGCTCTTACTACAGGCAGGGGATACCGATGCCGTATTCTAGTGCCCCGGCATCAGGGCAACCCCTTAACAGGCCTATTGCAGGTCATGTGTGGATGAGATTAGTCCAAGTTAGGAAACAGATAGGCATAGGCCTATTCTATCCCTTGTGCCATTGTTCCCTAGACCCAGCAGTGATTCGGCACAGGACGACGATGATGATTGCACACTTTTATCGGTTACTCTTCAACCTCCAAGACTTTACCCATCAATCCGCCATAGGACGTCCATTGCTGGACATAAGCCTCTCCTAGATCTTCAGCAAGACCGGTTGGTAGCGGATCCCATCCAGCGCGATCCTGCGATCTCAACTGGAGACCGCGCACCGGTAAGCGCAGCGTAGGACGTACACCTATAAGGTAAACAGATGCCGATACTCAATAGGTAATAAATTCCTTTTTTTATTTCAAACATATTTTATTCAAAGCGATTTACAAAAAAAATCCGGAATAATTAAATTATATTTTTAATAGAGTAGATGTAGATTAATCATTTACTGAATTGGAGTAGCACCAGTTCGTAGGTGACAATAGTTCCAAATAACTGAAAAAATAAACAATAAATGGTTATTTAGTTTAGTGTATGTTATCCTTACTAATACTATACTATTACTAATTCTACTAATATCATAAAAGCGATAGTTTGTATGTATGGATGTTTGTTCCTCTTTCACGCAAAAACTACTGAACGAATTGAGATGAAACATTACATTAATAATGCTTATACATGCGAATAACACCATAGGCTATAATTTTTAGAGATATAACGTGAAACGAATTTCGCCGGGTCAGCTAGTATTAAAAGAAAACACATAATGTTAAGTACGTGTTTCAAGATAGGTACTGTAACTGTACCAGCCTTTTTAATAGTCCACTGCAAGACGTAGGCCTACCCACGAGGGTGATTGGGCCATATCCACCACGCTGGCCCAGTGTAACTCAGTTG
Organism: Hypomecis punctinalis; assembly: GCA_949316475.1. Classification (NCBI taxonomy): domain Eukaryota; kingdom Metazoa; phylum Arthropoda; class Insecta; order Lepidoptera; family Geometridae; genus Hypomecis; species Hypomecis punctinalis. The sequence goes on from OX438797.1 coordinate 21,283,631, forward strand.
GTGGATTCACATACGCCATCAAATTTCTTCTACGGACGTTTGCAGGTTGCCTCACGATGTTTTCCTTCACCGAAAAGCCAATGATGTGAAATTCCGTACATAAGTACCAAATAAACTCATTGGTACGGGATCGGGATTTGAACCCACGACCTCACGATTGCAGGTCGGGTGTTACTACCACCAGACCACCACGGCTTCAATAGGTATATAGGCCTTATTTGAATATAAGTAGATATAGAAATAAAGTGTAAAAGATCAAAATACAAAAGAAATCGACAGAAGAATAAGCAACACATGGAAACGCTACTGGTCGTTAAAAGAAATAGTCAAAAATCAAACAATACCGATATCAGTGAAAACCAAATTGTATAACACTTGCATTCTTCCATGTCTGACTTATGGATGTCAAACTTGGCCTTCTACCGCTAAAAACAATCAAAAACTCACAGTTTGTCAACACAGTATAGTATGGAAAGAAGCATGTTGAACATCAAGTTAAAAGATAAATGGAAAATATCCAGAATAAGGAAAAAAACTAAAGTCAGCGATGTTCTGCAAAAAATAAAATCGCTCAAATGGAATTGGACTGGTCACATTATGAGAACAAATAAAGACAAATGGACGAAAAACGTAATGGAATGGTATCCCAGAAGTGGAAAAAGGCAAAAAGGACGCCAGATTAAGAGATGGGAAGATGATTTGCCTAAAGGATGGAGAAGACTAACTCGAGACAGAGAAAAGTGGAAAAAACTAGGGGAGGCCTATGTCGAAGGACAACCTGACCAACTGGTTGCTGAATAAATAATTTTAATTAGGTACATTAGATTTAAGTTTAAAACTGTAATTTGTTTGGTCAGCGAATAAAGGCTTTTATTATTATTATTAAGTCGAATTCACAGGCTTGGCCTGGTCCTTTAATAGGCATCAATGGAGCCTAAGCCAACATTGAGAGGCCCTTTTTACAATTGAAATATAAAAAAAAAAAACAGCAGTACGTATAAAAAGGATAGCGTTGTAGACAAACTATGGCATATAAAAAGACTTGAAATATTGAAACTGGGCTATTGAGGTGAAATATTAAATGTTCTGTAAAATTGGACTATGGAATGAGGTACGGCACCCGCTAAATATGCCCCATTTCAAAATTTCGTAGCGGGTGGTGACTTGCCGTCCACTAAATGGGCCCCCCATAAAGGCTACCGTAAGTTGGCACCGGAGGGGCAACATTGGTGTGGACGGCTTAGGGTGTCGAGAGGTGTGCTGCGCTTTCACACTTCCACCCTGGAGCTTAGGTTCTTAGCTCTTGCGGTTTCCACTCCAAACCGGCCGGTTAAGGCAAGAGAGGAGTCAGGGGTCTCATTTAGCCCCAGGGAATCAGGGTTCGCGGTGTCGCCACTCACCGACGACTCGCCACAAAGTCGCCCTTGCGATAATTATTATTATTATTATTATTATAGATATAGACACAACAATTTGAATTAACACACAGCCCAATCTCAATGAAATGTATGGAACGATTGAATTAGCAGTGGACAGGGTACAAAGCACAAATATTGATTACTAATATTATCAACTTAAGGTGGCGTCTCTATCAGCTTTCTATCGGATACACTTCGGAGAGTGTGCCCAGGAGTTGCACCATCTGGTCCCACCTGCCAACGCTGGAACGCTTTGCCTGAGTCTGTCTTCCCGCTAAAGTACAACGTGGATGTCTTTAAATCCCGAGTAAAGGTCGATTCACACATATCAGTGAACCCACAGTTCCGGCACAGTACCGTTACAGTTCCGTATCCGTGCTACAGTGGTGCGTCAGTGCTTCAATTCACACATATCAGGCACAGTACAGTTCTCTGCGGGTCTTCGGCTTCGGCCACCTAGGAAACCAGGCTTAGGAAACTGGTTTCTTAAGTGGCTTTTTTTATACTTGTATGTAACTGGTTTCCTAAATGGATTTTATAATACTCCCAAGTAACTGGTTTCCTAGAAGTACTATGTTTACATTATCTCAGCCGCTTACGAAACTTATAACCGGATTTCAGTTTAAATGTTTATCAACATAGGATTGTATTTCTTTAATTAATTGTCTTTGTATAATGAATTAAAAGCATAATTGTATTTTAATAAAACGAGAAATTAAAATAGCAGAGTTTTATTTGTACGACTTACACGGGAAACGTCAAACGACAGAGAGAGAGAGTATTGCCAGTAGGCTTTCTAAATAATTACAATATTTGATGTACACAGATAACTAATTTTAACACCCCCACTACATCAAATAAACAAAGATACCTACTTGCTAATACTATACTAAAGGTACAATTCCCAAACCTTTAATACATTTGTAATGTTTCATAGAGTTAAGAGCTTTTGTTAAAACATCAGCGGGCATTTCAGCAGTTGACAAGTACTTGATTACTATTATTTTATTATGCAAAGCATCCTTGACAAAATGATACCTAATATCTATATGTTTACTTCTCTTATGAGATACACAACTTGTCAACAACTTCTGTGCACTCTGACTATCGTTATACAATACAACAGAATACATATGATTAGTAATTTCACATTGCAAAGCTCTTAAATACATAGCTTCTCTGCATGCTTCTGTGATCGACATTAATTCTGATTCCATGCTAGATAAAGCTACTGTTCTTTGCTTTTTACTTTCCCAAGAAACAGCTGATCCTGACATCACAAAACTATAACCAGTATAAGACCTACGGTCTATTGAATTACCTGCCCAGTCGGCATCAACATATCCTTCAAGTTCAGCTTTTTCTTTACAATATTGCAAACAATCATTTTTAGTATTTTTTAAATACCTAAGTATACGTTTGGCATAAACCCAATGAACATTAGAATGACATTTATTAAATTGGCTCATGAAACTCACAGAATATGAAATATCTGGCCTAGTTAAAACTGACAAATACATGAGACTGCCAATTAATTGTTGATAAGGAATGTTTACATTTGAAACTTCACCAACATCTACATCTAATTTACATTCCATTGGAGTAGTAGCGATTTTACAATCTGACATATTGAATTTTTTTAATAATTGTTCGATATAATGCTCCTGATCCAAAGTAACAACATTCAAATCTTTATCTATTCTTACTCTCATTCCCAGACATTGCTGCACTTGCCCCAAATTTTTAATTTTAAACTGAGAGCTGAGAACTGAAACTATCTTTTCAGTTTCAGGAGCGTTATTCGAAAAAACAAAGAAATCGTCCACATACAATGATACAAGACAATGATCTTAATATTATTATTATTATTAATTTTTGTGAATATACATGGCTCTAATCGACTTTTCTTGAAGTTTAGTTCACACAAACATTGGTCAACCCTCTCGTACCAAGATCTGGAAGATTGCTTTAAACCATAAATAGCTTTCTTTAATTTTACTATTGAATTATTACAATTTTTACTATTTTCACAAATAATCGGTTGGTTCATGTAAATATCTTCTCTGAGAAAGCCATTTAAGAAAGCTGTCTTCACATTTAAATGTGTTACATCTAAATTCAACTGTACCGACAATGCAAACAATAATCTGAGGGTTGAATGTCTAACTACAGGAGAAAAAGTCTCTTCATAGTCAATTCCTGGTTTCTGAGTGAAACCTTTAGCCACTAAACGCGCACGGTAACGGACACTGTTATCACTATCAAGCTTTCTTTTAAACACCCACTTGCACTGCACTAGTGTTTTGTTTGGAGGTAACTCGTTGACAATATCCCAGGCAACATTCTCTTCGAATGCCTGAAGCTCTTCCTGCATTGCCTGGAACCATTTGTCCCTTTCTGGACTGCTTAAGGCTTCTTCCACAGTATTGGGGTCGCTAGCGAGCTCACCACTCTCCTCTGTGCATAAATGTGTGACTTGAAAGCGATTAGGAGGCCGTCTTATTCTCTTCAGTCTCGCCTGCTCGGTTGGTTGCAAGATTACAATCTCCTCTTCTGTCGATTCTGAGCCTCTGGTGTCCTCATCTGAGTTCTGTAATGTACAATCAAAGTCACTTTCAGCATTAAGATATTCTGAGTTTGAAGAAGAATTTTTCATGGTAGTTTCACCAAATTCTATGTTCTCATCTTCCCAGTGACTAGACATAGGGCTCTGACTGGGAGCTTCGATTGCTGGCGAGCAATCCCCCACTGAAATTGTTACAATATCATCTTTCCGAAAACTTTTTTCAGTATTTTCATGGATTATAACATCTCTGCTGGTGGATACACACTTCCTTTCTGGATCATATACTCTGTATCCCTTCACATTATCAGCATATCCTACCAAAAGGTGCTCCTTGGCTTTATTATCCCACTTAAGCCTTTTTTCTTTTGGGACATGCACCATCACCCGGCTACCAAATATTCGAACATGACTTAAATCTGGTTTTTTGTTAGTCCAGAGCTCATACGGTGTCTTGTTACTTAATCCTGATGCCATAGATCTGTTCTTTAGATAAACTGCAGTATGAGCTGCCTCTGCCCAGAACTTTTTATCCAATCCTGCATCAAATAACATACAACGAGCTCGCTCTACAATGGTACGATTTATTCTTTCGCTCATACCATTTTGCTCTGCAGTGTATATGTTTGTTTTCTGATGAACAATACCTGATTGTTTTAAATAATTTTCAAATTCATTACTGCAAAACTCTAAGCCATTATCGGTTCGAAATATTTTTATTCTTTTATTTTGCTGATTTTCAACTTGGGCTTTAAATTCTTTAAAGTATTTGAACACTTCACTTTTTGCCTTCATAAAATAAATAAATGCCATGCGGGTATAATCATCGATAAAAATTAGAAAATACCTGGAACCACCGATGGATGTCTCTTCCATGGGACCGCATACATCAGCGTGAATGGTATGTAGCGTCTCAGTGCTTCGCTGGCCAATGTTGTTGAATGGTAGGCGGCACTGTTTTCCTTGACAACAAACTGTGCAATTATTTTTGCCAATCATTTCCTTATCACTGAATGATACACCTGTCACTGCACCATCTTTCATTTTGTTCATGTCATTCATGTTCAAGTGACCCAATCTTCTGTGCCACACCTCACTTCTTAGTGTAAACAAACACTGTTTATACTCTATGTTGATTTTGTAGACACCATCAATCAAATCTGCCACAGCTACTAATTGTCCAGCTTTATTATATATGTGACAGCATTTTTCTTTGAAAATCACTCTGTTTCCGTTCTTTATAAGTTGACTTACGGATACTAGGCTAGTACTCAGTTCTGGCACACATAAAACATCCTTTAGAGTAACTTCGTAGCGACATTTCGGTGTCACTGTTACAATATCAACACTTCCGGCACACAAAACTGGCATATTGTGGTTGTTTGCTGCCACAATATTCATAGAAACTTGTTGTGTAGTCACATTCTGAATGATACTTCTGTTCGGCGTCATATGTGAACTGGCACCGCTATCCAGGTACCAGTCACTTTTCTGAAAGTTTCCGTTCAGGAAAACCGCTGAAAACGCGTTCGTGCTTTGCATTTCTTTCGATTTTATCTGCGGGCACTTATTTTTGTAGTGGCCCTTTTGCTTGCAATTGTAGCACGAAATAATTTTCTTTTTGTTTACATTCAGACTCGAACTGTCACTCTTGACATTGACATTTCTACCTTTAGTGCCAACATTATAAAATTCACGATGGTGCTGCCCTCTGCCGAGGAATGCACTTCCTGGCTCGCTTTCGGTTCCCGCTATGTCCAGCAATTTAGTTTTAATGACATCGGCTGTTATTGCAATACCTGAATGCTCAATAGCCATTATCATAGGATAGTACTTATCTGGTAATCCTGCTAATAACAAACTGCCGATCCATTCATCATTAACTTTAAATCCGGTTCCACATAACTTTTGTCCTGTCTCAATTATTTGCGTCACGTAGGCTGTCATTGATTCACATGTTTCCAGACGTATAGAAATTAAATTTCTCAACAATGTGATTCTTCTGGAGAACCCTGAATCATCGAACATCTGCCTTAGTTTTATCCAAATATCTCTCGATGTAGATGCGTCTTTGATATGGACATACAATGCTGGATCAATGGTAAGTATAATCTTCGCCTTTGCTTTGGCGTCGTCGCCTGCGCTGCTCGCGCCTTCAGTTTTGATGAAAACACCTTCCAATATGAGTAGATTCTCCATGGCAAATGCCCATTCACTGTAATTACTTCTTCCTCGTAATTTGGGCACACTTGCTAACAGTGAAGTATTGTTAGTAATGGTACTAACATGCACGGGCATTGCATTGGCATCAGTCGGACGCGACTCGGCCATCTTGTCGAAAACTGCCGGCGTCGCTAACCACGCGACGGCTGCGATGAGTATGTATAAATACGCGGAATGGTAGTGAAATATGTGACTTTTCATCTAGTTAGAACTCAAAAAACACTTTTAAGCTAACTAAGGGCCATAACTGGGCCCATAACCTAATAAAACGAGAAATTAAAATAGCAGAGTTTTATTTGTACGACTTACACGGGAAACGTCAAACGACAGAGAGAGAGTATTGCCAGTAGGCTTTCTAAATAATTACAATATTTGATGTACACAGATAACTAATTTTAACATATTTTAATTGTGCATTTTACTAAAAATATTTGGACTCAATTCAACATTTAAAATTTAAAAACAATAAAATCTCCTTCAGATCAAATTACCCTAGTCTCCCAGGTAAGCTTGCTACACCCTAGACCGTATATTTTCTTAACATCGGGCAGTATTTAGTCAAACGCAAACCTATATGAAATAAAAATAAGTACCTATAGATAGATAGATAGATAAACACTTTATTGTTAAAACTAAAATACAATTCAGAAAAAATACACAGATAGGAAAAAAAAACAAGCGACATAAAATAGTGCAACAAAGGGCGGCCTTATTGTTTATAGCAATCTCTTCCAGGCAACCCTTTCTTCTGGAGAGGAATTAATAAAAAAAAAATACGGAGTGAGTAGCAAAAGACAGTAGGCAAAAAAATGACTTATTACAAACAATAAATACTTACATAACAAGCTAAAATTTGAATACATTTAGTACCTACATCCTAATGCATTAATAAAATAATAATAATATAAGCTACACTAATACATACAATTTACCTATTTATACATACAATATACCTATTTGTAGACGAAAAGATAAAATAAAACTTATAAGGTTTAATCAACTTAAGAAAGACCAAAAGATGGAGTTATTCGGATGAAAAATCCTTTAATAACAGCAGTTATTTTAATGAATGAACTTCAAAGCAATTAAACATGCTCAGTTTCTTAATTAAATATAACCGTTAATTAGAAGACGCATTCAGGGGCTTTCACTATCGCTGAATAAACTGCCAAGTTAATTTATCCAGCGTTTTGACGCTTCAACAGTCGATGGTTCGTAAAAAACTGTGCTTATACTGCATAAAAGATAACTTGATCTCTGCGACAGTGACATTGACATTTGACATAGAAGATTGACATTTTTAGAGTTGGGATAGTGGTGGAAAAAAACGATTATCAAACAATGTTGTGATGAAATCGAATGTGTAGTTGTAAGTGAGAAATTGGATTTTATTTACTTACTATTATTTAAGATCAAGTATGTACGCATGTAAATAATGTTATGACATTAATTGAATAAATTATAATAAAATATAATTGTTGGCGCCTAAATGTATCATCTAATGCATTTTTCTATAATAACTAGTTCATTAGCTTTCTCTTTCTGTCACATGGCAATATAGGCTAATTGAGCGATTCCTTGTCTCTTTCACCCCCACCAATCCCATATACCGCCACGCAGTCTACGAATAGCAGCCTGCGCGGACTGTCTTCGTGTCACTCGGTTTTGCAACAACAGTATATTGTGATGTAATTTTAAGTGTAATTTGAACACCCGCAAGTACGTCGGTACCTATAGACTAAATAACTACTGTGCGAACAAAATTTATAAAAGGTGGACATATTTCTCGTGCTATTTGTGCGGCGCAGCCAGGACCTCGGACCCGGAGAAAGTACCAGAACTCTGCAGGTGCGTGGTTCCTATTTTCCTTTACCTAGATATCGCTCAATTGTCATGACATGCCATGTGATATGTAATCAGTGATCCTAGCGAATTAACAAATACAGTCCACTTAATTTATTGACGCCATAAAGCCTTCGAGCGCATAACGCTTCCCGCCAACGAACGGTCAAAATTAATACTTGGCCGCTTCAATAATAATGTTACGATAGTATTTATCGACGTTTTTCACTATTAATTATCGATGCTAATGTAACATATAATTGGGTTTAATTTAATTACAAACCTACACACATGTAAATAATGTTATGATATTAAAATATACAATAAAATTAATGATAATTTTTTATTTAAAACATCGTTAGTATAAACTATAGATATTTTAAATAAAACTCTATCTATAACTCTGTGGTCACGATCATTCGTCGTCCATCACTAATCGGCATGCCCATAAAGTATGACATTGACAGGTACTGTCTGTACACAGATATCTGGAACTCAGTGTTTCTGTACGTTAAGAAATTCAGGACTTCAAAGGCTTGATTTTTCAGACAGCTGTCGCAGAGATCAAGCTATATTTTATAGAGTATAGTAGCTTTTTCACATCTTCATTCGCGTAGTTTTGTCATAACTATAGCATTTTTCAATGATACAATACTATGAATACATAGGTACAATCAAGCGGAAGAATTTGTTTTTAGTATTAAAGGGTTTTATTCAATGAGCATTGCAAAGTCGGCTTATTTTATTTATTGTTCTGATCTTACGAATACAATCAACCTCAGTTAGTATTAGGTATGTTGGTAATGATAATACCCGCAGTATAATTCTGAAGATTTTGTGAATTATTTGTTAAATTATAACCAGCCAGAATGTGAAACGCTTTGCCAGAGTCTGTCTTTCCGGTAAAGTACAACATAGGTTTCGTCACATCTAGAGAAAATAGGTATCTTCTAGGTAAGCGTGTTACACCCTAGACCGCATTACTGGTTTAAACCAGCAGTTAGTAAGTCAAACGCAAAACTATACGAAATAAAAAATACGCTAGAAATTATAGCACTTATTTTGTCAAATGTAATTATTCTATAAGTACTAGTTGTTGTCTATAAACCTCTAGAGGTAGAAGCTAGAGTACTTTATATATTGTATAACAACTGTATTACACCTAATTTCTTAGAGAGATTCATTAATTTTTTTTCATTATAACCATCAGTTATATTTATCTGACACCTAAAGACTCACCGTCAAAATAGTTGTTCTCGTCACGTAAAAGAAGTCCAGGCCGCTCAAAGCCACTTTGATATTGTTAATTTGGGCTATGTATCTCTCCACCTGAAACATAATTATGTCTGTTCCAATTATGCACACGATCAACTATGAATTTATACAACAGTTTTCAAACAAGACCCGTGAATTTGAGGCCTTGATGTTATATTACGGGACTCATGACTTTCATGTAACCGACATAGATATAGGCAAATAAAGATGGTATTGGAGAGGTCACAAAGCACGGAGAATTAATGATATCAATATGTTCTAGGGTGAAGACCACGTATCTGTAAGCGAAAAGTAGAACCAAAAATGTGTACAGACGTGACGATCTTATCAAAATCGCAATAATACGCTGAATGACAGTCGCTTCCAACCGGTCATATAAGAAATCTGTTGGGTCTATGTTTAATAGTGAACCTTTTAGGGCTGATATGATAATTTTTAAAATATTTTAAATTTCCTGGATAAAAAGTAGTCTTTAAATCCGTTGCTCTGTATATGCGTGAAAGAGTAATAAACGAACAAATAAATACGTTTTTTAGGATTTATAAAATTACAAATCATCCATAATTAGCAGAACTTGGCAAGTAGTACATAACATATTTTACACTTAATTAATAATTAGTACTTAATTTTAACAAAACAGGTAAATTTTAATGTAGGTAAAACAATGTAATTTTATGCACCCTGGATTTCGCACTAGGCTAGCCTGTGTCGCGAAATTCAGTGTCTTTCGTTTTTGTGAATTCAGGTATGTAGGTACCTTGAATAGATAATGAATCTAATAAACAGTACATATAATACTTACATATAACACAAGATAGGTATATTACAATATTTCTAAATTATTGACATTGTAATTATGTTTTATCCAATTTTGACATTTTTACTTTTACAATTTGACATTTTATTGCGTTTATACCATTGATTTAATCAAAATAGCGGAAGATAGGTGACTCGCCTCTAGCGCGTGGACCGCTTAAATTAGGTCCCCGTCGCCTAATTGCTCTCAAGAACACGACTCGATCCGAAGTATTCCGGTGACGGTCGACAGTTGTCTCGCTCGCCCTACTGTCGAAACAAATCGGTTTGTCTCTGTCGTTCAGTAGTTTTCAACGTAGAATGGGATTACAGCTGTGTGAGTGTTCGTGCATGTGGTTGTGCATCATGCCTATAATTTAGTTGACGAATAAAAGGACGTGCCCTATCTTCCGCTATTTTGATTAAATCAATGGTTTATACCATTGAGGTTTATACTGACTGACTGACGAAAATCTACCAAATTGGATAGATTTGGTAGGTTTTCGTCATTCATACTACTGGCACCGTGTTGTGTTTGCTTGTTTTTAATGTATGATGTAGGTACCTAATTGTAATGTTTAATTAATTAATGTGGATTAATTGTAAATGGATGATTTATTTATGTAAGCAATTGTTTTTTTTGTTAAGTGTTAACCATTGTGTAGATTTTATTGACTTCTCAAAAGTGTGTCTCTGACACCTATTTGTTGAATAAATGAAATGAAAAGAAAATTTTCTTCGAACTACCGGTGGCAACTGGCATGTAAAATATAGATATGTACTGAATGTAGTATATGTGTGTGTGTTCGTGTGTGTGTATTTGATGTAAGATAAGTGATATATCTGCGTAGCGTCAGCCTTATGAGAGTTGGGCTCGCAAATACATCACCGAATGTGAGCGAGATCATTCGTATTCATGCTTGGATTCTAATGAAACTTCTTGTTTTTGGCTTCACCTTCATAGGTATGTTCAAATATGACGCGTTTGGATTTATAGCGGCGGAACGGAATCAGAGACAATATAAAGGCCCGGAAGGTCTCCAGTTACACAAATCTGTTTATATCGACAGTCAATAATAAAATGAGAATGTAAAAATAAACTTAAGAGGAAGCTACACTCTACCTCAATACTGAATTTCTCACTCGATAGCCCATACAAAGTGACCAGTGGCAGTTTGGAGTTAGTATGTATTCTAGCAGCTAGCAGCAGCACCGTCAGTGTACGAGTCACCAGGAAAGAACAGGAGTAAATGAAGTACACTGCATGCTCGATCGTATGCCGGACGCTGAAATAATTGAATTGAACTGAGTCACAGCAAATTCGATTGACTCTTACGTGACGCAATTGAATTGGATTTTTGTGTTGCAATGACAATATAAGTATTGATTTCATCTGTCCCGCTATAAACCCAATTTAGCATCGACTTGAGTACTTTGAACAATTCTTTTATAATATAGCGTTTAAGATAATTTCAATGAAGATATTAGAGGTATTTCTAGTTAACTCTGTTTTCTTGCAAAATACAATCTGTTTTGAAGTCATAACCTATTGTTGTCTAAATTTATGATTAAATAGATATTTACATGTATTGTGTCAGTACTCTATAGCCTGTATGAATTTTATTAGTTAAAATCTCCACCATTGCTATTTGTTTTCGACCGGCTACGCAACCAATGTTTACAACTGGTTGCCTACGAGGAGTTTTTCCTCTTTATTGGCAACTAGTTGCAATTCAATAGAACATCAAATCAAATTAAATTCCGTAGTTTCCGTAGTCAAATTAAGTTCAGCGGGGCGATTCTGTTAACCGATCTCGTTGCTGAGGTGATACGTTTTAGAACCTCTCTCGTTTTTTTGACAGTTTTGAGCTGTTTGACCTGTCAGAAAAACGAGTGAGGTTCAAGAACGAATCACTTCAGTAAAGAGATCGGTTAACAGAATTGCCCCGCAGTAATATTAAAGAGTATGCTTTAAAATAAGAATTGTTCACAATGAAGAGTACCTAGAAAGTAAAAAAGTGAGGTACCTATAAAATATAGGTGTATATTAAATACCAAACTCAGAAAGTCTCTGCACTTTGCATCGTAACACTTTGGAGCTAAATATCTTCTATATTATGTATTTTTACTTTTTATGTCCATTAAAAATTGATGCTTAAAATAAATGTTACCAGCCTATAATATTTATTGATCATTATTATCTATGGTAGGTAGGTATATGTATTTTCAAAATAATTTAACGAATACTTACAGTACGTACCTTGGATCACGGCTACTACAGGTAGAATAGTGACCTGTACGATCTTTGCTGCAAAAATAATAAATTTTAGCAAAAATTTGACAATTAAATAAGCATTCTAAATATGTTTAGTGGTAAAATAATTTATTATTATTTTAAGTATTTTATTATATTTTATAGCCATGGTGGTCAAGAGGTAGTGACACCCGCCTTACAATCGTAAGGTCGTGGGTTTGAATGCCCGGTCCCGTACCAATGAGTTCTTTGGAATTTATGTACGGAATTTCACATCACTGGCTTTTACGGTGAAGGAAAACATCGTGAGGCAACCTGCTTACGTCCTTAGAAGAAATTCGATGGCGTATGTGAATCCACCAACACGCACTGGGCCAGCGTGGTGGATATGGCCCAATCACCCTTCGTGGGTAAGCCCTACGTCGTGCAGTGGACTATTAAAAAGGCTGGTACAGTACAGTACAGTATAGGTAGTATATAATGACAACTCAATATTTCATAAGTTTTTTTTTTAATTACTTAGTATAATGACAACACTACACTACTACTACATAGGAAGCAATTGGATCATCCACAGACCCTTGAAGGTCTAAAGATAATCCAAGTGCTCAAGCCCACTGCCAGTTGGCAGCGTGCCCAGCATGCTGGCAGCATTGCCACGCTGAATGGTAATGCTTATACGTTGAGCCAAATAAACACCAGCATTTTGGTCACGCGTCGCGTCCACCAGACGCTCAGAAAGACTTTTGAAAACAAGATGAGCTCCCGGCCCCCACGGACCCAAAGTCTCAACTCCAAATGGCTCAAATATGTAACCACTCCCGAGGTTAGCATATTTGCGCCGCTTGTGCTGCTCAGCCGAATTGGCCGCAGTTCCAGCCCTACTCTGAGTCTCAGGAAGATGTGACGGTGCCAAAGTATCGACGCAAGTTGCGTCCCATACTAAGGGCCGTCCACACTTCCATGGGACCAGCGTCATGCCGTCAGGCCTTTTGCCATCACCACGCGCCAACCCACTCGGTTCGAGTACGGCTGCGATATTGGCGGTGACAAAAGCCCTGCGTATGACATCGTTAAGGCTGGCGTGGCGTCCAATCCGACCAGCGCTTCTTGAGCAAGAGAGACCGTGGTGACCGAGCTGGTCAACTGCAGTACCACACTGACAGCGATGGGCTTCACAACACCTTGCACCCAAGCGTAAGCTGACAGCTAGACGAAATGCAGTTGGGTCTAAAAGGTTACCAGTATTGAAAGAGGGCAATGCTTGCAACCAAAGACCGGACTCCCATACAGAGACTGCAAGGATACGAGCGCGATCCGCGACGCTAGGACACGTGTCTAGAAGAGATTTCCGTGCTAGTTCGCAGATCGGCCGATCCCACAGTCTCTGCGACGATAAAGTCTTTGGAAGCTCGGTATTTGGGCAAGCGACCCTCCAAGCATTCGTTGCCTCATTCAAATGAGCTACATCTACGCCAGAATGGCCTAAAGAAGGTGCGAGGATTTTTTCAATCAAGTTCTGAGTACTATGAATGGAGGACAAGAAAGCTGCTAAAGTTCTGCTTGTCGGAGTTCCTCACCAAGTACCGACATGACATTTTCCTGGAGGCCCGCCAGAAGTTTGGAGTCACGAAGTGTTGGACCCAGGAGGGCAATATATTCGTGATAGGCTCTGACGGTGCTCGGCATAGAATAAATTGTTCGGAGGACCTTGCGGCTTTACAAAAGAAAGTGGGCGCAGCCGCAACCGCTAAGCCGCAGACTGCAGTCAGCCGACCAGCAGCTACCGACGCAAAGGATTCCGTGAGCACAAGACCCAGAAGAGACAAAACTGGTTCGAAGAAATGATGGCAAGTCCGTTCTTCACTTTGAGTTTAAATTCTTGTTTAGAACGCGTTGCTTAAAGTATGAGGTAGTTTGCATTTTTCTCTCGTACCCACTAAATTAGTTTGTATTATTTTTATTTAACTATACATCCTTTTTTTTCTGCAAAATTTCAATAATTTTGAATTAACACTTGAGCTCGTAGTCATAACAATTTGGTAATATTTGTTTATTGTTGTAAATGTCATGTCACTGCTGTCACGTAGCAAAAGTCAAAACAACTTTTTTATTTCTCCCAACGTTTACGACACCTCGTGCCGTATGCATTTGCCAAAATATTTGTATTTTCTAGGGATTGCAAAATGTTTTCTTTGTAACTTTGCTTGCCTACCTCTATTATTACAAAGTTTTAGCGATTGCGTTCATAATTTCTGCATGTGTAAATAATATAATCATATTGTTTCATTTCCCTCACAGTGTTACAGTTGTATCAAATTAAATCTTTTTTTTCTATCCAGCTAAACACAACTGGCAGGTGGACGATTTGATAGTCTAACAGTTTGCTTGCTATTTATAAAAATTTATTTATTGAATAATTTATTGTATCTAGTTATTTATTATATATTTGTATTAATACCAGTTATAATTTATGTTATCTGATAGTGATTATGAATACCAAACATGTTCATCTTCCACATCTAACAGCGACAGCGCAGATAGTTTCCGTAGCTTGCCTTCCTTGTCCGACTCCGTTGAGTCACTTGTCTGTGACGTTCCTAAAAACTTCAATGTCTTTCACATAAATGCCCAGAGTATTACGGCTCATTTTCCAGAAATACTCGCGTCATTCGTACATTCTAATATTCATGCTATTTTAATTTCCGAGACATGGTTAAAACCAGTTCTCCCTTCATCTTCTGTGGCGTTGCCAGGTTTTCGACTTATAAGGAATGATCGTACAGGTAAGGGTGGAGGTGGTGTTGCTATTTATCTCCGTACACATATTCCTTTCTCCATTGTCAGCATGTCTGCACAGCCGCCTCCCTCCGATGCCGGTGAACATCTCCTCATTGAGGTCGTCTTGCATCACACTAAGTTACTCCTAGGTGTTTACTATCCACATTCTCGAGATGTCAATTATTTCTCTTCTCTCGAAAAATTATTAGAAAATAGCTCTACTTCTTACGAGCACACCATACTCATGGGTGACTTTAATACTTGCTTACTTAAGCAAGATCATAGATCAAGAAAATTAGAGCTATTAGCTACATCACTTAATCTCACCATACTTCCCCTTCGTGCTACTCACAATCCTCCAAATTGCATTCCTTCTCTTCTTGATATAATACTCGTATCTTCACCTGATCATGTTGTTAAACATGATCAGTGTGCGGCGGATGATATCTCTCATCATGACCTTATTTTTCTATCATACAAAATCCGCCCACCTAAAGTCAAACCTAAAATTCTCTTGCAGCGCAGTTTTGGTAGTATTAACCTTGATGACCTACGTCATGATGCCCAGAAGCTGAATTGGTCTAGTGTCTTAAATGCCACGAGTATGGACGATAAAACCAGTGAGTTCAATCGGATACTGACTAGTTTATATGATATTCATGCACCTCTGCGCAAAGTCAAAATGAAGCATGCACCGTCTCCTTGGCTAACTGACGAAATACGAACACTTATGCACAAAAAGCTAGTAGCCAAGAGTAAGTTCAAATACCATCTAACTGACGTCAGCAAAGAAAAATATACAAATCTACGCAACATCTGCAATAGGGCGTGTAGGGACGCACAACGTCGACACATTCATAGCTCCGTTGAAAATGGTGATCCAGCAAAAGTCTGGAAGTTTCTCAGATCTTTAGGAGTTGGTAAATCTCGCGATGATAGTATTCCTAAAAAGTTAGATATTAACTTGTTGAACCAGCATTTCTCGGCATCCTCCAATTTTGAGGGAGCAGTAAAAGCTGCTACTTTAAAAAATCTTTCATCTCACCAACCTCCTGATCATGAATCCTTTACGTTTAATCAATTTTCCGCTTGTGACGTTAAGAAGAGCATACAGTCAATTTCTTCTAACGCTGTAGGCACCGATTGTATAAGTCGGAAGATGATCATGCCCATTCTCGATGAAGTCATCCCAGTCATCCAGCACCTCCTTAATTTTTCCATATCCTCGGGCACTTTTCCAGCTATATGGAAAGAAGCCCAAATCACACCACTTCCCAAAAAGTCTAATCCTGATTCTTTCTCAGATTTCCGTCCAATCTCCATCCTTTCCTTTTTGTCCAAAGTATTGGAACGGCTTGTCCACCAACAACTTTCATCCTTCCTTATCAAAAACAATCTCCTGAACCCTCTTCAATCCGGTTTCCGTGCTGGACATAGCACTACGACTGCTCTTACGAAAATAACTGACGACATAAGGGATGGCATTGGTCATTGTAATTTGACAGTATTGTCGCTACTCGATTTTAGTAACGCGTTCAATAATGTGGATTTTGATATTTTGCTGGTAATCCTTCGCTCTCTTAACGTATCTCCAACGGCAATTGACTGGTTTCGTAGTTACCTGTTTGGGCGCCGGCAGCGCATACGTATAGATGACTCCTATTCTTCTTGGTGTAATATATCTGCCGGTGTACCACAGGGCGGCGTTTTATCTCCACTTTTCTTTGCAATTTTCATTAATTCAATCTCAAAGCAGCTTACATCTTCCTATCACCTCTATGCAGATGACTTGCAAATCTATACACAGGCTCCTTTAGGGCAGCTGCATCAGGCGATTGCAGTCACCAACAGTGATCTTGCGCGCATAAGGGACTGGAGCAAGTCATACGGCCTTACAGTTAATCCGGCAAAAACCCAGACTATAATCATCGGAAGCTCCCGTATGATTTCCAAAATCGACTGGTTCCATCTCCCGCAAGTAATGTTCGACGGAGTTGTTATACCTATAAGCCAAACTGTAAAAAATTTAGGCATACTTATTGACAGACAGTTATCTTGGCATCCTCAACTGGCAGAAGTAAGTCGCAAAATTTTTGGCTCTGCAGCGTCACTTAGACATCTGCGAAACTTCCTCCCGATTACTACTAAAACTGCGCTTGTGAAATCGCTCCTATTCCCAATATTGGATTACGCTGACGTCTGCTATCTTGATTTAACCGAAGAGCAACTCGACAAGCTCGAACGTTTACAGAACTTTTGCATACGGTTCATATTTGGCCTGCGCAAATATGACCACACCATATGGTTACCCATTCGATTTCGCCGTAATAGTCATATCCTTTTTCTTCTATATAAAATCCTATTCATTCCTTCTACTCCTATGTACCTCAAAGAACGCTTTGAATTCATTCAGGGTCACTCCAATTCTTTGAGGTCCGCCCGTGCGCTGAAACTAAAATTCCAATCCTCCCACTCCAACCTATCCTACACCAAATCCTTTACTTTGCGAGCTGTCCTGCTGTGGAACGAACTGCCTGTTGCTATCAGACAGGCTAAATCCCTCCCTATATTTAAAAATCTAGTTTATCAATATTATCTCTCCTTGTGCTAGTTATAATTGGTATAAATTATGTATTTATATATATATATGTATTTATGTATTTTATATGTATTTTACACGTTATTAGTATATTTATAAGATATATAAGTATAATATTTGTCACAGTATGTATACACCGCCGACCGTATTCCTATTATTTAATTTTTCTCCAGTCCATCCAAAGGTTGCCTGGTAGAAATCGCCAAAGGCGATAAGGCCGCCATTGTACAACATCTGAAAAATCTAAAATAATGTATCTGTTATATGGTGTACAATAAAGATATTGTTTGTTTGTTTGTTTGTTTGTAAAGCAACACTTGAAATTTGGCGGACCCCTAACCCTCCAAGCCTAACAGGCAAGGAGGCTTGTAGCCACGCCCTTTCACTCATGTCAATATTCAAAACCGATACTAGGGACTGCTTTACAACATCGTCTAAGCTCAAAAGGAGCTCATTGTGTTTCCACAATGGACTACATCGTAAAGCGTACATAAATTTTGGAACAAAAAGACAACATCTTATAATGGTAAAAGCCATGTGGGCGTTAATTTTGAGTAGCCTATCAGAGGCACTCAAAAAATTTTGAATTTTTTCTTGAACGAAAGACGGAAAAGACTCATCTAATATCGGCGAACCTAGAAGGCGAAGAGAACACTTGTCTACCGATTTGATGTTAGGTGCCAAATCATTAAATTTGTTAAGTATCAAATCTTTATCCGGACATGAGTCGCAAACGAAAAGTTCGCATTTCGAAAAATTTAGCTCCAAACCAATTTGACGAAACTCGTCAATAAGAATTTCCAAATCACGTAGGACTGTGCTCGCATCGCCACCCAAAGTCCCGTCATCCAGATACCAAACGTTGAGTTTAGATTGGAGACGTTGAACAATTGGATGAATGGCCAGGCTGAAAATGGCTGGTCCGAGAGGGTCACCTTGTTGACAGCCAACGGAAGATAGCAAAACATCATTTTTGTAAATTAATTTAGTGGGTTTGCCGTAGCATTGCCAAAGAAAATTGAAAAGATCGGGAATTTTGTCTTTGACCTGTGCCAACAAGGCGTCTCGATTAACCGAATTGAAAGCATTTTTGACATCCACCTTAAGCAACACCTCTCCACAATTTTTACCGAGAAAAGTACGAAGCGAATGAACAGCAGCCTCACATCCACCCCGCGAACCAAAGCCAAGCTGTATTGGTTGAAAAAGGCTACTCAAAAGAGCAACCTTTTTTCCACAACCGGCTTTGGCTGCGAGACGACGATATGTGGTGCCAACAGCAATAGGTCTGATGCCACCATCTTTTTTGACAAGTGCGCATAGGTTAGCGCCATACAAGACTTCGATAACGTCATCATTGACCTGCCCAGATAACATGAGATTTGCCAAACCCGTTAATTCTCTCAAGAGAGACTCAGCCACCTCACCAGAGCTAAAAGATAGAAGATCTTTTAGATGTTGAGGCGAGAGACCATCTAGGCCTCCGGCTGAGCCGCTCCGAAAAGAAGAAACGGCCGCTGCAATCTCCTGAGCTGACACTCCAATGACAACGTCATCAGGGTGTGGTGGCTCAGGCAGGTGGAGACATGCTGCCGGCGGATGCTTGTCACGGAGTGACTGGACCGTATCGGGTGTGTGGGGGGCAATAGTGTCGCTGGAGAACAGGACTCGTGCGGCGCCTTTGATATCACCATCACTAATTTTGCTCTCTACTATTTTAATGGTAACTGAATCGTCTGTTTTTTTAGAATTTGGTTTATTCTGCCTTGTTGGCGGAATAATGCTTTCAAAATCTAAAGAGTTCTCTTCCAATGCGCTGTACTTTACGCAATTTTCCTTTACCCTAGTGGTAAGGGATTTTTTGTTTGTTGGGTCCGAATGTACGTAAAGCACAACGTAGGGAAAAGTCAAGAGGTGTTCCCAGGCGACTAAAGAATTTTTAGAAATAACATTCCGAATAGTAGCAGATAAACACTGCGCAACCGAAAAACGTGCACCACGCGGGATGCGTTTTAAAACAGGAAGAGAAAAATAATCAATATCCAATACAAGTTGCTGCCAAAGGAAGTCAGTATATAGATCCCAATTTTCCCATTGATTAATAATAATAATTTCATAAGTTACATAAATAAAGATGAATTATATTTTTTTTAGTCGATCGTTACAAATCGAAATCAAATAAAAACAACACGAAAATTATGTTTTTGTCTTAAAATTATGTAATCTAGTAGCATTTCCGAAATCTTTTTCACATACGTAGTGTTCAAACTTTTTTGTGTCTGTAGATTTTAACTCAGAACCTGGGGCTCCATTTTAAACCCGTACTTAGAAACTGATTTTTTTCGAATCTCTTAGGGACTTCACTATTCCGTTAACATTAACACAGATCTTTTTTATTTCATATAAGTTTGCGTTTGACTACTCACTGCCTGATGTTAAGCAGATATGCTGTCTAGGGTGTAACACGCATACCTAAAACATACCTATTTACTTGGGATTTGAAGACACCTACACTGTACTTTAGCGCGAAGACATACTCGGGCAAAGCGTTCCACATTCTGACGGTTCAAATGAGGAATGTGGACTAGAAACGATTGGTTTTAACGCGCGGGATGTCCACCATAAAATGGTATGGCGTTTTGGTCGCGTCCGTCTCGCCGTGCGATAAAAAAAAGGATAAGATAGATCTATAAATCTCGCTCCTGCTCTTATTCGGTCTATTTACCATTTACGCGTGCGTATAAGTTGAAAAATAGAGCCCCATATGATATATATATTTTTTTTAATATTACGGGACACATACACACGGTCTCTAACCCCAAACTAAGCAAAGCTTGTGATATGGTTGCCAGAGATTGATATACTACTTAAACATATTTTAAATACATACTTAAAATAGATTTTAACTAAATAACACCCAGACACAGAGCAAACATCTATTTCATCATATATATGTTTGCCCTGGGTGGGGATCGAACCCGCGCCTCTTTGTTTCAGAAGTCAGGGTCACTAGCCACTGAGCCATTGAGGCAGATATGACATGATTAAAAATCTCATTGTCTCAAATTGTATGCAGTTATAAAATACTCACTTTAAGCTATAAAACAGCTGAGTGCAAATCCAATACAAGTTGCTGCCAAAGGAAGTCAGTATATAGATCCCAATTTTCCCATTGATTAATTTTATCAAACGAGCAATTTTCAAATATTGGACGCGAAAAGTAGCCGCAGAAAAATGGTCCTAAAATAGAAGATAATAATGGACATAACGGCCATCACCATCTCACATGACGAGAACCTCGTGAAGGCCGAGAAGAAGAAGCTCAGCAAGTACATTGACTTAGCTCACGAGGTTACCGCCATGTGGGATGTTGACTCGACGATCATTGTCCCGATAGTCATGTCGGTGAACGGCTTAATAGCGAAGAGCCTCGACGAACACCTCAAGAGGCTCTCGCTCGACGGTTGGATCAAGGGCCAGATTCACAAGGCAGTGATCCTGGACACGGCGCGCATTGTCAGGAGGTTCCTCAGCATGTAGCCCCCTGCCAGCGGCACTCTAGGTTTAGGTTTTTTATAGTATACTTATATATTTTAATTTCATTAAATATACCTATAATTTAATTCAATATAATTTAATTACTTGCTACATAGCAAAATGTTAATATTATAAGTAAAATATTATTATTTTAATAATAATTGATGTAATTGTTATAAGTTAATGACATGTATCTTTTATATTTTTGATACCAATAAATAATATGAATATATTTTAAGTATATATATTGTAAAAAACTTTGATTTAAGAAATTATATATATATACAGCATGACGAGTGGGTAATAGAAGTACCTATTATTATAGGTAATTGGTCCGTCAGTTAGATTACAAAAAAATATGGTCATGTAATTTTTTTATTTTGATAATTAAACATAAAATAACAAAATAAAGCGTCACTTCTATCTATAAAGTCTACTTAAGCGTGACGTCATGCGGAACGGTAACGGGCTTTATTTTCATCACTTTTTGTCAAGCCTATTGTCATAATAAGACCAAAAAAAAACTCAAGTTCTAGTCAATATTTTGGACCTGCAGTAGAGTATTAGAAAAAAATATTAAGTTCTAATATACGAGTAAGAAAATAAAATATTTCAATGATTTTTTGTCTTTTTATGGAATATAAAATAAAATTATTACGTACCTGAAGAACTGCATTCTTCAACAAATCGTTGTGTATTATCAAATGCTCTGTGAGGTAAATACTTATCACCATGATGAGCAAATCGTTGAACGTCCAGATAAAAGTAGACTGAATGTTAAAAGTCTGGAATAAAAAATTAAATAATTTTACTGGACTAGTCCTTTAACTGCCCATCGCTAAACTTTGACCTGTCCAACTGAACAATAAAGAGGATTTTTTACGCCGAATTCTATGTCACTGGAACGTTAATAACTGTTTTTCCCAAAAAATCGCAACACCGATTTCCACCGTGTACAGAAATCAAATAGTTTGCACGAATCGATGTGACATCCATCCATCCATCAGCCGAAAGACGTCCACTGCTGGACATAGGCCTTATTGGAGATCCATAGGGGTATGGATCTCCAATAAGACCAGTTGGAAGCGGCTTGCGTCCAGCGAGATCCTGCGATCTTAATGAGGTCATTCGTCCACCTTGTGGAACGTTCAACGAATACCTCTTGGATATTCTAAGTATTAGGTATACCACCCTGTTCGACTCACTTTCGATGGTAATAATGTTGTTGGTGAGAGACTTGTGAACGAGAAGGCCACCTTGGGACCGTTGGTCACCTTCCCGGTAGTAAAGTAATGATGTGACATACATGTACATTATTGATGGTATGTCAAAAACGGCTCAACCGATTTCGATAAAATTTAAATTAAACCATTTCGAAAATATGCCCCTTTGAACTAAAAAAGATTTTTTTTAAATCGGTTCACAATTGGCAAATATATCGTACACAAAAAATACATGCAGACGAACATAGTACCTCCTCTTTTTTGTAACTCGGTAAAAATGTTAAATAATTTTGTAGATGTTAATGTTAGCTGGTTTCAAAATCAATCAAATTATTTGCATTTATTAACACAAAAATCTTAACCTAAGATTCACAGTGCTCTGGATTCCATCTGATCACTAGGGTAACCTGTGACGTGGGATCCAGGCCAGGATTCCCAGTACGGGGGAAACAGGCTTGATTTTTACTTTGCACTTAGGATATTCTCAAATTTTTGATTTTTCAAAGTCAGGTCAAGTAAGTTCTTACTTTCAGGAAGACAGCTTTCCACGGAGAGTAGTCAGTATATTCGAAGATCCAAGGGGAGCCGGAACGGAAGAACGCTTCAGCGACGTTTTCAGGAGAGCAGGTCCGTGCCACTATCAGGCCGTAGTATACTGATAACAGGTGCTCGACTGGAACATATGATAAACAATACTTATTCAGCCATACCTGTCGTTTGTTGCCCGTGGTCTTACCAGATGTACTATGTAGGACCACGGGCAAGATTTTTTTCCCGTGGTCCTACCAAGCACTCTAGTAGGACTACGGGAAACAACTGTTATCTAGGTATCCATCCACTCATCAGCCGTAAGACGTCCACTGCTGGGCATAGGCCTCCCCTATGGATATCCAATAAGGGCGGTTGGAAGCGGCCTGCACCCAGCGCGTCCCTGCGGTCTTTATTATATCGTCAGTCCACCTAGTCGGTTGACATCCTACACTGCGCTTGCTGGTCCGTGGTCTCCATTCGAGAACTTTACTGCCCCATCAGCCATCCGTTCTCCGAACTACGTATGTGCCCTGCCCACTGCCACTTTAATTTGCTAATCCGTTGGGCTATGTCGGTAACTTTGGTTCGTCTGCGGATCTTCTCATTTCTGATTCGATCTCGCAGAGAGATGCCGAGCATAGCCCTCTCCATAGCACGTCGGGGTATCCTGAGCTTATTCATAAGGCCCACAGTAAAAGACCACGTTTTAGTTCCATATGTCATCACTGGCAACACACAACTATCTAAAACTCTCGTCTTATCTAGGTATGTAATTAGTTTATTCTAAATTTTACAACAACTGCTCAACCGAATTCAATAAAATATAAATGAAACTTACACACACCTAACTTATATACAACTTACATACCTTAGGTATGATCTTCTAAGTAAAAAATAAACATCATAATGGATTCATAATTGGTCGATACATACGTTATAGGCCTATGTCTTGCAGTGGATGTCCTATGGCTGAAACGAACGAACGAACGATACATACAAACAAATAGCAGTCGTTTTTTTGAATCGTTTAAAATCCCAAACAAAAGTTTATAATTTTGGTAAAACAACCTCATCGTTAAGTAAGTTCGTATAGGTATGTAGTTTATTACGTAGTTAGCTAGCAATATGATACTAGCCCATTTTATATTATACCCAATACAGTAATCAATTATAACATTTCTTGTCACAAAATATTTTTCAACTCAGTTCAAAGGGGAACCCAGGTGCGTTTATATCGACGCCCCAATATATTGAATAACCAAACAAAAAGGTAACAACCATAGATAAATAAATGAAAATGGACGTGCCTGTTACCAAAAGTTACATAAAGCTTGACATTAATTTTATTCTGTCCACCAATAGTAGTCACGTATTTTACTAAGAAATTTAAAAAATATTTTTTCACAACATACTAAATCGTAAGTTAATTTAGTAACTAAAGATTATATTAACGTTACGAGTTTACATAATCGCTGTAGTAAATCATGCCTAACTTTCAAAGCTAACCACCTAGAAATAGGCCAAATCATAGTAACGTCCTAAAAGTTCATGTTTTGTATTTAATCTGTGTTGTTTGATAGTTAAGTAAAGGATCTTTAAATTATTTTTTCTTTCATTTTTATGAATCATAAAATTATACTTTTTTTACAGACTTGTAATAATGCGTATAATTTGCATAATCCTTCGATTTTTATTTTTCATTTTCGCAAAACAACACAGACCTAATCTTCCAGTTCCAGAACATTTTGTTCTAATATCTGCTACGCGTGCAACAGAAAGACGGCGTGTCTAGGTATATTTTACAGAAAATACCTATTCTCTAAGGTAATGAAGGATGTCCTCGAAATAAAACAGTGTGGTTTTGTTTGTGAATTTGGAGGGTCTTGGGTCCAGGTTTAATTATATTTAGACTCGAGCTTTATAAATTAGTTGGATGTCGGTTGGAGCGGTCGCGAGTTAGAATAAGTTGAGCTCTCTATATTATAGAGATAACACGAAATTTTCCCTGACATAGAAGAGCATATTTTCTAGTTAGATTTTATTAGATAGTTAAATAATTGGAATATTTTTAATCATAAATAAATAAATATTAGGGGACATCTTACGCACGGTGTCTGACCCCAAACTAAGCAAAGCTGTAATATGGCTACCAGAGACTGATAAACTACATATACATATTTTTTAAATACATACTTATATAGATAGTACCTAAATAACACCCAGACACAGAGCAAACACCTATGTTCATCACATAAATGTTTGCCCTGGGTGGGGATCGAACTCACGCCTCTTTGATCCAGGAGTCAGGGTCACTAAACACTGAGCCACCGAGGCAGTCATATTGTAGGTATTCTTGCACTTATCATTATGTACGAGATTTATACTAAGTAAGTATAGTTTATTATTTTTCTATACCAATTAAAATCTAAGAATAGCAATTTTACACATTATTTCGATGGTATCATTTTTAATGGAACAACCGAGTTATTTTAAAATTATTCAATCTTCAGTTAATTAAGGTGTTGTAATGCACATGTCATAAGTTAACAAAACTTTTTAGGCCAATTTTGTGTCATAGGTAGGAGCAATTTTAAATAATAATTATTATTTCCCTTTTCCTAAAAAAACGCTGAACACATTTTTTTTTGAAAATAAAATGGATATTAAGAGCGTAAATGACAACTTATAGAAACCAAAAAAAATGTTGAGTCAATTTGTTGAAAACCTTTCTTGTGAACTAAAAGACTTTTTGAGTTATGGATATTTGTTTTTTTTTAACACGCTTTTCACCTGTATGTTTGCTTGCTTGTAACCAACCCTTTTGAGCTCGATTTTACCCTACTTTGAGCGATCAGATTTTTTTTAAACTTTGCACATCTATCAAATACCGATGACAATGCATAAAAAAAATTGATGAACCCTAAGCGTGTCTTTTAGTTTTTTTTTAACCATATTTATTATTTTTAACCTGCTCATAAGTCATTGTGAACCCTGGATTTCTTTGCCAATTATGTCTTCCCTTTACTCTAAGTTCTAATGATGTCATAAAAATTGACTTTTGTCGTCATCATAATAATTGTTACCATTTTCGGACTGCCTCGGTGGCTCAGTGGTTAGTGACCCTAACTTCTGGATCAAAGAGGCGTGAGGTTGATCCCCACCCAGGGCAAATATTTATGTGATTATCATAAGTGTTTGCTCTGTGTCTGGGTGTTATTTAGTTACTATCTAAATAAGTATGTATTTAAAAATAAGTATATGTAGTACTAGGTATATCAGTATCTGGTAGCCATGTCACAAGCTTTGCTTAGTTTGGGGTCAGAGGCCGTGTGTAAGATGTCCTAAAATATTTATTTATTTACGCTTGTTTTGCCAACTTTAAGTATTCTTCTATTTACTCAAGTTACGTACTCAAAGCACCGCTCAGCATAACAAACATGGTGACAATGCAGATCCTCCCAACGTCCCTCGAGAATGGAGGCAAGTGGGCTTCTAACTCCTCCACCTGCGTAACGATCTTAGGCCAGGAGCGCCCAACGTTCACCAACACTAAGGAAGATGTGAAACTTGACGTGTAGAACACGGCGTTAGCTGAAAAATAACATAAAAATATAGTTAAAAAAAAACTTAATCATCACTTCATTGTCATCGGTCTTTGATAGGTGTGCAACGTTTAAAGAAAGTCTGATCGCTCAAAGTAGGGCAAATTCGAGCTCAAAGGGGTTGGTTACAAGCAAGCAAGCAATATTACAAGCAAGCAAGCAATATATATAATACAGGTAAAAAGCGTGTTCAAAAATGGATTTTGATGGAGAAAGATGAAAATTGATTATTAATTACTTTTTTGTTACATTCTTGAAATTGAATGGTCAAGCTTCATAATTATTTTGACTGTAGAGTAATAAATAATAAATATAAAATAAATATTTTGGGAAATCTCACACGGCCTCTGACCCCAAACTAAGCAAAGCTTGTGATATGGCTGCCAGAGACTGATATACTACATATACTTATTTTTAAATACATACTTATATAGATAGCAACTAAATAACACCCAGACACAGAGCAAATACTTATGTTCATCACATAAATATTTGCCCTGGGTGGGGATTGAACCCACGCCTCTTTGATCCAGAAGTTAGGGTCAGTAGAAGTTATAGAGCCACCGAGGCAGTCAAGAGTGTTTGAAGTTAAGGCATGTAGGACAGAAGCTTGGCTCTATATAAGATCTGAAAACTCCTTGACGGGAGAGTTGAACTAGGTAGTACCAAGGAAAATATAAGAATAGGTACTGGTAGGGCTTAGATTCTTTCAAATCTATGTTTTGAATAAATATTTAGTGTATTTCCGCTATCTTGTTGTAAGTTTAAGGGAATCAAGGACATTAAGGATATTTATTTAAAAAAAAAAATAACACGTAATTTCTATTACAATAATCATACACGTCCTGAAGATGCCTCGTTGAGAGGTTGAGAGGTTTTCTTGTTATAATATAATATTTATACATTTATTTGTTGTTAACGGATTATTAATAGAGTATTTAAAAAAATATATAATTAGAGTGTAGTGAAAATAAGTGATATTCATTACTAGCATTTTTTTTATATAAATGTCCTTAATGTTCTTGATGCCCTTAAACTTATATGCCTACAACAAGATAGCGGTAATACACTAAATATTTATTCAAAACATAGATTTGAAGATGAATTTCCGCAAAGTAACGCCTGATTCAATCAACTATCTTAGATTCCTTGTGAAGTTGACTTTCTTCGAAACTACCGGTGTTGAAACCACGGAAGGACGCCCACTCATAACTTCGGAGAGACTAAGGTGAGTTTTTTTTGTGTTTTGATCGTGCAATCAGTCTACTGCAGATGAGTTGCTTTTTTGGCAGTTAAAGTGTAGCGTGTGTAACTCCCAGTGGAGCGATCTCATTTATTTTATGGATTATTCTTAATCCTGGTCAAAAATATCCCGCCGCTTTTTCAGTCGACGTATGGTTTCAGGGATAGTGACTTGACCCGCCGGGGGGTTTAAATGGTTTTCCAATCCTGTTTTGTAAATCGCTTCATAAGACTCTATTTCCTCTTCCCCCGTGGGCATAACAAGATTTTCGTGGATCTCTATGTTTTTGATGAACCATATATATATTTGATGATAATACATAATTTTACACTATATATAACGGGACTGAACTGACAGTTCCGTTATATATAGTATAAAATGTGTGAAAACCACGTTAATTTCCATAGTAAAATAATACATAACTTACTAAAATCAGACATATTAAGATCTGCCATCAAAAACCAATAAAATGATACAAAGCACATCAGGAACTGTCCAATCATAGCGAAAGCGTAGAGTATGGTATACGGAGACCGTAAGGTATACCTGAAAATGAAGCAAAATGAATGAATAGTCATCCGAGTCGCGGTAGCGATCATCCATAAACTAACAGTATAATTATACTGTTGCTTCTCTTTGTCGCCAGATAAACAGCACCTCAGCTATACTGTCATTCTAAACTATGGTTACTATACTTTGACGTTTCACTCTATCATTACCAACGTTCAAAAAAGGAGGAGTTACTATGTTCGTCTGTATGATTTTGATTTTGTATGTTCATCGATATTGCATATTGTGAACGGATTTAAATGTCATTAGTTCTAAAGAGACTCCTTGGTCTCATTTAAATTTTACCGAAATCAGCTGAGCCGTTTTTGATAAATCAACAAAAATGCACATGGTTTCGTGCAAATTATTCTAATTTTGTGCACGGTGGAAGTCGGTGTTGTGATTTTTTGCGAAAAATAATTATACGTTATCTCATCATCAAACCTTTCTCTCGATTTTTTTCTTATTAACAATTTTGACTGTACTGTTTTTTTAAAATAAATATTGCACTCGTGAATCATCCTACCCATCACATGGAGGCTAAGGATAAGGTTATATTTCCCCTGGAGTAAGTTACAATTTAAGCCAGCTCTGTGCGGGTCTTTGCGGGAATTTCCATACGTCATCAAATTTCTTCTAGGGACAACTCTGCATACAATGCATTGAAAATGCGGGTAGCCTCACGATGTTTGCCTTCAACGAAAACCCAGTGGTGAGTAAGTATATCCACTTAAACGTTACCGTCTCAAAACTATTTATGCATTACAAAAAGGAACTCTAACGTTACGGCTTAAAGCTGATTTCTGAAAAATCGCACCGCGGGACATATTTGTCCCAGTAGCAGTTTTGTGAAGATTAATGATGGGATAAGGTATATTCCGTTAACGTTCAAGGTTTAAAATAACTCATTGATGCTTGACCGGGATTCAAACCCGTACATAAGGACTCACAATAGTCAGGCGGGTGTTACTACTATTAAACCATCATGGACGATCTTGACTGCTTTAAGTATATATTTGTCAAAATATAGCAACTTACTTCAGATGACTGCTATGACGATACGATAGTCCAGCTATAGGAAACAATCCCATAAGACGGCTACACATCAAAATCCATCGCACAGTAGAATGTAAGCCTCCATAGGTCTTTTTAGATAGTTGCAATTTCTCCAAATTATGGCACTTGGAGCCTCGATCATACGTTAATTCTCTCATGTTTCTTACGTAACTAAAAATTTAGACTTCAAATAGGTATTCGGGATCGTACGTATAACTGAATAGGCATAATAATAGGCATGGTGACTGGGTAAAAAAATATCGTAATTATAATTAGTATGTGAGTAAGAATACCAAAAAATATCGTACACGTATTTTTTCTTTTGTCAATCAAACAACAAATGACAAAGACAAACCATGTCAAAGTTTGGGAGTGGGGGCCGTGACCTCGCCTCTCTTACAGAAGTCTATACATTTGTATGGCACTTGTGACGTCATTCGGATCTTTAACGGGCTATATCTTCATCAATTTTTGTTTAATTGACTAAAGAAAAAAATACGTGTCTAATATATTTAATAGTCTATATGACGGACTAATTATATTTTATTAGTCATCATGCATATTGGTTATAATAAATAATATACCTATTTTACTATGGAAATTAACGTGGTTTTCACACATTTTATACTATATATAACGGGACTGAACTCACGTGTGGGGATAGTCGTAACGACTATAGTTTCGGTCGCATTCGGCGACCTTTCTCAAGTTGGCGAGTGCTAGCACGCGGAGCCGTCTCGCAATGCACTGCGGGCTGCGGCGCGTAGCGCTCGCGATGACAGCGGTTGCAGTGGTGGGGCGGGGGCGGGTAGAGAGGATTGTTGTGTCTTCAGTTCAGTCCCGTTATATATAGTATAAAATAATATACCTATTATTATATTTCGTCAGTCTGCAGATTACAAAAATACGGTCACTTATACAGATTAATCGCTATTTAACTAGTTTTTGGAATTCGTTTTAAATAATTCGGTAGTACATAATAAGTACACCACATTTATATTTCCGAGAGATCTACTGTATTAACCCGCCGTTTGTGACCTATATGTCTCAGAGACCGGGTAGACAGAAAAAGTAGAAACTTTTTAATCCTTGATTTACCTGGAATTTCGAGTAGCCGCCTAATTTTACGATTCTCTTCGCTGGGCAAATTTGCAATAATAATGGAAAAGTTGAAGTTGGACTTTTGGCGTCCATCCGGTGCCTCAGACCGGGGTCACAAACTACGTAAGTCAAATTAACATAGCATTATTTTTAATTTTCAATGTTTTACACAGGTTACTCTAATGCTTTTATTACTATTCCTTGTTTTATTGTATAATTATACGATCCAAAAGGTTTTTAGTTGGAATTATCAATTTTTTTTTCAGAATATCTACTAAAATACATTCACTATGCAATATTAACAATTGATGATCCCCTGAGAGTGCAGGTTCATTTAAACCCAGTAAAATGTACAGAAGACACTTAAAATTAATTATTACCATCATCTCCACCATTATCACCTTTATTTAAAAGATCCTTTGGTGAAGTAAGTCCAATAAACAGAACAACGCGCAGTAGGACCAGATGCGAACATTGGTCTACGTGTTTTTGGACTATTGTAAATTTCTACACTGAAAGTGAACATCCTACGCTATGTTTTCGAGCTTGTGATCTCTATTTAAGACTTATAACCTATTGATTTCCAAAATAACCATTAGTTTAAAGCAGTTTGCGAATATCGTATTTATAGGCACTATCTCAACCTCTCTACTGGTCTTTGGGTGGCTCTCCTATGCTATGCTTACCTGTCACTTTCTAATCACGATTAAAATATTCCTTGAAATAGTTTACTACTTAAAACGCAAATATGCAACATCTGTTTTTATTTTGGGCGTGTAGCTACATCATCGAAAATAAATTGACCGTTGAAAAATACTGTACAATTGTGGAATGATTAAAAAAATAATTATTTGGCAAGGATACCGTATTTGTTAATTATTTTGAGTATACTTCATAATATTTCTGATGAATTTAAAAAAACTAAGAATTTACATAGATAAACATTTAGAATGATCGAATGACTTGGTTCAAAAAATGCCAAATTTTAGGCATTTCAGTTTAGTTTTTATAAGACCTATTAAATGACAATTCATATACATAATACCTATGTTAAATGATAATAAAAACATGTGTTATTATGACGTAATCGTTTGAAATGGGATAAGTGACTTGAATAAAAAAATATTGTACTTCAAAAGCCCGGTGCGTGACACCGAGGTCACAAACGATGTAAGTCAAATTGACGTCACAAACGGCGGGTTAATAATGAACATCAGTATTATAGGATAGATTTTCAAGATCCCGCCAAAAGCGACATTCTGTGAGTGCGCTGGTCTGTGGCGTCTCACGCTAGTAAATAACGTTAGTAATACTACTAAATACGTTAGTTCACATCCAAAAATAAATATAAAATACTTTAAAAGTAACTTACAGATCCAATAATATTACTCCGAAAACACAAATTACTCAAACAACAGTTAATTGAGTAATTCTCGCTTACTAGCATGTGACGTCACCAGAGTTGCCGCCTATCTTAGAGCGTTCACGTCACAGATAAAATATAAAAAATAATATCGTATTTTATTTCGTGCGATTTGCGAAAATTAGACGCATTTTGGTTAAATAAAGTGAAATAATTACCTATGTCTTTTTCAGGCTATTATCTGTAAGGATTGCCACAATCAATAGTATAATTTAAATGTTGTCAAATAGCCTATTGCGTTTAATACCTATGACCCCGTATATTTACCGTTAAAAATTAAAGGATTAGATGTAAACCATAAACTGAGTAAATTCAGGGCACACATAAGCTTTTATACGTTGTTCAAACAATACCTGTGGAAACCGATTCTATCACTGTTTTGATTCCAAAAACTGTGGCAGGCCTGTGAAAACACGGCTATCAGAATATTGTTTTCACAACAAAATGTTACATGATATTGTAACGAATATATTTTGAATTTTGTCACACGGACTTATTAGGAAAATAAGCTTTTACTGTTGGGTTGGAAGGGTGGGGTGAAAAAGGGTAGGTGCCAAGATATATGGGAATTTTTATTCAATAAATTAATTTTCTGTTGTTTAATCTTAAAAACGCTTCATTTTGTATTTAACTAATTATATATGTCATGATTTTTAATCGTTGCCACAAATTTTTATCTGGTTTTAAATATTTATGTCGAATGATATTATCTAGTACTTGTAACGGTAACATTTATCTGGTTTATGATTAAAAAATATCCAGGCGATTTAATATCCAGCCGGTATTTTAACCAGAAAAAACTACTTCCGGCGTAGTTTTAAAATAGCCAATCAGGAAACAAGAAGAGAACCTGAAGAGATGTTACAATAATAATCTTTAGGTGAGAGCATTCTCGATTTGCGCCTCGTGTAAAGCACATATTCGAGTTGTGGTAATTATTTAAGAAACTAATGTAAAATAGTTTATGGTGACCAAATACACATCAAAATGGACTTATTAGTTTGATCTATTATATATACTTACGTAGTGGCTACGATTTCATTCGCAATACTCTAGGATACAATTGTGCTGGTGGGTGATTCTGTATGAAAACAAGCGCGTAACGCGCTCAAACCTGCTCTTTGTTTTTGAGAAATCCGTGTGAATAATATTTATTTTTGAAGTTACATAACTTAAAGTCGGTTTATAATTCATTTTAACGTAATTTTACATTTAACAAACATTTCTCCAAACGAAATTCACTGAAATAGTATAAATACTTACCGCGTTACGTTACGTTTTGTCGATAGAGAATCAGGCCCCTGGTCGTTATGATTATTATACAATTTTTATTATGAAGCCAACTCTCATCATCATTCGGGTTCTTCTCCCCCCGTGTTCGGCGGGAGTGAGGGTTCCGACTCGAGTTTGCGCTCTTTTCAGAGGCTGGACGCCTCAGCTATCGAACTGAGGGGCAATGTTGGGAGAGTGCGAGTACCCTTCCCGTCCGCGAGGACGGGCGGCTTTTCTCAGCACCCTCGCCAACTCTGAAATCAACTCGAAATCAGCTGTTCTATACATTTTGTCAAGGTACGGCGAACTTTTTGTATGACATTGCATTTTATTCGCGATGTCAAGTTTGTTCCACTATTGCACTTGAATTTTTCACTTTTCAAAGCAACACCATGTGGGTATTGTTATTACCAAGCACCCATAGCGCTGTGTAGAATGTTGCGCTCATTGCGTAGTTTGACTATGTTTTCTTGAACGATCATCGAAGTTAAGCAACATCTAGCACGGTCAGTCTCCGTATGGGTGACCGCGGGTGGTATTTACAGAGTGCTACCGTGGCTCGAATGAAACCTTAAATTGTAGGTCCCGTTTGTTTTAATGGAAAGAGGCATGGAGGAGACTGGAGAGCGCATGGGCCCCGTTTTTGTTGAAACAATAGGTCACCGATTTTAAGCGGGGGGAGAGGTAAGCTCCGCTGGCTGTAATTGGCTGACGCCAAAATGACGCAATGACAACAGTTCTTGTAGTGGTGTCAAAAATGTTACTAGCAAAATATCGATATTTTTGACTTGGTTCTACTTTGAATAAAATATCGCATCGCAATAACACATCTTTTTTAACTATTGACATGATACTGGATCAAATATCGTATCAAACCACACAATCATATCGTCTCAACAAAAAGCGGCTTTAGAAAATATTATTTCTGTGTACTTTGCCACTTACAGGTTGGCCGACGTAAATAAGTATTGTTTATGTACCTAAAACAATAAACTTTGATGGTATAAAAAACAATATGTTCTATTTTTAGGGTTCCTTACCTCAAACGGAAAAAACGGATCACTTTGTTATCCGTCTGTCCGTCTGTCCGTCTGTTTGTAGGTCAAGACTCTTTATTTCGGGAATGCGTAAAGATATCGAGTTGCAATTTAAACTGTATACGTATATCTATGATTTCTTGCAGTTGTGTAAAAGAAAAACTTCTTAGTTATCGTTTAAAAAAGATAGAGCCGTTTATGTCGTAAAAAACCGCATATTTCGTACTCACTCCCGTTGACATAGAACTATGAAATTTGGCGAGAAGCATTGTCTCAGAGTACACATATAGGGGTATAACTGAAAATTGTACATTTTTATTTAAATCACAAAAAATAGGGCCTCAAAATTCACAAAATATGGGTTAAAAAAGTGAGTAAATCGTATCATGTAAGGTATCATATAAAAGAACTTCATGAGCACATGCTAAAACAGGTTTTTAATTATTTTAACAGCGTGTTTGTACGGATCCCTCGATGTGCGAGTCTGACTCGTTCTTGTCCGGTTTTTTTAAAATACGATACCGGATCGATCCAAAATATCGTATCGAAACAAGCGGATCGATACCTGGATCGATACACTGCGATACGATCCATTGCAATCTAAAGTATCGATACAAAGCACCTGGATCGAGCATCCCTAGTCCGTTGTCAACTAAAGCGCCTATCGATGGTGAGCAAGGCCGCCCCGCGCACTTTCTCCACTAGTTAATATGCTCCTTGGAGAGAGACCTTCAGGTGGCTTAAAGACTATGACACCAGAACTAGCCACCTGGCCTATACGAACTTACTTAGCAAGCATCCACTAATGTTTCGTCATAGAAAGGCGATGACAATATTTTCATCGTCAAAATTAATGAAGGTGTTCATTAATTAATTCACGTAGAGCAGAGGTAGGCGTCTTTATTAAGGTTTATTTACCCTGAACAATGGTTTTCCTTAAGGCGCTGCTCAAAGACAAAAATCCGTAAAACGTCACGTTTTTCGTCGCACAGTTAGGCGTAAATGTTACTGATACAAACTTTAAAAAAAATACAGAGTACACAATATTAGTTCACAAGAGAGACTTTTTTAATAATATTTCAAAAACATTATCTGGTATCATGAAAAAAAATTCACAAACAAAAGTTTTAGAAAAATTCTTTCGTTTCATACTTTTCAATATTCTATAACTACTATATGTTTTGTAATTATAAAATAGGAAATTTACGAAACTAAAGACTAGACGAAAGAAGAAGAAGAGAACTAAAACTGCGAAAAATTATCGAATTCTCATCTCGAGTTTCGTCTAAAAAGAAACGACAAGCGATTTTAGACTCTATTTGTAAACTGCAAGACATTGTTGTAAAAAACCTAAAAGTTTACAGCTGGAGCCTCAGAGCAAATAAAAAAATCAAGAGAGAATGTTGTGAACAAACAAGTGAAGCCAAACAAAACTACGCCTCGCCGTGTACAGACAATTACTCACACATCGAGGTAACTATGAAACTACGCCTTGGCTTGACAGTCAAACTATGGCGGCGCAACAGCGACGCACTCACACATGTATAAAAAACCGGCTTCACTTGACTGTTCAACGACATTCCCTCTGGATGTTTTTATTTGCTCTGAGGTTGGAGCGTCTTAAACAATTTAATATTTGAAGCTATTACAATAATAATACACTCTGCAGCTGAAAACGTCTTCATCTAAGCGTGGTTAATTTAAATTTATAATGTCATCAAGCACGTAATATTATAGCTAATTTTGTAATAAAATAGATGCATTAATTTTGTGTATAAGTTCATATATTATGTAGGCCGGGTGGTTTCGGAGTTTTTAAAGCGCTTGAAAGCCTTAATTTTGTGATTAGGAGTCACTTCAAATAAAGGCCAAGCAGGTTGTAAAATTTAATTTCGGGGC
Organism: Hypomecis punctinalis; assembly: GCA_949316475.1. Lineage (NCBI taxonomy): Eukaryota > Metazoa > Arthropoda > Insecta > Lepidoptera > Geometridae > Hypomecis > Hypomecis punctinalis. Next base: position 21,319,854 of record OX438797.1, read on the forward strand.
AAATATCTTTAACTTTTGATCGGTTTGATTCATACTTGCAAATTTTGTTAAAGTTTAGATTTCGATCTTGTTATTTGAAGGAAGAAACTAACTATTCATCGTTGACGACTAGTAAATTCTAAAAATAACCTGTGAGCTGTTTTGATTTTCTTTATTGAAAAATGTAACCTGTACGCGACCAGCGATATCCAAATCAACAAACGATTATGTACCTACGTAAAATTATATTTCATCCGAACAGATGAAAAAAAAAAAACAAAAATTTGTAACTAAAGAACATAAATATTCTATAAAAATCATTTTTTCCAATGCCTTTTTGATAACTTTTTAAGGCTTAAACTTGAGGAAACCGCTTTGAAGCACTTTCGATCCTTAAGGCCTCGTGTGGCGATTTCCGCAATTTTCTTAAGAGACTTCTTATTTTCAAGAAGCTCTTCCGTTCGCTCCTTTGTTTTGTAGATTTTGTAACTTTCAGGGTTCCTTAGCATTTCCTGTACAAGACGCCTGTATTGTGACGAAAATTTAGTAAAGAATGAAATACATTTGAAAAGTTGTTACGGACGGATTATAACAATAAGTTGATATAAAGGAGGGGATATTTATCTTTATACTTCCCAAGCGTGAAACTACGGAATCTCGCAATAGAATACGAATAAAAATAATGTAATCAAGTCGCGGAAGTTTTAAAAATAATATTTGCTATCTCTCATATATACCTACATAGTATGTAGTTAACTTCCTGGAGCGCGAGAGAATGTTTTTAAAAACTAGAAATTAAACAAAGGTGTTGCCGATGCAAAGGCACTATAATTAATGAATAAAATACACTGAGAAATCTTACAGGCTAACTTACTCATCTAGGTGGTCTTATTCGCAGAAGCTTACTCAGCTCTACCGATAAGACCGATCCCCGGTTCGCTACTGCGAACGGGCCGCTTATCGCTAGTATCAAGTTACGTGGGAGAGAACATATTGCTTAGAGTACTAAAGGTTCTGTTCGATGAGCGAACATAACTTCTCCCTCCCTAAGCGAAAAATTATCGGAGCGCTCGATTTTAGAGGGATTCCGATAATTTTGAATAAAAGGGGTAATTTTGGTGTACGAAACATAAAAAATAATCAAAACTATACTTAATACTACTAATCCTAATGCTATGACACTGATTGTAGAGTCTTTTTCTCGTTGTCGCCGAAAACTTCACTGTTCTTCAAGGCAAAGGCCATGTATTTAACTTCGTCCAGTGCAATCTCTCGCATGTTGAGTGCATGTGCACTGAATAGCTCTTCGGTCGCGCGCAGTTTGGGTAAGTTGATGGTGGGCAGTGGCTTCCCTGGATCTGACTCGGTGTAAAGACGGTGGTGACGGATGGTCGTCCCGTTGACAGTGACATCACAGGGCCTGTTCAGCGTGACGATGTGCGTCCCGCAGATCTGCTGCTTTGAAGCTTCTTCGCCGCAGGTCTCTGTGAGGGTTGTTTCCGATCTGGTGTATAGTATCCAGTTGTTTCTATCTATTTTCTGCAGCTTTACGTCCTCGACGTGGATGGGGTGCTGTTTGCAGATGCCAGTGGTGTCCTCGAACCTCATGAGTTTTTCCTCGCAGGAGGGTCCGCTGTATGGGGCGCGGTTGTCATCGTCGCAGAGAAACTCGTCTCCAGCAGCGAGTGAGCGGCACGGCTTCACGATCGGCTGATACTTCAGCCCTTTCGCCAATAGGAATGGGTACTTGGGAAATATGGCAACGGTTAGGTTTTCAGGTTTGAGGAGAATGGGTAATGTGTACATTTTGAAATAGTTATACGTAACATTATCGGTCAGAGGGATTTCCAAAATAAAGGTAATTTGGTCTTTTTTGATAAAAGATTTTACATCAATGGTTTCCTCAATCTTAATTAAATTAAATTCGCTGGGTACATATACCAGGTTCCTAGATTCTGCTATCAGGTTCAAATGGTATAGCAGTTCGGTGGAGTTAATTATGGCCTGATGTAGTATAGAGCCCTTGCTTAGAGCTAGAGCGGTTTCGATTTCACTTAATCTAATGAATATAGTCCTAAAACTACTTATGAATAAACTATATAGTCCTAACGCATAAGATGATATACCTAAATTATTTTCTCGGATAACAGTCTCCTTAAGGGTAGTTTCAACCCTTCTTAGACGGGAATCCATCGTTAGGGAGTTTTGCTGAATTAACTCTGTGGCGTTTACTAAGCTGTCTAGCATTTTAGTGACAATGGTGATTTTCTTTGACAATATAACTTGATTATGACTCGATTCTGAGGTCAACCGATCATACTTAAGGGCGTCCTCATGGTCTAAGTTGCCTGTTACAATCTTAATAATGGATCCTAATGGGTTAAGTATCCCACGTTTGACTCGTTGAGGAATTAATTGGTGATACTTGTCTATGGTTATGTCGCGCATGTATTCTGCGTGCATAAACATTCCTATGAATTCGTGCGGGAACGTTTTGTTAGATGAAATTAATTGCTGGAATTCTGCAAATTTTGAAATTACTAAGTTTAAATCGGTCCAAATATTGTCTAACCTAATAGTTTTTAGAATTGTCCAACTGTCGGTTTGCATGTGAGCTTGACCTTTCTTTACTGGCAGGAGTCCCGGATTCCCTTCAAGATTTTGCAGATGAAGGGCGACTGCTGCTGTTGCTAGCATCGCGCTGCACCACCTGCGGAGGTCGTTTAATATTTTTAATGGGTGCTTTACTATTTTTCCTCTCGGTTTCTACTTTGACAGGGACAACATTTTTCTCGACAGAGCCTATTACTTTAGCCTTTTTATAGCGAGGTTTTTCTTTACTTTTCCTCTTATTTATGTCCTTTACGAACACTACTTCTGGGAGTTCTAAGTCGGCCTCCCCACCTCGTTTCGTCCTAACTTTTTCCTTGTCCGCCTTAAGTTTTTCAGATATGTGTGTGTACAGGTGTTTTGTTCGTTTACTGTGGTCTTTTACTAACTGCTGTGTATAAGATTTTTCAAATTCTAAGTTGAACGGGTTGTCTGTGTCGGTATGCCCGAAGACAACTTCGAAGGGCGTTAAGCCCGTTGCAGTATGTATGGTATGGTTGTAAGCCATGATGGAATAAGTCATGACAGACGCGGCGTCTGTGCATTTCTGTTCGTACTTAGCCAACCTATAAATTTCTATTAAGGTCGAGTGGAACCGTTCTACAAGGCCCATGGAATTAGGGTTGTTGACAGTGCCTATGTGTCTCTGTATTTTGTGTAAGCTAAGGAATTCTTTCAGGAGTTCGTTGTTGAACTCTGTACCGGGGTCAGAACTGATTTTCTTTGGTATCCCGTAAAATGAAAAGTATTTCATGAGGGCTCTTACAACTTCAGGGGTGGATTTGTTTGGGATTTCGAATGCTTGGCCTAGCTTACTAAACGCGTCTATGAGAGTAAGGTAATACTTTCCCTCGATGCTGAAAAGGTCGATGAAAATTTCCTGAAAGGGTGCATCTTGGGTCTGAGTAAGCTGCAATACGGGTTTTATTGGTTTTCGATCGTATTTGGTTTTCTTACATGCATCACAGTTATTTATCACGGCTGAAACGGTTTCTTGCATTTTGTCCCAGTAGTAAGTCCTACGAAGCCTAACTAATGTTTCTTTAATACCACGGTGACAGGTCTTTCCTTCGTGATATTTTATTATTATTGCTTTTTGTTCATTTTCGTCGTCTACGTAAACTACTCGCTCTGTACACTCGACTAGATTTATTGTCCCTTTCCTAAAGATTTCTATCACGGTTGTGCTAAATTGTTTACGGTGCTCTGGATTCTCGAAATAAATAAAGAGTTTTGCTTTCGGCTTAGCGTATTCCTTCAGAAAGTTTTTGACTAATTCGGGGTTGTTAATAGGCAAGAAAACTTCCAAAATTTTGTGTCTCCTTACGGAAATATCTTTGACATGAAGTTCGTTTTTTAGCCATGAGTATACCAGAATTTGGTTGGGTTTGGTATCAATGGCCTCGTGAAGGATTGGTATCCCGGTGGAGTCCATATCTTCAGCAGAGTGCACTGTGTGCGTCCTACTACTGGCTGGCGGGGACGGAATAACCGGTCTCTCTATTTCTAGCTCGGGTAACGATATGGTGGACTCGTCAGAATCAGAGAGGGTCACAATGGACATCGTGTCGCTGTCGTCAGATAATTCCATGGTTGTTAGATTTTGTTGTGTTTGCCTACTCGTCTGTGGTTTAGGTTCTTGGTCACCTACGTTCACTACCATTGAGTCATCGTCGGTCAAGGCGTTAACCTTAACTCTGCTTAGGGCGTCAGCGTTAGTGTTTTGTTTCCCCTTTTTATAGATTATTTCGAAGTCAAAGTCCTGGAGGCGTAACCTCCATCGTGTCAATTTACTATTGGGGTCTTTCAGGGAGTTTAACCAAGCTAAGGGTCGATGGTCTGTATAGATGAAGAATTTTCGTCCATACAGGTAGGGGCGAAAATGTTTTGTTGCCCAGATAATAGCGAGCAACTCTCGCTCTATTGTGCTGTAACGAGATTCTGTGTCGCTTAAGGTACGGCTCGCGTACGCGACAGGTTTATCACTGCCTACTTGTCCTTGGGAGAGAACTGCTCCCAAGGCTACGTTCGAAGCATCTGTTGTCAAGATGAAGGGTTTGTCATAGTCGGGGTACTGTAAGAGGGGTGCATGTGTCAAGAGTTCTTTGCATTTATTTAACGCGTCAATGTAATTTTGGTCTACTATAACCTTATTGCGTTTTTTCAAGCACGAAGTCAGCGGTTGTGTTATTTTTGCAAAGTTGGGGATGAAGCGTCTGTAGTAACCTACAAGTCCGAGGAAACTTTTGATTTCCGTCGTAGTCCGCGGGATTGGGAAATTCATTACGGCTTTAATTTTGTCATCATTTGGTTTTAGGCCGTCCTTGGTGATGATGTGTCCCAGGTACAGCACTTCCCTACGTAGGAATTCAGACTTCCCTAACTGTACCTTTAAATTGGTTTCTCTAAGTCGGTCGAAAACTAGTCTAAGTTTTTGGATGTGCTCCTCTAGGCTGGACGAAAATATGATTACGTCATCAAGGTACACCATACAGTGTAGTCCTTGCAGTCCTCGCAGGATATGGTCCATTGTACGCTGGAAGGTCGCGGGGGCTGTTTTCAGCCCAAACGGCATTCTTAAAAACTCGAAATGGCCGTTTTGCGTACTGAAAGCTGTTTTCTGTCTATCTCGCTCTTCTACCTCAACCTGGTGGAACCCACTGGCTAAATCGATTGTACTAAAGTACGTGCTTTTACCTAATTTGTCAAAAAGATCACTGATGTTCGGTAATGGGTATTTGTCGTCTATTGTAATCTCATTCAAGCGCCTAAAGTCAATTACAAGTCGCCATTTTTGTTCCCCGGACGCGTCCCTCTTTTTCGGCACTAAATGCACTGGGGCATTCCAGGGGGAGTGTGACTCCTGGACTATGTTGTCCTGTAGCATTTTATTTACTTGATGGTTTATTTCTTCCGCTTGAGCGGGGGCCTGCCTGTAGGGTTTTACATAAATTGGGTCCTCATTCTTTGTCCTAATCTTATGTTTTACTGCGTTGGAAAAGGTCAGGGGTAATTCGTCACAATGAAAGATATCTTTGTACTCATTGCAGAGCCTGTAAATTTTTTCATGTTCCTCAGGGTTAGTGTGGTCTAGTTTTAACTTGTCCAAATTTTCAGTCAGTATTCTGTCTGTTTGTGGGTCAGTAGTAATCACATTAGTCGCATTGAGGTCGCATTGGGTAGTCTCGTATTTAGTCACCTGTAAAGGTCGTTTTACTGTAAGAGTCACTATTTCCTCTGATGTGTTTTGTATTACGGTGGTTGCGTATCCGTTAATGCAGTTAACTAGGGCACTGGGCATTCGTACACCAGGGCCAAAATTTCGGTAGTCTAATACAGCCTCACCGGAGTGTTGGTCTATTGGTATTCTGACACGTTGTTCTGATCGGGGTTGCAACTCTATTTCATAGTCCAAATTTGTATTGATGATCGGGATCTGAGTTGTTTTTGTTCTAAGCACGGAATGCTTTAAGTCTATTACGGCACCAAGTTGTCTTAGTAAGTCATTTCCTATCAGTCCGTCATATTTTGAGTCAACGTTATACAGGTAAAACTTGTGGTTGTCATCTGTTCGGAATGTTGGCAGAAGTGGAATTTCGACTACTTCGCTATGCCTACTAGATGCATGCGTACTAACTACCTCGAAGGGTTCGTTCCTAACGCTCTCGTAGAAGAATTCATATGCTTTCTGAGGTTTCAAAAATGATCTAGTACTACCCGTATCGATCATTAATTTTGCGTCTATTTCAGGGATGTAAATGTGGGGTAGTTTTAGTGTGGGGTCGCAATTTAGCTCTATCACTTCTTGTCCTCTATGGAGGCCTGTGCTGTAAAATTTTCAGCCAGCACTTCTTGTGCTGCATCTGTCAGTGGGGTCTCATATGTCAAGTCGTTGTTGTATGCGTCGTATTCGAAGTCGTTTGTAGGGTCGTAATATTCGTACTGTCCGTACATGTCATTTTCGTGGTCATAGGGATAAGCATCGTCATGGTAATTATTTTGTTCGTCGTCGTGACCGGTTATTTCGTTGAGCTTAAATCCAGCAGGACGGGCGGTCCTCATGGATACGTCGCCGGATTGCAAGTGCGGCGGGTTAACTTGTTGAGGAGGTTGGTAGGGTGGCTTGTAGCCAAATTGAGGTGGCTTATACCCGAATTGGGGTGGCTTGTACCCGAATTGGGGTGGCCTATAACCTAGCTGAGGGGTCGTCCCTAATTGGGGTCTGAACCCTTGCTGCGGTGTTGATTGCTGGCCTAATTGCGGGCGATAACCGAACTGAGGCGCGGAGCCTAGCTGAGGGCGGTAGCCAAATTGGGGCGCGGAGCCTAGCTGCGGGCGATAGCCAAATTGGGGCGCGGAGCCTAGCTGCGGGCGATAGCCAAATTGAGGCTGTGCGAACCCTGAAACCGGTGGCCTATTTAAATTTTGGTTCCCAGGTATACCGAACTGGAATTGAGGCGCGGGAATCGCGGGTCTCATGGTATTCTGGCTACTGGGCATTGAAAACTGAGATCTTAGTAATTTTGACTTCATATTGTATTGTTCCTGGAAGTTTACCTCTTCAAGTACAATTTTTAGAGCGTCTTCCAGTGAGGTTGGGTTTTTTAACCTAACCAACCGAACCATTTGCTCGGGCAAATTATAAAGGAAGACGTTTAATGCTGTATGATCATAAATGATCTTCTTCGCGACTCTCATTTCTTCTGTGTTGGATTGAAAAACTTTGGATATTAGAATGGCTTTAACATCTTGTATTCTACTGCAGAAGTCTAAATAAGATTCATGGTTTTTCATTTTAAGTGTTTCTAATTCTATGGCAACGCACTCCTCACTCCGAGGGTCACCAAAATGTTGCACTAGAACTTCTTTTAATTCGTTGTAAGTCGTGAAGTCGCTTCGCTCGCTAATAACGGCGGCGGCCTTCCCAGTTAATTTGCTCGTAATGCATTGCATGAGAAACTCGTTACGTGTGGGCGTGCCCTGTAGTTGTCGGAGGACATATTCACACTTCCTCATGAACAGATTTAATAATTTAGTCTCCCCATTGAAGACAGGGATTAGTCCTAGCATTTCTTTTGGGATTTCCGTTTGTGCAAGAGCGCCAACCCTATGTTCTTGCGCCATTTTAACTAATTATATTTTAACACAACTACACTAAAATAATTCACACTTAATTTAAAGTCTGGGTAGAGTCAATATCGAAACTATTACTTAATATTAATTATTCTTAATTAACACAATTTAACCGATTTGAGATTAAATTTTCCGACACTATACTATTACTAAATATCCTTAATTAACACAATTCAATCGATTTAAGACCAAATTTTCCAAAACTACAATGAACACAAGCAAATCTGACCGATGACCAAGGTCTAAATTTACAATATTCGAGGAAAAATGGGGGTGTGAGGTTAAGGATGGCGAAAAAGGCTTACTCACCAACCGACCTGCATTTTCTGCGCCCGTAGATAACTTATTTGTTTGGTTCGTATGGATAGCCGGAACGGATATCACTGACTTGAGTATTAACACCGTTTACTTAATACTGCACAACGCGGGGGAAATTCACCGAATTTACGAGCGAACTTTTCGCGCTGGCAGCAGCCGACTATCCTACCGGCTGCGCCAGTTAACTTCCTGGAGCGCGAGAGAATGTTTTTAAAAACTAGAAATTAAACAAAGGTGTTGCCGATGCAAAGGCACTATAATTAATGAATAAAATACACTGAGAAATCTTACAGGCTAACTTACTCATCTAGGTGGTCTTATTCGCAGAAGCTTACTCAGCTCTACCGATAAGACCGATCCCCGGTTCGCTACTGCGAACGGGCCGCTTATCGCTAGTATCAAGTTACGTGGGAGAGAACATATTGCTTAGAGTACTAAAGGTTCTGTTCGATGAGCGAACATAACTATGTACTACCTCTGTTTGCTTGGTTTCCCGAAATCGAATATCCTGAGGGATTTTATTAAGAATTACGATGCGCGCGCGCGTGTGTGTGTGTGTGTGTGTGTGTGTGTGTGTGTGTGTGTGTGTGTGTGTGTGTGTGTGCGTAAGTGTGTGTGTGTGTGGGTGAGTGAGTGTGATATTTCTTATTGCAGGGCTTATAGCGTAGTTTTACTAAGTGTTTCTTTAACGCTTAGGTTTGACAGTTGGTTCACTTGTTAAGTTACATAAACCTTACAAAAGCAACTTATATGTTCAGGTAAGGGCGGTCAATTACAATATTAGTAAGGATAAGGAACAGTTACATGTAAGTATGGCTATGGTTATGGCAAACATCTAGACTATTACCCCGGGGACTATCGCCTAACGACCTCTATAAATTAGTTTTGTTTACATAACAGGAATCGGGTCCGCGAAAGGGTTAGGGTATTCGCGCATGATCATGTTTGTACGGTGAAAATTATGGGCTAGATATCTATATACAGGGTTATTCCTAATCAATTAGCATCCTTTTAGGGGCTTATTCTGTACATCAAAACTTGTTTTTGTTCTACGACTTTTGTCAAAACTCAAAAACAAAACAACAGCTGTTCCATACATTTTGCCGCGGGTGAACGATATTTTTCTATGGAACAATATTTTTTTTAGTTTTGAAAAAAAAATCGCAAAACATAATTTGTCAGTTTTGATGTATTTCCTCCTAAAATTATGCTAATTGATTAAGAATAATGTATAAAAATTAGTACCTAGTGGTAGTCTTGCGAAAGGCTGAACCGACATGGCTAATTTTGATCTTGAAATATTTGTGGAAGTTAAGGGAAGGTTTGAACAGTGAGAAAATTTATAACAATTGCGAGACAAATATTAAAAAATAAAAACATTTTCCCATACAAAATGTTCCTGCTTGTAAAAGTTGTCATTGATAGTTGACAAATGGGTTAGATGCAGTTTACCGGGTCAGGTAGTATAAAATAGAAATAGATAGTCATTTATTGTGAAAGAGTTTGTGAGCCAATTTGCATGTTTTAGTTTTTGACACCAAAAGGAGGCTTATATCCATTGGCATAGCTAAAAATTTTCTCTAGGAGAGGCAACTCTTTTAAATTTTCTGGAGTGGACTAGACTTATGATGATGATGATGAAGTAAGTAGTCAAATGGACTCCTACTACAGCTATCTCATATTTATTTTGCAAATTTTATTTCAGGCTCGTGTGCAGGCAGGAGATACCAAAAAATATGTCAGTACCTACTTTGATTCAATGATTTGACAACCCTTGAGCTCTTTGAAGGGTAGGTATGGGGTATACCTGAACTTAATGTGTGTAATAATTGTCGACCAAAGCCATAAGGGCTACAAACGACGTGTTGAGTTATAGTAAATATAGTTTCTCATGATTATGAATCTTGAGTAAATCGCATTATTGCATGATCACCGTCATAAACTGTGATGTCTAATACTAATCTTAAGTTATCTCTAAGTAAAGTTCTCTAGGGCTTACACGTAGTTCCTCACATTTTTGTTTCATCGTCTCTACGAGTTTTTCTTGTATGGCAGAAATTCTTCGGATTTAACTAGTTGATCAAATTATTTTTCGCCTAATAAGCATTACCGACTTCGACCGTGTACAAAATTCGAATAAATAATAAATAAATATTTTGGGACATCTTACACACGGCATCTGACCCCAAACTAAGCAAAGGTTGGGTGCCAGAGACTGATATACCTACTACATGTACTTATTTCTAAATACATACTTATAATAGTAACTAAATAACGCCCAGACACAGAGCAAATGATTATGTTCATCACATAAATACACATATTTGCCCTAGGTGGGGATCGAACTCACGCTTCTTCGATCCAGAAGTTAGGGTCACTAACCACTAAGCCACCGAGGCAGTAGCAGGAATAGTTCGCATGAATAAATAAATCATCTATGTAGTAGTTTTAACCAACTTTCAAAAAGGAGGAGGTTCTATGTTCGTTTGTATGATTTTTTTCTGTGTGTTCATCGATAATTACGCCAATTGTGAACCAAATCGAAAAAAAATCTTATTTGTTCCGAAGGGTTTGTTCTCGATACGACCAGTATTTAAATTTTACGGATATTAACTGAGCCGTTTTAGAAAAAAACCGGACAAGTGCGAGTCAGGCTCGCACATCGAGGGTTCCGTACAAATCCAGAAAATTTCACAAAATTGGGAAGTAAGTTGTTAAAATCTCTAAACTTTAACCACCTACAAAAAAGTTTTTTTTCTGGTCATACATCGAAAATTACACATTGTTAAAATAATTGAAAACCTGTTTAAGCATGTGCCAATGAAGTTCTTTTATACCTATATGATACCTTACATGATACGATTTACTCACTTTGAATTCTGAACCCAAATTTTGTGAACTTTGAAGCCCTATTTTTTTGGGATTTAAATAAAAAAGTATAGTTTTCAGATTTATTCCTATATGTTTACTCTGAGACAATGCTTCTCGCCAAATTTCTAAGTTCTATGTCAACGGGAAGTACCAGCTGTAGGTTTTGATTTTTGTGAGTGTCGAAATATGCGGTTTTTTACGACATAAACGGCTCTAACTTTTTTAAACGATAATTGAGAAGATTTTCTTTTACACAACTGTAAGAAACCATAGATATACGTATACAGTTTAAATTTCAACTCGATATCACTACGCGTTCTCGAGATACAGAGTCTTGACAAACACACAGACGGACAGACGGACAACAAAGTGATCCTATAAGGGTTCTGTTTTTACGTTTGAGGTACGGAACCCTAAAAATCAACAATAATGTAAGCAACTATAAGCCGTGGTGGTCTAGTGATAGTAACACCCGACCTGCATTCGTGAGGTCGTGGGTTCAAATCCCGATCCCGTACCAATGAGTTTATTTGGAACTTATGTACGGAATTTCACATCATTGGTTTTTCGGTGAAGAAAAACATCGTGAGGCAACCTGCATACGTCAGTAGAAGAAATTCGATGGCGTATGTGAATCCACCAACCCGCACTGGGCCAGCGTGGTGGATATGGCCCAATCACCCTTCGTGGGTAGGCCTAAGTCCTGCAGTGGACTATTAAAAAGGCTGGTACAGTACAGAGGTACAGTAAGCAACTCCAGCGAAATATTCAAATTTTGTACATCATGGAAGGCGGTTTTGCCATTCTTGCAAAAAAAAAGATTGATGATTTTTCAAAAACGACTGAGGTAGCTGATTTTAATAAAATTTAAGTGGAAACCTCTAAGTATGATCTATCAACGAAAAAAATAATCACTTAATTCAGTTTATAATCTAGTGGCGATGTAATTGCGTAACATACTCGATGTTTATTGCGATCTAATTAAATAAATAAATAATAAATAAATATTTGGAACATCTTACACACGTTTTACCAGCCAATTTCAGGGTCAGTCTAATAGAAGTGACCAAATACCAAGCTAGAAAACGCCACTTTTTAGCAGCTACTTAAAAATAAGTCTAAGTCTTTATATTTACAAAAACCACAGCAGTAAAAGATTAAAAGCTTCCTCTGAACGACAAAGGCAAGTTTTGATTAGAATCCAATATTACTGAACACGGACCTTACAGAGCCATTAGGGAACTTGTAATCCCTTAATTGTGCCAGATATATTTGAATATGCGTAATCTGACCTATAATTGTAGTTCGACGACATACAGGGAAATGAGGACAAATATTGTACCAATTTCGGGCATTGAACTAGAGGCGGTTTCAGACTAGCGTTATAAACGCGCGTATAGATTCGATTTTGGAAGCGCGTGTAGACGCGTATACGCGCGTCTTTTGGCACACTCGCAACGCGTACGAGCATTAACGCTCGTATAAGCGCGAGCCTCAGAATCCATGTTGGTCTTCTTCTTCGTGTCGATGATCCAAATAATATTAGAATGAGAATTTATAAGGTCTATTCCCAGTGCCTCGCCACTGCCACTCCGCGAGGGGAGGCATCGTAAACATCCTGAAGTGAGCAGGTATTTGGGCAGATAGGGCATAAGAAAAGATGTTGCATATTTTGTATCGGAGCACCGCACTGGAAATGTGCGCTTTCTGCGAATCCCCATTTCACCAGATTTTCCTTACAGCGGCCCACTTGGGTCTGGAGTCGATTAAGAGACTTCCACGTGGGCCACGGGAGGTTACCGCCAGCTGGGAGTTCTTCGGAGGGCACCATGTAATCGGCTGGTGTAGGGAGCGTGTTTTTCCATAATTTAAGACGGGCTTCGTGGGAGTGCTTATCCAGTGAAGTAGTTCCTGTGAGGAAACTATTTCGGGGCTTTTGAGGCGGATGTGTGGTGGGTTGATCCGAACATGGGGTGCCTAGTATCAGACTTGCTGTTTTTGTTTTTCTGAAGCACCAGCTATGTGTCTACGGGTGGATGTTTGGTGTGGTTAATAGTTCCATGTTGGTACTGACACGATATACTACCAATACGTGCGAACACGCCGAAATACGAGTATGCCCGTTTACGCGATTCCGGTTCTATAACGCGCGTGTGTAAGCGCGTGTGCCGGAAAGACCGTATACGCGCCGAAAAATACGCTAACCTGAAACCGCCGTGTCATTAAGATAGGTACGCACACAGAAGTCTTATTTCTTGGGGCGTAGGTGTATGCGTTACATCTTGACAGATATCAGGGGCTCTGTAGTCTGATTTTTCAAATTTGCACGGTTTGGTTGTGTAAGGAACTTGTATAGAGAATTCGCAACTTCCGTAAACAATAAAGTGTTTTCATACAATTTATCAAAGTTCCGTATATTTATTTATCTGAGCAAAACACATGGGTACAATTAGAGTGTATATCTAATTAGTCACATGTCACCCTGTTACATAGAGCATGACTGATTAAAATAATTGAGAATACAGTGTACTTAGTAGTATTCTAATAAGGACGTAAGTAACAATTTTATCATAATGTAAGACTAGGATTATTCAACATTGTCTGAATAATTATTAGATATACATTTTTTTTAAATTTACAGATATATATATATAATATTTATACTGTTAGACCTAAGCTGAGATCAGAATTTATCATTTAAAAATTCACCTATGTCATAATAACAATTTTGTATTAGGAAGTGTCGTAGTTTCGTTTGAAAGGATTTGTCTAAAATTTCTTTTTTTATTGTATCTGGGATTTTACTATAAATTTTTATGCACATATATTCAAGGCCTCTTTTAAATATTTCTAATTTTGGTTTTGGTAGTAAAAGTTGCTCATTTCTTCGAGGGTTATTGCATTAGTTGTACATATTTATGTTCTTTCTAACGAATATTTCTGTTTCTAGTATGTAGATACGTTTCTAGTATGTATACCTTTCTAGACGTTGAAGTTGGAAAATTAGGCCTCTGTTTTGGAACCTCTATCTACGTATGCGTAAATGGTCAGGAGACCAAGCAAGAGGAAGGGCGAGAATTGAATATTTTTGGTAAGTATTGCAAACGGGATAGCGAAGTATGCAATTTGAAAAGTCAGTTTCTATGATTGAAAAATTGAGTCCCAGTCGTGACGTGTGATCTCAAGAAATCATCAATTTATTTATGTTTACCGACTGAAAGAGGAGATACTATGTTTGTCTGCATGTTTTTTTGTAAATGTTCATCGATATTTTCGTTAAATGTGAAACGATTCCGAGGGAGCCGTGGTGGTCTAGTGGTAATGACACCCGCTTTGTAATCGTGAGGTCGTGGGTTCAAATAACGGACCCGTACCAATGAATTCCTTGGAGTTTATGTACTGAATTTCACACCACTGGCTTTTCGGTGAAGGAAAACATCGTGAAGCAACCTGCATACGTCCGTAGAAGAAATTCAATGGCGTATGTGAATCCACCAACCCGCACTGGGCCAGCGTGGTGGATATGGCCCAATCACCCTTCGTGGGTAGGCCTACGTCCTGCAGTGGACTATTAAAAGGCTGGTACAGTGAACCGATTAAAAAAAAAATAGCCCAAAAGAATAGACTTTCTAACTTGCCGAAATCGGTTGAGCCGTTTTTGATAAATCAACATGAAAGTACGTTGATGTCACATCGATTCGTGCAAACTCGATGGAAGTCGGTGTTGCAATTTTATGCCAAAAATAATTATTGTTTTAAATGTGCAGTAAATATTTTCTAGTAAAAATAAACGTAGGTATATATTTAAAACTGTACAATCTTAGCTGTAGAACTTTTCTGCAGAAATAGCATTAGGCATATCCTTAAATAAGATTGAAAGCGTTTTGCAGCCAATTTTCAGTCTTGATTAATTCATTTTTAAAAATCATAATCATCCATCAGCCAAAGGACGTCCACTGCTGGACTTAGGCCTCCCCTATGGATCACCAATAAGACCGGTTGGAAGCGGCTTGCATCCAGCGCGATTCTGCGGTCTTTATGAGGTATCCGTCTACCTTGTGGGTGGACGTCCTACGCTGCGCTTGCCGGTACGCGGTCTCCACTCGAGAACTTTTCGACTCCATCGGTCATCAGTCCTCCGCGCTATGTGCCCTGCTCATAGCCATTTCAACTTGCTAATCTGTTGGGCTATGTCGGTAACTTTGGTTCTTCTAAGGATTTCTCATTTCAGATTCGATCCCGCAGAGAGACTTCGAGCATAGCCCTCTCCATAGCTCGTTGGGCTACTTGGAGCTTACTAATAAGGCCCATAGTGAGAGACTACGTTTCTGTGCCATAAGTCATCACTGGCAACACACACTGGTCGAAAACTTTCGACTTGAGGCACTGAGGTATGTCGGACGAGAAGACGCTACGCCGAAACGAACGCTGCCCATCCGAGTTGGATTTGGCGATTGGCCTCTTTGTTGAAGTCGGACCTACCTAACTGGACTACTTGTCCTAGGTAGACGTACGAGACGAGACGTAATCATAATAAATAAAATCAATTATCCTACTGCTAAGTATGTATGACTATAGGCCTCTTTCTGGTAGAGCCTTCTGCATCAGTCCTTTAACAGTCGTGTCCACGCTTAGATCCCTTACGGCTTAGATGGTTAATCGACTCCGCGCCACAACTGAAGTCTGGCAAAATTCTGGAACTAACGTAAAATATCCAAACGTATCTGAAAACTTTGATTGTGGCGTCTTGTCAGGCTTCCCTAGAGCCGAGGAGAAGGTATATCGTCGACGTCGTGATGTAAAACGACTGACACTTTGCTTAGGACTTAGGCTTTGTCTAGGACGGCTAGCATACGCACCTTGACATAACTTTAACGACGTATCAAAACGATATAAAGTTATAAGTGCCGCCTGTATATAGATATCTGTATAATTTTCACACGTTTTAAATTTATATCGTGGTGCGTATACAGGGTTATTGTTAATCAATTAGCATCGTTTTAAGGGCTTATTCTGCACATCAAAATGAACAACTTTTGTTCTGCGACTTTAAACAAAACAGCTGTTCCATACATTTTGTCAAGGGTGAATGATATTTTTCTATGGACTACATTTTTTTTTGACAAAAGTCGCAGAACAAAAGTTGTTAGTTTTGATGTCTAGAATAAGCCACTAAAAAGAAAATAATAATACATATTTTGAGACATCTTACACACGGCCTCTGACCCCAAACTAAGCGAAGCTTGTGATATGACTGCTAGAGACTGATATACTACATATACTTATTTTTAAATACATACTTATATAGATAGTAACGAAATAACGCCCAGACACAGAGCAAACACTTATGTTCATCACATAAATATTTGCCCTGCGTGGGGATCGAACCCACTCCTCTTTGATCCAGAAGTTAGGGTCACTAACCACTGAGCCACTGACGCAGTCAAATGCTGGTGGTGGCAGTCAGTATGATAATTGATTAAAAATAACCCTGTTTAACTGATATCTGTAGCATTTTCATACGTTTTAAACTTATGCCACGGTGCGTATATAATATTTATGCTAGATAATGGCCTCCATTTTATTACTGCTTTGCCCTACCTATCACTTCACCTTGCCACGTGTCATATCCAACTCCATGGAAACTAGGTTTTGATAGTTTGTCTTTCTATTACAGGCAAGTAATATAATGAATATAACAACTACCTATAAAAGCGTACTACATATTTTTTTATGCCAAAAAAAATTAAGTCATAAAATCAAGTCCACAAACATACGTCCGTTTTATGACCCCCATAAAATATGTTTTATAACCGAACATTTTTGGTCCAGCGATAGTGTTTAAGACATTAATTTTATATTTTTCAGTAGTGAGCAATAAAATGTTGATGATGCTGTGTTTTAGTTTATTTTAGGCGGGAATGGTATGAGCCCTGCCAAAAAAAAAATCTGAAAAAAAACGAGGGAAGAAAAACTGCAAGTTTCTTAAAAAAAAACATTTGCTTAGAAGGAACATATTTTTGGAATACATACATAAATACTTCATAAGGTATGATTCCAAACTTTGCTGCAGGCAGCAGCAACACTGCAGCAGTGGTGCCGCAGCACTACTGGTCCCCATAATTATAACATCTATGAGTTTATATGAGATTACATTCCGAGCTAAGCAGCATTGTCGCGGCAGCAATATGAGGAAAAGTTATGCTGCGGCAGTACTGCTGCCTGCTGCAGCTGCATACCTTAGTAAAAATAAAATAAAATGAGCCTTTATTGCTGAGTTTACAATTTTGTTTCCTTAACTAATTACTGACTGTCGGTATTATCATTTTCCCCAGCTTGTCCTACGACAAAGGCCTCCTCTAAAGCTTTCCAGGTCCTTCTGTCTTTTGCGATTCGCATCCATTCTGGGCCAGCAACTCTTTTTAATTCGTCTTCCCATTGTTTATGTTGCCGTCCTTTGCTTCTTTTCCCATCTCTAGAGTACCATTCTGATATACTTCTTGTCCATTTTTCAGTCTTCTCCCATAACATGTGTCCTGTCCATTGCAATTTTAATGTCTTACAGACTTTCCATGCCTTAATACAGGGTTATTTCTAATCAATTAGCATCCTTCTAGGAGCTTATTCTGTACATCAAAAC
Source organism: Hypomecis punctinalis (assembly GCA_949316475.1). NCBI lineage: Eukaryota > Metazoa > Arthropoda > Insecta > Lepidoptera > Geometridae > Hypomecis > Hypomecis punctinalis. The sequence goes on from OX438797.1 coordinate 21,337,405, forward strand.
TAACAACTTTTGTTCTACGACTTTCGTCAAAACTCTAAAAATTTTTTTGTTGTTCCATAGAAAAATTTAGTTCACCCGCGGCAAAATGTATGGAACAGCTGATATTTTTTTAAGTTTTGACGAAAGTCGTAGAACAAAAGTTGTCAGTTTTGATGTACAGAATAAGCCCCTAGAAGGATGCTAATTGATTAGAAATAACCCTGTATATATAACCAAAAAAATACGTGGAGCTAAGTTTCAGTCAAAAAGTAAACCTACGAATAAATTATTATGTTTCGCCAAAAATAGTATAACTGACTTTAATCGTGTATAGGATTCGAATAGTTAATACGGATCAATGTAGTAATTTTCACATTACTGTTCAATTTTTTTCAAAAACAAAAAGATGTTCCTTCTAAGATTATTATTCATTATAGTTTATGTAAGTTTATGTATTTTATTTATATCGACATTGTATTATTATTTAGTAAATATTATTTTTTAGTTTTGATTTGTGTTGGTTCTAGTTAATTCATCTCATTGTCTATTTATTCATGCCTACTTCCCAATGTCTTCTATCTGTAGGTTGACTGGCAGATAATACTATTTAGCGTTAAGTCTTCCTTTTGTACAAATGGTGTGCAATAAAGTGTTAAATGAATATATAAATAAAAACAGTTCAGCTGGTTTGGATAAAAAAATGGTCATCTCTGAAATATGATTGACCAATCAAAATTGGTTCATAATTGGCGGAGTCATCGCGTAAAATACTTACTCGTACTTGTAAAATATACAGTCAAAGGACATGTCCACAAAATGTATGGAGGCTGGTATAATAATAATCAAAAATTCTAACCACAACACTCGTTACATTTCGAGAAAGTTCATATTTTTCTGAGTCTATTACAACAGTTAAAAACAAAAAAGAGCCCTCCGATTTTTTTAAAATTAATTTTGAATTTATTAGAAAAAATAAATATATTTGGCTCAATAGGTAGTTTATCTCTAGCAGCCCTGATTAATTAACCTCCAAATTGTTAAATAAAACCATTTTTACTAATTAGACACACTTTTAAAGTGTTTTTTGTCACATTGTACCTACTAACTGGTCACACTGGTAGGTTATTATTTTTAATTTTAGCAAATTAAGTGATGTATGTAGAAGAATCGGCTACGAATGCAACTAAAATAACGATAGAAGCACTTTATCATCGCTAAACTAGAAAAACTAATAAGCTGTATTGTTGTTTTTCATACAATTTATATTTCTCATTTTAAAAAAAATGGAGGGGTGAAAAAATCTAAATTAAATATTTTTGGGAAGCTCATAAAACAAGCTTTCAAATGATGTATATATCATCTTGGTTCGATTTTTCTCTGAATAATATACCACTTGTGGACGTCACCTTTATTTTTTTAAGTCGGTTAAAAAGATAAAATAATGGTAATGAAATATGCTTTATTGCATGACAGTTTAAAAGCTTAAAATTATTTAAAGCGACATCTATCTCGAGTGTACAAAATCCAATATCAAAACATCTCACTGTGTTTATGAAACACTACCTTGAAAATTTCCGCAGAAAATCAGAGTTACCAAAGCTTTTACTAACCATCAACAGATGTCACTCAAATAAATAAATGTTAAATATAGCTAATAATTTTACAGGCACATTTAAAGAGCGCGAAATTATTTTAATTTGGGTTAAAAAGGCAATACTTTTACAGACAAACTATAATCATATGAGGTTTCCGAAAGCTCATGTAGCGGCCATGAATAGATAGCCCTTACGAGTTACTTAAATTATTTTACATCGCTCATGTTCGGTAAGTAGGTTCTTATTACCTCCAAATGGGGCTTGTAGGTGACTAATTAGCGCTCTAGGGTAATAATGTAGCTAGAAAAGCCCTAGGGCGGTAAGTAATTAAAGAAAAACACTATTTTCTTTCAAAAAGTTCGCGTAGGTACATCTAACCATCATACTGGCAATAGGAAAGAGGTCGCTTTGCTATTCAGCCTTGTCTTCGTGTGAGTATAATAGTCATCAAATTTAAATATCAAACGGCGAAGCTCAATTTCAATAAAATGTTTTATTCTTGTACCTAATGCCGGTTTTTTTCTACTTACCTCACAAACGAGATGTAAAGCAGAATAGTAAGCTCGGGTGTAAGCATCAATTGCACCCTCGAACTATAGTCTCTAAATAAATATCTCGGGCTGCAATTGATGCCTTATAGATAATCTACTATTACAAAACAAATTTTTAGTCAGTTTATGCACGAAGCAGCCATTAATTATTACCTACCTTAATTTTAGCTAGTGGACTCTTTTGCATAAACTGGCCACTAATTTGATATAAGTATAGCTACAAGTATGTGTATATGTAAAAAATGTACCAGCCTTTTAATAGTCCACTGCAGGACGTAGGCCTACCCACGAAGGGTGATTACATATCCACCACGCTGGCCCAGTGCGGGTTGGATTCACATACTCCATCGAATTTCTTCCACGGCCGTATGCAGGTTGCCTCACGATGTTTTCCTTCACCAAAAAGCCAATGGTGTGAAAATTCCGTACATAAGTTCCAAAGAAACTCATGGGTTCAACGGGACCGGGATTTGAACCCACGACCTCAAGAATGACAGGCCAGCGCTACAACCACTAGACCACCACGGCTCAAGTAGGTATATACGAGTACCTAATTACCTATACCTCGTTGACACTAATTCATGGTCGCTAAAAGTTTTTGTAAACTTACAATGAGCAGGTAATCTTTAAATGCCAAACAATTTGAATTTTCCATGCTGACCTAGTGAATTCGCCTTAATTGATAATTAAATTAACTGATAATCAAATTATTACGCATCATTATTACATTTTAAAATCCTATACAACTACGAGTAATGTTATAAGCGCAAAAGTTTGTGAGTGTGTATGGATGTTTGTTACTCTTTTAAACTACCGAACGGATTGAGATGAAACTTTGCAAAAATAATGCTTACACATGAGAATAACCCATAGGTATAAACTTTTTTATTCCAGCAATATAAGATAAAACTAACAAAAACTTTCTTATATAAGACTTTGCCTGTCACTAAAACTAATCTATACACAAAACTAAATTTATAACATATAAAACTTAATCTAAAAGCCCCTTTGTAGACGGAAACGTGGCCAGAATGCTGGCAGCAGTGCCTCGCTGAATGGTAATGCTGAGCTTTTGACCAAAATAGACGCCAGCATTCTGGTCACGCGTCACTTCTACTAACCGCCTAGCCAAGTCTTTCGCCCCCACGGACCAAAAGGTTCAACCCCAAACGGCACAAAAAGGTATATTCTGTCCAACGACCCATAGGTTATAATTTATAAAGACATCGCGTAAAACGAAATTTGCCGGATCAGCTAGTATATAATGATTTGAAAGAAAACACTGTAAAACTTTGTCATAAGTGTACATATATTTTTCTAACAAACTAACAATAATATCATGCTACCTTTTACGGTTTGTACATATTTGTTTAAGATTCCGCACCAAAATATGACCACAGAATACTCAATAATGTCCCAGCCATTTACTTCAAGCGCTATGAAATTGATTGCTCTTATTGCTACGTTATGGGTACAGGGTTATTCCTAATCAATTAGCATCCTTTTAGGATCTTATTCTGTACATCAAAACTAACAACTTTTGTTCTGCACTTGCATTGAATGTTGGGATAAAGGAGTTGGTGCATTTGTGGCATATACACTCGCCGCCAATGTGATTTTTTTTCAAAGTTTCCGCGCACGACTAAAGTAGTGAATGAAACGCGCACGATGAAAATATAAGTAGAAAACACTTATACACACAATAAAAGTTTCGTACTATGGTACACTTACTGTAATCATATTTAAAGGGGTTTGAGCGTTTTTGTATAAAAGCTGGCATCCACCCGCCGCCGCCATTATGTTATTTTTATAAGTTTCCGCGCACAATAAAAGTAGTAGTAATATATATAATATATACTTTATTTTACTTTAGTTCCGTAAGTTTAATTAGTAATTAGCATCCTTTTAGGGGCTTATTCTGTACATCAAAACTAACAACTTTTGCTCTACGACTTTTGCCTAAACAATAAAAATCTCTGTTTCCGCGCACAATAAAAGTAGTAGTAAAATATATATATTTATAATATATATACACATACACAAACAATAAATGTTCAGTATTATAATGCCCTAAAGGGTCAGGTTCTCGAGATATTTGGATGTAAAGATCGCTGAACGAGGACTTCGCGATCTTTCAAATCGCAAATATCTCTCCCTACCCATATACTACTACTACTTTTATTGTGCGCGGAAACAGAGATTTTTATTGTTTAAGCAAAAGTCGTAGAGCAAAAGTTGTTAGTTTTGATGTACAGAATAAGCCCCTAAAAGAATATGTGTATATATATTATAAATATATATATATTACTACTACTTTTATTGTGCGCGGAAACAGAGATTTTTATTGTTTAAGCAAAAGTCGTAGAGCAAAAGTTGTTAGTTTTGATGTACAGAATAAGCCCCTAAAAGAATGCTAATTGATTAGAAATAACCCTGTATTTTGTTAGTTTTGATGTACAGAATAAGCCCCTAAAAGGATGCTAATTGATTAGAAATAACCCTGTATTTTGAATTGAACAGCAAATATATTTTTCGATTTTCCTAGTAAACAGAACCTGATATGGAGATAAAATATGGCCAACATAAAATATGATCCGGAATACTATTGAAAAACAAAAAAAAAAATTAAAAATTATTATTAGAAAACCAGAAAACCTTTTCGAACTTCCTTTGAATTTCAGTACGGAGCTAAAATTATTATACAAACTTATTGACTATCATGAATTCACCTATTATGAATAAAACTAATTAGATTTTGTTACAGTGGTTTTTTTGGGCGTGAACAAATCTATCAAAAACTGACGGTATTCTTCAGTTTTAGCTGAGTACACGATTCTGACGTTGGCTTCCTCTTTTTCACAAAATGTGTTCGTGTTTATTCCTCTTCTGTCTCCTGCAAATAAAATATCGATGATTAGTAATTACAATAGGTATTTGTAGCATTGAAATAATGTATTTATTACTTGTGGCTTGGAAAAGTGCAGAGACTTATTTATTTAAATAAATAAATATTGGGGGACATCTTACACACGGTCTCTGGCCCCAAACTAAGCAAAGCTTGTGATATGGATGACAGACGCTGATATACTACATATACTTATTTTAAATACACACTTATATAGATAGTACCTACCTAAATAACACCCAGACACAGAGCAAACACCTATGTTCATCACATAAATGTTTGCCCTGGGTGGGGATCGAACCCACGCCTCCTTGATCCAGAAGTCAGGGTCACTAACCACTGAGCCACCGAGGCAGTAATATGCTGTACTGTACTGTATCAGCCTTTTAATAGTCCACTGCAGGAAGTAGGCCTACCCACGAAGGGTGATTGGGCCATATCCACCACGCTGGCCCAGTGCGGGTTGGTGGATAGTAATATATAGTATATATAGTAGATAATAATATGCTGAAAAGTGCTCATTATTATGAACGACTTTGACTATGGGACCAACTGCGAAATCGCGAAATAATAGCGTATGTAGCGTAGTGTACCTAGCGCGGACTCAGCGGACTTTCCAGTTGCTTCCATTACCGGAAAGACAGGTTACACATTCTGACTTTTCATAATATATATAAAATACGAAATCGAAACACTTGCTTCGACTTGCCACGAAAAATAATATCTACCTATTTACAATGTAGATAGGAGAAGGTCTTTAACGGCGACTGTTTTGCCGTCCATATACATTAAGCTTGTGTATAAACCGCCCCCCTACCGCCTAAGCAATAGCAATCGTAATAGCAATCGTTTATGACTTCATTTTAGTCATTTGGCACCGCCTATGTGACGTTAGCCATCAATTGCTTTGCGCGGATTGCGAAAGCAATCGTTGAATGAACAACTTTGATGGCTAACGTCACATAGGCGGTGCCAAATGACTAAAATGAAGTCATGAACGATTGCTATTGCTTTAGGCGGTAGGGGGGCAGGTCGTGTATTTACCTTATTGTTCAGTTTTATACCTGCTAATACTTATTCTACTGAATCACTACATAGTATAAAACAAAGTAGCTCGTATTGACTAGGTAACTAAACCTGACATTGTAATCAATTTAAATATAATTTTAGAATTTTAATTTTGTAATAATAATAAATAAAGCTGCCAGTAACGTTGCACGCCTTGCATAGGCAAGTTTGTATTGAGTCTTGATTATATTATATCTAGGTATCACATTTGTAACATGCAAACTGCAATAAAAATTTTGACTTTGACTTTGACTTTGACTTAGCTTCCCGCTGTGTCCCTTATGTATGCTTATATCTTTAAAACTAAACGCGAAGGATTTTCGTGCGGTTTTTTTTTAATAGATATAATGATTCACGAGGTAGGTTTACATGTATAATACAGGCAGCGGGGCGCGTCACTGGTTTATAATATATGTAGAAAGAAAAACCCACCACAAACAATGATATCGTTCTTGGAGTACTTGTACTCGGCGACCAGATCTGGCCTCAGGAACATGGTGACGACCGCCGGGTCCAGCGCCTGCCAGCTAGCCTCCTGCGCCAGGGCGACCTGCTCGAACTTATTCTGGGCTTTCACAATGTGGCTGTCGATGGCACCGAACACGTTTTCTCGCCATTCCTGGAAAATATCAGTCATCGTTAAAGTTGTAAGTTGAAGTAGTTCTCGAAAAAACTTAGGAATATCACGCACGTAGTATCCTCGCATCACATATCTTTAACTGTATCTTCAAAAGCTTCGGCTACCTCTTTACTGATTCAGTTTATACTCACAAATATTGATAAGATTTAGTTACTATACTTACTCTATAAAATTTAACTTGATCTCTGCGACAGTGACATTGACATAGAAGATTGACATTTTTAGAGTTGAGATAGTGGTGGAAAAAAACGATTTTCAAACAATGTTGTAATGAAATCGAATGAGTAGTTTTAGGTGAGAAATTGGATTTTATTTACTTACTATTATTTAAGATCAAGTATGTACACATGTAAATAATGTTATGATATTAATTAAATACTCATAATAATGTAACGATAGTATTTATCGACGTTTTTCACTATTATCGATGCTAATGTAACATAATATATTGGGTTTAATTTAATTTCACTTGTAAAAAATGTTGTGATATTAAAATATACAATAAAATTAATGATAAATAAAGTTTTATTTAAAATATCGCCCGGATAAACTATCGATATTTTAACTAAAAGTCTATCTATAAAACTCTGTGGTCACGATCATTCGTCGCCCGTCATCAATCGGCATGCCCATAAAGTAAGACATTGACAGGTAAACTCTGTCTGTACTATTAAGACATTCAGGACTTCATAGGCGTGATTTTTCTGACAGCTGTCGCAGAGATCAAGTTAAATTTTATAGAGTATAAAAATGTAACTATAATATAACCGAAGTTGACTAATAAATAGCGCGATATCTTCCTCCTTTTTCAGGGAAATCCCCTAACAATCAGAAATCACCGACAGCAAAAAAAAATATATTGCATACAGTTTCGTCGAAAGATGTGACTTCTAGAGGAAAATCAACAACTGGACAAGATGAATAAAAATCGTTGACTTAATACAGAGATTTTTTTACTTAGTTCGCTTAGTCATAAATAATTAATTTGGCAAATCATCATCCATGTTTATTCCATCCATAATTATATCCAGACAGAACGATAATGAGGTGCCCTCAAAGCAGCAATAGGCTATTGATGCAGTAAGCAAGGGAGATAAATTAAATGGCATGAACAAAGACAGGCCTATGCCTATCTATTTATAAAACATTGTCATGTTAAACTTGGCATATACATCTGTCTTTTTTTTTACAACCCTAGAGGATCTTCCATATTATTATGTCCTACGCTCGTAGTCATCCATCATTATTATTTCAGCCATAGGACGTCCATTGCTGGACATAGGCCTCCCCTAATGATTTCCAATAAGACCGGTTGGTAGCGGCTTGCATCCAGCGCGATCTTGCGGCCCCAATAAGGTCATCCATCCAAATTGTGGTGGACGCCCTACGCTGCGCTTGCCGGTACGTGGTCACCACTCGAAAACTTTTCGACCCCATCGGTCATCAGTCCTCCGCGCTATGTGCCCTGCCTATTGCCACTTCAACCTGCCCATCCGCTGGGCTATGTCGGTAACCTTTGTTCTTCTACGGATCATGGATCTCCACATTCCTGATTCAATCTCGCAGAGAAACTCCGAGCATAGCCCTCTCCATGGCTCTTTGGGCTACTTGGAGCTTACTTATAAGGCCCACAGTGGAAGACCACGTTTCTATACGCTCGTAGTACCTAATTATATTTACTTACTTTGGTAAAATTCAAGTGTTTCTTTATCTGCGAGAAGGGAAGCAGTGTGACTTTGTCGGCGGTGGCGCTTTGTGCCAGTATGTGATACGCTTCCACGTCCATGTGGGCGTTGAATTCTGGGTCAGGATCTGATTCACCTGTAATTATATCACAGAACTATTTATTAACATAGACATATACGTTAAACTTAAGAGTTTTACCTACTTACTACCTAATCTGTACCATTATTTTTTCGTTGGGGGACGAAATAAATGCGAGAAAAGTTTACTTTCATTACATGACTAGATGTAATGATTGACTTACTGATTTGTTAAAGTAAGTAAATGTTACATTACATTACGTTAACATTAAATAACTTGTCAAGTGCGTGACTTGACACGCGTATGATAGAGTTCCGTAGGTGACGATGATTATGATCATGATAAAAACCTATTTTTATGATTTTTAATTATTTAAGATTTATTAGATGGTTAAAAAATATTTATCCCTTTAAAAATGTTTGTCTTTATATGTATGGGAGCTACCCCATAAATATGCAGTTTTGATTTTTTTTTTGATTTATATTTAAACTATATCAAATTTCATGCAATTTGCTTGATAAATGTGGAAGTTATAATGCGGGACGGACGGACGGACGAACACAACGAAGTTATAAGGGTTCCTCGTTTTACTACGGAACCCTAAAAACGTGAGTAGAAGTAACATTTAGTAGTTCTTTACGATATTTTTCTTCACCAAAAGTCAGTGTTGTGAAATATAAAGACAATTTTATAATGTGTAAACAGAAAGACCTGTCTAATAACTTTAAAAAGTGCTTACTGTGAATGTGTCCTGCTCCAACATACAAATGGTTCAGTCGGCTGATGAAATCAGGGTCCAGTCTGATGGCGAGCGCCACATTCGTCAAGGTACCAATAGTGATCACCGTGAGGTCTCCTGAAAAATTACATTTATATATACTCGTCGATACACCTATGAGAATTAATTTACTAAGTAAAGACTACATACTAGATAAGTACAACATTTTAAAGTATGTACTACCTAACCTATAATAAGCTAGCATTTCTGTATGGGAACAATTAATCGAGAGTTTTAATGCCACGAAGACTCAGGGCTGTCTGTTTTCGGCCAAAAAGAGACCCTTCCAAGTGTCTTCCGCTTTCCGTGGTGTCTCCATTCCGGTAACTAACAGCTTGGAACTATTAGGCGCTTCACTCTCATCATCTACTCTTTGGCTCTTACATAGACTCGAAAGCCCAATTAGCCTCCAAAAAACTTGGTGTTCTCTCTAGGGTGAGACAGCATATCACACCTGAGCAACTGCTTAGTCTTTATAAAGCACAAGTCAGGTCTTGCATGGAATACTGCTCTCACCTTTGGGATGGCTCTGCGAAATATCAACTGGAGGCTCTGGAGTCGATTGAGAGGCGAGCCCGGAGGCTGATTGACAACGACACCTTGACTAAGACGCAGCTGCAAAGTCTTGAGCATCGTCGCAAGGTGGCGTGTTTGTCGGCCTTTTACCGGATACACTTCGGAGAGTGCGCCCAGGAGTTGCACAATCTGGTCCCCCATGCCCCTTTCTTCTATCGTACGGTTAGACAGACGCGACCAAAGCGCCACCCTTTTATGGTGGACATTCCGCGCGTTAGAACCAACCGTTTCGAATCCTTGTTCCTCATAGGAACAGCCAGAATGTGGAACGCTTTGCCTGGGTCTGACTTCCCGTTAAAGTACAACGTGGGTGTCTTCAAATCCCGAGTAAATAGGTATCTTCTAGGTAAGCGTGCTACACCCTAAACCGCACATCTGCTCAACATCAGGCAGTGTGTAGTCAAACGCGAACCTATTCGAAATAAAAAAAAAAATTGGACCCTGTGTATTATAAAAGACGTTAAAAACAATACTGTCACTAATCATTTTATTGGCACTATTTCTAACTAGTACTGGTTTATTTCTCACTATTTGTTATCTGCACTTGAGATAGTTTTTATTCTCGACAAGATTATTATCTCTGATTACATCTAATCTTTGACTTCAGATATTTTTAGATGCAGTTATCTATTTGTTGTTTATTTTTATTTTTTTAATTTTCTATTCATAAAAATGTTTGTATACATTGACTATGTTGGCGCAACGTTCTAAACGACTTGTCTTGGACTCTAACTGACAGTCATCACTATCGTCTGTTTTGAGCAAGTTTTCCATAAATAGTCCATTGAAATGTTACATGAGCTTTACGTTTGTTAGAAGACGCAATTTTGTTTTTAAGACTTGTGTGGGGGGTCAATAGGAGCTTAACCCCAAGTTTGTCGGATTACCGCCCTTGTCCCTCGGCCACCATCTTGGAAAAAGGGGTGCAAACAGTGTTTTCGTGATATCTCGGAAACTATGTGTTCTACGAAAAATTCGTTAAGACATCATTTGTAGCCAATCGCTTTGCCTTCAAATATGCTCATATAACTTTTGCCTTCAATGTATGTCTTAAAGAATTTTTTGTAGGACGCATAGCTTCAGAGATTTCACGAAAAAGGTATTTGCACCCCTTTTTCCAAGATTACGGCCGGGAGACAAGGGCGGCAACCCCACAAACTTGGGGTTAAGCTTCTATTGACACATGTCTCAAAAATAATATTGCGTCCTATAAAAATGCAATATTAGGTCCTCAAATTGCAACATTTCAATGGACTAAAATCACTCTGAACGAATCATAAAATGTAGATTGGTTGTTCGACATGACAACTTTTAATTATTACCTTCATAAGTCTTGGACAGACGCAAAAGTGCATCTACCGCAGTTTCTTCTTTAGCAGGTACGAGGTCTGTATATACATCGCCAGTGTCTCCCAAACCATCCTTGCCATAGTAGTCGTCGACTGGAGGCGTAGTGACGACAGACCTTTTTGAGCCTCTGTAGATAGGTACCTGGAAATTATGTGAAAATTACAATTGTACTCATGTACTGTTCTGGATTACGCAGACTGTCGTCAAATACTCTGTACCGGTTTTTTATAGTCGACTAGACTTTCCAGTCAAGGTAATTTTTAGGGTGCCGTACCCAAAGTGTAAAAACGGGACCCTATTACTAAAACTCCGATGTCTGTCAGTCTGTCTGTCACCAGGCTGTATCTTATGAACCGTGATAGCTAGACAGCTGAAATTTTCACAGATGATGCATTTCTGTTGCCGCTATAACAACAAATACTATAAATACAACAGACAACATTTTTTAGGAGTTTTTAGCTCGCTATTAATAACGGCAAGAAGAATGGGGCTAAGGGGGCTCCAACACGGTAGGGAACCCTTCGTGCGTGAACCAGACTCGCACTTGGCCGATTTTTTAACTAGCACGCTGGCTGCTGACGGCGGATGAAAGCAAGTTGTCTCGCGTTCTTTTCTTTTACCAAAAACTAGCAATGTAAAAATCCATACCTGGTTACATATTTTGAGCTTACTCATAAGGCCCTTTGTGAGAAACCACATCTCTCAATGCAGTAAAGTACTTTCGATTTGAGTTACTGAGGTATGTCTAACGAGAAGATTTCGCGCAATTTTCCAAACTTTGCTCATATCAGTTTCATTGATACTTATTTTTGTCATAATTATTATATAAGTATTTTTAATTACGATTATTGGTATTTAAAGCCCGATTACAGAGGCGCCAGCGGCAGCGTAACTAAATTAGCTAAATAGCATAGTTCTGTTTCTTTTTCACTTTAGGCATTCGATAGAGAGAACGCTTTTTACGCTGCTATTTAATTTACGCTGGCGCCTCTGTAATCGGGCGTATTGGTAACTCACATCTTGTCTCCCAATGACTTTCAGAACTTTTTGATTGTTTACGCAAACATTATCTTCTGCGGTATTTCCGTTGCCAGTAGTAAGAGCTACTAGCTCGGGCCTGCAATCATAAATAAACATTTTAATTTTAATTACATAATGACAATCGTTTGCATGTTCGAAAAGTAGCACTACTTCTAACCAACTTCCAAAAAGGAGGAGGTTCTTCTTTGTGTATGTTCATCAATATATTTTCGCCAAAGGTGAACCGAATTAAAAAATATTTTTTAGTTCGAAAGGGTATACTCCCGAGGTGGTCTCATTTAAATTATAATGCAATCGGCTCAGCCATTTTTGGAAAACCGACAGTAACGTAAAAATTGTATACCTACATTAATTCGATCGAGCTATTCGAATATTGTACACGATAGAAGTTAGTTTTGCCTTTTTTGCGAAAAATATTTTTTCGTATTTTGTTTTGCAACCATGGAAAGGACATACCCACAAAATGTATGGAGACTGGTATAATAATAATCAAAAATTCTAACCACAACACTCGTTACATTTCGAGAGAGTTCATATTTTTCTGAGTCTATTACAACAGTTAAAACAAAAAGAGACCTCCGATTTATTTTTAATTAATTTTGAATTTATTAGGATAAATAAATATATTTGGCTCAATAAGTAGTTTATCTCTATCAACCCTGATTAAATTAGCCTTCAAATTGTTAAATAAAAGCATTTTTACCAATTAGACACACTTTTAAAGTGTTTGTTTGTCACATTGTACCTACTAACTGGTCACACTGGTAGGTTATAATTTTTAATTTTAGCAAATTAAGCGATGAATGTGGAAGAATCAGCTACGAAAGCAAGTAAAATAACGATAGAAGCACTTTATCATTGCTAAACTAGAAAAAGTAATAAGCTGTATTGTTATTCTTCATACAATTTATTTATCGCATTGAAAAAAAATTGGATGGATGAAAAAATCTAAATTAAATATTTTTGGGAAGCCCATAAAACAAGCTTTCTTCGTTCGATTTTTCTCTGAATAATATACCACTAACGTCTTGTGGCCTTCATGCCTAAAACACCACCTCCACAGATAACAGCGACCTCGAGGAAGGCTTCACCACCTCAGGCAACCCGCACGAGAGCCGACATGGGACAGGTCGATTCGCCCCGTTATATCTTGGCTTCGGCGCCACGAGACCACGCTAGAAATGCCCTGATCGAATACCTAGCCTTATTGAGAGCGACGAAAAATGTCAATCTTAAGAACTGCGACAACATTCTGGAGTTCTTTAGGCTAGTGGGTGGTCCAGTAAGTGAGAGTCTACTAAAATCAAGACTCGAGGAGGCAGAAGCAGCCATATACAATAACGTCACTTCTCAAGTCATCAGAGGGAACATGAAAGGACAGCATATGGCAGCTTACAGCGCAGAAAGTGGTTTTGTGGAGTTGAGTGAGGGAGAGACAAAGCGAATAGGAAGACCGAAATACGCGATACCATCAAACGACCCAATTGTAGTCACCGCCAAGTGCACAAAGATAATGCTAGACGATAGAATCCTCGAGATGGCCAAAACCATCGAACGGAGCTCGGACGTCGAGAAAAGCTGGCAAAACTGGGCGGTACCAAAGATACAATGGGTCAACGGGGTACCAGGATGTGGCAAGACAACATGGGTGATTAGACACTTTGATGTGGACAGGGACGCTATCATCACAACAACAACAGAAGCAGCAAAAGACCTGAGAGAGAAGCTATCGCACCGAATAGGAGATCTAGCAAAATCAAGAGTGCGAACCATGGATCCTCCCTCGTAAATGGTTTTGGAAAAGAGAGCTTCAGCCGCCTTCTGGTGGATGAAGCTCTAATGAACCATTTCGGAGCTATAATAATGGCTGCACGACTGTCTGGTGCTAGCGAACTTGTCCTCATTGGGGACGTCAATCAGCTGCCTTATATCGACAGAGAAAATCTCTTCGAGATGAGGTACCATCGCCCTACCCTGGTTGCAAACATCACCCAGGAGTTGCTCTGCACACATAGAAACCCAATGGATGTCGCGTATGCTTTGAGGGAAATATACTCAGGTATATATTCCTCAGTTCCCCGTATTAGGTCTCTTGAGCAGAAAAGGTTCAAGGGGGCTCAAATATCCAAAACCCTCCCCAACACCCTTTTCTTAGTGCATACGCAGGAAGAAAAGGAGACCCTAATAAGCCAGGGTTATGGAGGTGGCTCAGGATCGCGCACCCTTACCATCCACGAAGCTCAGGGACTGACGTACGAGTCGGTAATCGCCATTAAAACTAAGCCTAGAATAAAGCTACACGAAAGCGTCTCACACGCTGTCGTTGCATTGTCTCGGCACACTGGAACTTTCATCTACTACGCTGACGACATCGAAGGTGATGCCATCAGTCGATTCGTGCGGCGTGCATCGTCTGCGTCTTTGAGGGCTATCAAGGACTATAACCTGCAGATGGCCATCAGAGACCGGAACGCGGCGGTGATGGAGGCTCTGGGCCGGGAGGAGGCAAAAGAGTTGTAATAGAAGGACATGGGAGCGATCACAAGCAGAGTAGATACCACCGAGTAACACACGGAAACGTAGCCTTGGACTCTGCTGGTGATCGCTTTCACAAAATAAATCAGAATAAGTGTGCATTGAATAGAAATTAGCATTGCGTGCATGCCTTGAGCATTCATGCTCGCCATCGAAGGCTCCTTCTTGCGGCGGCGTCGTGTGTCGGGTCGTTCTCTTCCCTTAAATATGGTCGAGGAGAGTGATGGCTGATACATGCGTCATACTCGTGATCGGGTGCTGCATGTGGGTCGCCGGTTTGCTCGTGGCATTCACGCAATGCAATGAAACCACTAACTTAGACTAAGATTTAATCTAACCCCTCTCTATTGTACAGTCGCATTCTTTCAATTGGAACTAACTTAACAAAAGGCACAGACCCTGGAGTCTGTGGGCCATTAATTTAAAAAAAAAAAAAAAAAAAAAAAAAAAAAAAAAAAAAAAAAACGTCTTGTCGACGTCACCTTTATTTTTATATATTACGGAATTTACCGCAGTTTTAATGCAGTGTAATTTTTTTTGAGTTCATGTCAGTGTGACCTACGAAAATTAGTAATCTTGGTCGCCATTAGATTTGGAGTGAGACTTTTTTTTTAGTTTTCAGGACTTTTTCTGCTTCAGCTGAATACATACTGGCATTGTATTTTTGTAACTTATTTATATAATTTCCGAACTGTTCTGTATTACTCAAATATAATTGCACCTACTATCTACTGAATCATTTTAGAAACTAAGTAATATGTTTTCCAAAAAATTACGTGAAAGTCAGATAAACTCTTGGCTGTAAGTATAATAGTTTCGATTGTATTGGCGTGGCAGCCGCTGCGCCCGCGCCGCTGCCAACCGGTCTTATTGGAGATCAATAGGGGAGGCCTATGTCCGGCAGCGGACGTCTTATCACTGATGGCGGGGTGGAAATTCGTCGTTAATACAATAATTTCAAAAGCAAATAATAAAACATACCCGTCGTATTGTTCCTCGTAAAGCAAAGCTAGAAATATTGCCATGGCATCATCTCCGCCAGCGTCATTATCTATTACAAATTTTAATTTCCTGTTATTTTCACTGAAAATAATAAAAAATATGTTATCTTTAAACTGCAAGTCACGTATTTTGAGATAAAGCATCCATTCATTCACAAATTACGAGTAAGTAGATATATCAGATCTGTTTACATTCACACATGATTGCTATCACAAAAATTACACAAACAATAAAAAACTAAATTAAGTATAATTGAAATATAAAAAAAAATACATAGTATGTTATTGCAAAATGCAGGGGCTTTTAGAAAATACACGTTCATCATTATGAACAACTTTTACTATGGGTCTAAAGAAATCTCGATTAAACTGACGAGCTCATTGTATTTTGTCCAGAGTTCATATTTTTTAGCCTACATATATTATATGACAATGACATTTTTAAGTTAATGTTATTTAAGCCACCTGATTCACATTATATTGTAGGTACTATATTGATTAATAAAGAATTTTAAAAATCAATTAAAATCAAAGATTTTTTTGTATGTAATAGCTCGATGCCAATACCAAGGTACAAACATAATGATGAGCATTGAGCATATTTATCAGACCTCTAAAATCCCTGTTCTTTGTAAATAAACACCTGTAAAAGAATACATGGTAGAAATAGTGCTATATCCATTTGAAATAGTTATATACCGTCGTACCCTACATTACTTCACAACAAAGACACAAACAATATCAAAACACTAAACAATACTTCATTCCTTCTAAAACAAAGACCTAATCATTATCAACTCACACGGAAGCGTTAGTTTCACCCATTTCAAACTAACACAAAAAAGAACAACAGTTTTCTTTTGACACACAACAAAAAAGCAACACTACCAAAACTCGCTAATATACACAAATAAATTCAAATGACCTAAACAACATTACAAAATCTTTCAACGTCACAGACTAAACGCTAATGTCAAAGCATTACAAACAAGTAAATGATAACGTCATACCTAACGCATCCACACATGTAAACACATAATAACACAAAGAAAGTCCGTAGAAACATTGTCAGCACGTTTTGTTTAGAGCACTGTGTGAGAGGAACTAAATTTATCTCGAGCGATACTGAACTGTTTCTGAGGGAATTTAGTTGATAGCACGGTGACCTGTTTGAGCGAGGCGAGTCACTTGAATTAGTTGAATTTTAATCGACTATAAGGAATATGAATCGACTGATGACCACTGTTTTCGCGTTGTAGGCAAGCTCGAAAAAATGTAGGTACATTTTTGATAGACTTTGTGTTCCGGGAGAAAACTCTGTTCTTCCCTAAATTGTAACAAAATGATTTTGTTTTTGGTGTCAGTCGCTTGACTTGAGTAAGATTACATAACTGCCGTGTAGGTATACGGCAGTTATGTAATCTACAGTAGTAGTAAAATACACAGCGACAACTATCTCATTCGCACATTTGTGTAGTAAATAGCTATTGGGTTTACAAAAAGGTTATGTTGCTACCAACGGGATATTAAAAAAAAGATTGCTTGGAATTTTATTCCACAAATAAACATTTTTACAAATAATAGAGATAAAAATATACTAATTATCTTTTATTTATATTTTTTATTTAACCTTCCTATACCCGGGTTGGTCTGTGGGACCGACGAAATATTATTTCGCATTTATTTTATATTCAAACATTGCACCGACTACGAGCTTTTTGCTAGCTACTTCATTTGTTGATAGCCTCACTTCAGTTTGCTGAACAAGCTTGTGCAAGTACGGCGTGTATTATTTGGTGCTAATCGGTCCGTGAGACCGATGCGGGTATACGTGCAACAAAAAATGTGTATGAAATGTACACACACATTAATTATTTTTTTTATGGTCTAAAATCTTGATAGCTACATCTTTAGTCTCAACTCATAAGGTACTATATAGATTTTTTTAGAAGTACAGATTTTAGTCAGTTTTTTCTACACTTAAACAAAAATTAGATATTTTTGAAGGCTGCTACGCGAAGTCTGATAATCAGTAAAATAATAAATTATTTGTGGGATTAATTAAATTTATTTTGTTATTAAATCTCATAGCTACTGAAAAAAATGTTTCCTAAGTAGCTTCTACAGCTAATAATAAAAAAATTGAGTCCCAAAGTTACGGTCTGTGAGACCGTGCGCGTGTATAGGTGTTACAAAATTTGACGCAGGTTTAGGAAGGTTAATCGATTACAATATAGGTATACCTGATAACCTGACAACTGTAGCCTCTCTCGCACATTTAAAAGTTTTAGTATTGTAAATTTTAAATAAACTTTTACTTACACATATCTTTTTGGTATTTAAAATAAGGTCGAAAGTTGGGTCACCACATTGATTGAGGCGAGTCACTAGAGCCAGTTGCTGATGAATTTTAATCGATGCAACGCAAATCATACTATCAATCTGTTTGTTCGTATACTTAAATAATAATTATGCAATACATATTTTGATTGATTCAATTTTATCTACTAGGTTATTATTAATTTTTGAAGCAACCAATACGGAGGTCAGTTGTAATTTAACTTTTGACGATAAAAACTTAAACAAGGTTACAGGCTAAGTCGACCTATTTCCGTTAAGCGTGTGTAGTTTACTACGTTTCTGACTGATTTGACTATGAAACACCATATCCTAAATCTCACAGTTTTCGAGATGTTTGAATTCAAATATTTTTTATAAAAGGTTAATTTTACGGATAATATTGGGTAATGATGTCATAAAACATCTTTTCACACGTAAAAATCAAATAAAAATAATAATACGAATTAGACGTTTCAAATTATCCGAGCTGATAGCCGAAAATTGGGAATTTTAAAAATACCAATTTCAAATATCTGTTTTTTTTTTAAATTTAGGATAGTGCATTTCATAGTCAAATTAGTCAGAAACAAAGTAAACTACACACCCATAACGGGAATAGGTCGACTTACCCTGTAACCCTGTATATTCGGCTGTTATGATGAATGTTATATGAGGAAAAAACCTACTTATTCCTCAAAATATATTTATATATATATTCCTCGTTGCGAAAATATCAGTTGACTCATGAACTCCTTTAATATAGTTGCTATGCAGCGGCAAGATAACGATCCATTGTTTAGGTAAATACCTACTAACTACTTACCTTAACAAAAATAATTTGGGTCCAGACTCGTGGTTACACCGCTTTGTTACACCAGTGTGACTACGAGGAAACTTTTTTACTCGTGGTAACTAATAAAACGTAGGACTCGTGGTCACACTGCTAGTATAGGAGCATTTTTACGAGTGTGCTTGCTGTCTTATAGCTGAGAAAAAGAAGAAGAAATGAGAGTTTGCTAGAATTATTGAATTATTTTGCGTTCTCAGTTTATCTATCATTTAATGATAAGGATATTGGTTACCCTGTGTAAGATAAATAATAAAGTCGTTCACTAAAATACGATGATATCAATAAAACTGAGACATTTCGTCATTTTTGTTTGTCTCAACGATTTGACAAGAAATATAAAGCATTTTTATTATTAGTAGAAAGTAAAACAGTACAAGAAAGGTTAAAAAAAATTGACTAAGAAAAATATACACACACAGTATCTTTTTCTTATTTTACCTTTTTTAAAAGTTATAGGCATATATTAGTCAAAATGTATTTAACGATACTTAAATATATTTTGAATAATATATTAATATCATTTTAGGGTTCTGTACCTCAAACGGAAAAAACGGAACCCTTATAGGATCACTTTGTTGTCCGTCTGTCCGTCTGTGTGTGTATTGTGTATCTCGAGAACGCTTAAAGATATCGAGTTGAAATTTAAACTGTATACATATATCTATAGTCTCTTGCAGATGTGTAAAAGAAAAACTTCTCAGTTCGTTTAAAAAAGTTAGAGCCGTTTATGTCGTAAAACCGCATATTTCGACACTCACAAAAATCAAAACCGGGTACTTCCCGTTGACATAGAACTATGAAATTTGGCGAGAAGCATTGTCTCAGAGTAAACATATAATAAAAAATTAAAACTGTACATTTTTATTTAAATCACAAAATATAGGGCCTCAAAATTCACAACATATATGTTCAAAATTCAAGGCGAGTATATCGTATCATTTAAGAATATCATATAAAAGAACTTCATTAGCACATTCTAAAACAGATTTTTAATTATTTTAACAATGTGTAATTTTCGATGTATGTCGAGAAAACCGAAAAAAAACTTTTTTGTCGATGGTTATGGTATAGAGATTTTAACAACTTACTTCCCAATTTTGTGAAATTTTCTGGATTTGTACGGAACCCTCGATGTGCGAGCCTGACTCACTTGTCCGGTTTTTTGTAGTTAATATTGAATTATTTTATACAACATACAACAAATATACATTTATATGATACCTATTGTTCAGAAATGAACACACTAGCTACTATCTGATTCTATATTAGGAATAGGAAAGGCCTACATATACCTACCTAGTACTAGTTAACTTGTGGCTAGTGATAATATTATAATAAAATTAAATAAATAATAAATAAATTCTTTATTTCAAATTTCTATTGGTAAAATATTGGTAAGTAAATAAATATTTCTTAAATAAATTTATAAAATTAAAAATAAACAAAAAATAAATAAATTATTTTAAGTAATGTTTTGATGTATATTTTTTCAATTATTTATTTCCGTTTTTTTGTGACACAAACGTTTAATTCTGCAGAAAAAATATCAATCAAGAGTTTCTCGTAGGCTTCTTGGTTGAAAGACCATACCGCTCTAAGATTATTGTTTTCTGTTTCAAAAGAGTTTATGTTGATGCCTCTGTCAGCTCCTGGAACAAGTAAGTAGACAAAATAAAATACTCAGTTTTGACGTCATCAAATTTTGACCATATTGACTGAACAGGTAAGTAGTGTGCCTGCCTTCAAAGAGGACATAGATTGGATACCCAATCAGGTAGACTTTTGAATGATCATCACGTCAGCTGTAGAATAAATAAAATATTGGGGGACATCTTACACACGGTCTCTGACTCCAAACTAAGTAAAGCTTGTGATATGGCTGCCAGAGACTGATATACTACATATACATATTTTAAATACATACTTATATAGATAGTATCTAAATACACCCAGACACAGAGCAAGCACCTATGTTCACCACATAAATGCTTGCCCTGGGTGGGGATCGAACCCACGCCTCATTGATCCAGAAGTCAGGTTCACTAACCACTGAGCCACCGAGGCAGGCAATGTTCACTGTTAATGAGGACCACGAATATTCCCCTGGGATCTCTATGTGACTATGTGAATGGAACCGGGATTTAAAACTTACAACTCCACTAAAGCAGACGTTCTCCCACTAGGCCATCTTAGCAATGCAATTACTACCTCGGTTAAATGCCTCGGTGGCTCAGTGGTTAGTGACCCTAAATTCTAGATCAAAGAAGCGTGGGTTTGATCCCCACCCTGGGCAAATATTTATGTGATGAACATAAGTGTTTGCTCTGTGTCTGGGTGTTATTTCGTAACTATCTATATAAGTATGTATTTAAAAATAAGTATATGTAGTATATCAGTCTCTGGCAGCCATATCACAAGCTTTGGTTAGTTTGGGGTCAGAGGCCGTGTGTAAGATGTCCCAAAAATATTATATTATTAAACAGGGTTATTTCTAATCAATTAGCATCCTTTTAGGGGCTTATTCTGTGCATCAAAACTAACACTTGTTCTACGACTTTTGTAACTCAAAAAAAAATTGTTGTTCCATAAAAAAATATCGATCACCCGCGACAAAATGTATGGAACAGATGATTTTTTTTTTGAGTTACAAAAGTCGTAGAACAAAACTTGTTAGTTTTGATGTACAGAATAAGCCCCTAAAAGGATGCCAATTGATTAGAAATAACCCTGTATAAAAACAATTTGTTGAAATCACTTAAGCGGTCTAAGAAAACTTACCACAAACATTGATGCTATGGTTAGCGAATTTGAACTCTCCGACCATACTCTGGTCTAGTACAATCGCCGCAACAGCCGGGTCTAGCAAGGTCCACAATTTGGCGGCTGCTAAAGACAGACGCTCATAACCATTCAGCGCTTGCATAATAGGAGTGTTTATAGCTCCTAATACATTTATACGCCAACTCTGTAAGTATGAAAATATGACTTATTCAGTAATTCGCTCGAGAGAAACTCGCTCACGCGAGCGAGTTACCGTTAACTGATTTTACCTTCCTACTTTTTGTGTCGCTCGCACAGTACAGACATAAGAAAAAGTATTTGAACTAAATAAGTTGAATATCTTACTAATAGCCGTGGCTGTGACCACGTGGTCTGATTAAGTTGGAAGTTAAAAATATAATTCATTTTACAATTCAATTTAAAAAAGTATAATTATGTTTGTTACTCTTTCACGCTAAAACTACTGAATGGATTGAGATGACACTGCAATAATGATATACCTACATGATAATAACACATAAAGCCCGATTACAGAGGCGCCAGCGTAAATTTCATAGCAACGTAAAAAGCGTTCTCTCTATCGAATGTCTAAAGTGAAAAAGAAACTATGTAATTTCATATATGCCAGGTAAGCCGCCTAAAGACCACTGACATGGCTAGGTTAAGAAGGATCTCAATACGACTGTACTAGGCTTAGAAAAATTACATGGTACTAGGTATCTTGTTTTTCTTTTGAATGAATGTTACGCGATGAGTTTGCCAATTATGAGCGGAATTTGGAGATTGTTTTTTGTTTGGTAGATTCATCAAAATTGTTTCCAAATCGTCTAAGCCGTTTTTGAACAATCCTACTAATATTATATATTACAAACGTGAAACTTAGTGAGTATTTATGTTTGTTACTCTTTCACGCAAAAACTACTGAATGGATTGAGATGACACTGCAATAATTATTTATACCTACATGTTAATAACACATAAAGCCCGATTACAGAGGCGCCAGCGTAAATTTCATAGCAACGTAAAACGTAACGCCTCTGTAATTGGGCTTATTGGCTAAAATTTATAAATATATTGCGTAAAACGAAGTTCGCCGGGTCAGCTAGTCAACAATAATCTAAAAATGACATACCCCAATTTGGCCGAATTGTGTACATACTCGTAGATTACAATGGTGTATGATGGGTGTATATTTTGTTATGACATTTTTGGCAAAAAAATTAACTGTCTTACCACAAATGTTTTACGCATGCTTTAGACAATGTTTAACAGTACAAATTGCACAGTTAAACAGTATTTAAAGCGTGTTTAAATCATATGTGGTTATAGTTTTTCATAGCTTGGTGGCAAATAATATGAATTATGAAAGAAACACTCTGACATAACCATTTTAATTTTGATTTGATACCAAACATGTACTTAGAAATGTCTATGATTGTAATGTCATCATCATCATCATCCACAGCCTTCATTATCTCACTGCTGGGCATAGGCCTCTCTCTTATAGTGCCATCTGCCTCGGCCCTTTGCCAATCGTGTCCAGGTTGTAATAAATAATGTAATTAATGAGCAACTCGCCCCTCACTTTAGCACACCCTCTCATGGTGTAGAAACATGTTGAGATAATTGACCTAAATAAGACCTAGATATGTAAACATGTTTAGCAAATTAATGAAGCTTTATCTTTATATAAAATTACTCACTTTAGTTGTATGCAGGTGTTCCAAGATCTGTGAAAAAGGAACCAGGGTTACTTTGTCAGCGACTGCACTATCTGTGACTATGCGGTAGGCTTCCACGTCCATATCCGCGTTAAATTCTGGCTCGGGGTGGTCTTTACCTGGTAAATAACAAACATGATCAAACAATTATTTGAAAACTAGCTTTACCTGTTGGAATATGATACAAAAACTAATCTATCTCACTCTAACATGTAATTATATGTGAGTGTTTCTCTTTCCTTTACGACGTTTACATTATAGTAAAATACGCCTTTGTGCTTAGCCTACTTATTATGAATTCCTCATCACTGTTCTCATAGAGCTCTGCTAGACCGCACTTGCACCTATCCTACCAAATATCGGTAAATAAATGATTTATATTTTAAACCGATAAACTAAATATTTTATTTCTGGCATCCAAACCCAACCCCAAATAACCGGCGGTTTTCTAGAAGATTCTTTAATATTCCTGGATAATAAGGAGCTTACAATAATATTCTCTTATTTCTAAATTATATCTTTGCAAAAAATCAAGACGTTCCGTGTCTTCGCTGTTGTGTAAAAAAGTAAAAAAACAAACCAACCGTGTGGGTGTATTTGTTGGTTTGTCCCCCATAAGGATGACAAGTTAAGTTCAGAAAGGCTTTTTCCCGGCTCCCTCCACTTGGATCCACAGTTAGACTCCACTTGTGGATCCGCGGATACCTTTTTCTCCTCATATTCTAAAGGATATTTATATCGTAGTGTTTAGTACATTGCCATGTTATATAACAAAGGCACCATGTCAAGCATTATTTTTTGTCGGTTTAAATATAAACTTACTGGGGATGTGACCAGCTCCTACGTATAGCTGGGCTAGTCTTCCGATAAACTCAGAATCCAGCCTTTGAGCCAACGCTATATTTGTCTGAGGTCCAATTGCCATCACTACCAGTTCACCTGAAAACGAATGATAATATAATTATTTCATAACAATCCAACTAAAACGCAGGAACCCGTAGGATTTTCTAATATTTTTTTTTCCACGAGATCAAATCTATCCTAATCCAACCAATTGAGATATTCAAATAGTAGTGGGTAGGATACGTAGCACGGAGGGTTGATGACCGATAAGGTTAAAAACTTCTCGAGTAAAGACCAGATATCGGCAAGCGGAACATCAGATAACAGTAGGTACTAAGACAATTAGACGCAGTATCGTGCTTGATGCAAGTTGCTTCTAACCGGTCTTATTGGAGATCTAGGTAAAGCATCACTAAAGGAATAAAAAATGCCAAGACGATGAGGTAAAGGAAAGGGCTGGCCCTGATGCCATATAATGATGCAATAGGATACGGCTCCGGTATCCTCTGCCTGTAGTACGAGTAAGAGACTAATAAGGGGATCTCTGGACTCGCGTGTAGTTGGAGATGGGGCTTTGAGGACGACAATGCTGAGTGGCCACGTTGTCGCATTTGACTGTATGCGTCAATTAATCGCAGAACGTAAAAAAGTGCTGGGAGCTCCAGTGCGTTCCCCTAGAGATCCCGGAGCTTCCATGATAGTATAGGGGCAGGCCACCGAGGGGTTTTAGGGGGTGCAATCCCACAGAACTCGGCTGTATCCCAAAGCAGCTGGGATTCTTACGAAGATTTTCTCGTAAAAAACCGGACAAGTACGACGCAGGCTCGCACACCGAGGGTTCCGTACAAATCCAGAAAATTTCACAAAATTGGGTAGTAAGTTGTTAAAATCTCTATACTGTATCATGGACAAAAAAGCTTTTTATTTTCACTTTTCTCTTCATACATTAAAAATTAATTTTTACACACATGAAAATAAAGGGTAAAGTTAATAAAAATGTACCTACAGTTTTCAGATTTATTCCTATATATGTACTCTGAGACAATGCTTCTCGCCAAATTTCATAGTTCTATGTCAACGAAAAGTACCCTGTAGGTTTTGATTTTTGTGAGTATCGAAATATGCGGTTTTTTACGACATAAACGGCTCTAACTTTTTTAAATGATAACTGAGAAGTTTTTCTTTTATACAACAACAAGAAACTATAGATATACGTATACAATTTAAATTTCATCTCGATATCTTTACGCGTTCCCGAGATAAAGAGTCTTGACATACACACAGACGGACAGACGGACAACAAAGTGATCCTATAAGGGTTCCGCTTTTTCCGTTGAGGTACGGAACCCTAAAAAGAAATAGGAAATATCATGCAGTGGAGGTCCTATAGCTGAAGTGACGATGACACAGACCCTGGAGTCTGTGTGTCTGTCTCTGTATTTTTTCAACAATAAGAAAAAATAACTTAAATTTCAGGAGAAGGTTCTTTTACAACAAAAATGCAAAAGGAAAATTTTTACTAACACATACAGGAAATATATACAAACATACTACAAATAATAACAACAAATTACCTATGTTTTATACTTCTCAATTTCCGCACCAGGCTAGGCCTGTGTCGCGGAATTGTATAAAACTTATGACAATCACTTATTACACCCACCTTCATATTTCTTTGAAAGTTCAATAAGACCAAATGCCGCGTGTTGACTCTGTGCCTCTATAGGTTTGATCACCGTATTGTTTTCGTTGTCTCCCAGGCCATCATAGCCAAAGAAAAAGTCTGATTCCACAGAAACCAGTAGAGCTTGAGTTGCTCCTCTGTAAATTGGAATCTGAAACACAAAACAATTATATAGAACTGCTACTTTGGTTTGCAATTTTAGAGCAATATTAGAAATATAGTTTAAAAAAAACTAAAAAACACGCTTAGGATTCATCATTTTTATATATTTTTTTATAAATGCATCGTCATCGGTCTTTGATAGGTGTGCAAAGTTTAAAAAAAACTGATCGCTCAATGTAGGTCAACATCGAGCTCAAAGGGGTTGTTCACAAGCCAGCAAACATACAGGTGAAACTAATAAAAGCGTGTTAAAAATAACTAAACTAATGCAGTCCGAAGATCCAGTGCCACGAACGAGCCCTGGGTTAATCCTTTAGATAATTAGGGAAAGTAACTCGTAATAGTAAGTTCGTATATGGCTAGCCCTAATGTCAGAGTTTTTAAGCCGCCTGAAGGCGTCTGATATGACTGAACGGTGGCTAGATACATTTAAAATAGATACATGTTTATTTGGCTCAACGTATAAGCATTGCCATTCAGCGTGGCAATGCTGCCAGCATGCTGGACACGCTGCTAACTGGCAGTGGGCTTGAGCATTTGGATTATCTTTAGACCTTCAAGGGTCTGTGGATGATGCAATTGCTTCCTATGTAGTAGTAGTGTAGGTAGTTTTAGCATTTAAAGTAGTATTGTATCATACTAAACGGTTAAAACAGTCGGAACGTGCAATTTAGCGTGCCATCCGAGCCACGGTAGTGCTCAGTTTTAATTGCCACTGGCGAACGAACCGAACATTGCTTACCTTGGCTGATCGCTTACAAAAACTTACCAATTCAAACTAAGCTATGTATGCTATGTCATTATTTTGAGAGCGCTACTGAAGTGCATTATATTTATTTTAGCGATCTACTTTTCAGTGAAAATCGTTTTGTTTCAGTTCATAAGAAATGATCCGAGCTACTGATCGCTTATGTTATTAACTGCGATCGGTAATATTAAATTATAGTATTTTTGTACTTACATCACGTCTGCCAGTCAAATCTAATAACCTTTGGCTGTTCTCAAAAACTTGACTTTCATTAACGTTGCCATGCGTAGTTGTCAGCGCAATCACTTCTATTCTGAAATATTAAACATTAAATAATTCACTTCATTAAAACTCGCGTGAGAATTCATTATAGTAAAGAAAACACCGGTTTTTACTCATAAATTTACTTATAATATCGCGGCTGGGCCGCTGGGAACCCGACCGGTTTCGGAGTAATTAGTACTCCTTCGTCAGGGAATACGCACGCTCCCGTCGACTGGCGCACGCGCACTCCGTGAGTAAAAACCGGTGTTTTCTTTAGAATTAAATAATTTCTTAATTTTGAAACTAAACACTGTATAAAATGGTCCCATAATATGTAGTTCTTTGAATACGTCATAAATAAGATTGCAGGAACGCGCTGGATTTAAGCCGCTTCCAACTGCGCTTATTGAAAATCTATAGAAGCATATGTTCAACAGTGGACGTCCTACAGCTGTTAAAGATATTTGCAGTTTTTTACATTTATATTAATCACGATGACTCGATCTATTGCCTACTCTAGCAATACAGGGTTATTTCTAATCAATTAGTATCCTTTTAGGGGCTTATTCTGTAGATCACCAGAGTTTTGACAAAAGTAGCAGAACAAAAGTTTTGATGTACAGAATAAGCCTCTAAAATGATGCTAATTGATTAGAAATAACCCTGCATATTTATGAGGTAACTTATTATTTCAATAACTAACGGAACTGTATGTTTTTGTTTAAAATAGAAGGTTATCAATACTCGTATTAGTTGGTATAAATTACAATTAAGTGTTTGAAATATTTCATTCATTTACGAGAGGCAAAATCAGGGCATCTTGTTATCTATAAATTAGTTTAATATACGAGTAATTAGTATCTAAATTAGTATCAACAAGCCAACTTCTACAGTCTCATACTCGTAATTTTAAGTTCTGACTAAATTAATGCTAATCATTGCTAATCATTGAATAACATTGAGTATTCGAAACGATAGAAAATTAATAATTTAAATTATTTTGGTAACTTGAAATATTATATTTACAATTTATTTCATTAGTAATTTTTATTGATTTTTTTATATTTAATACGGCTGATTTTTTTTTGTATAAACATAATTTTTGATGTTTTAGATATAGCCTTATTACAAAAGTGGTTATGGTGACGTTTGTAATCATAACAATTTTTTGACTAAAACGGACAAAGATCAATTTTTGCCATTCAATTTTGATAGGCGCTACGATTTTCATCAATTTTCTAAAACTGCTCTAATCCTCATAAACCAAAGTAAGTAATTAATTAAATTTTATAAAACCTTTCGAAATTTTCTTTTTGCTTTGATTTCAAGATCGAAAAAAAGCGGAGAAATTATAAACATACTGACGAAACTAGAACATCCTGTTAGGTATCGATTGATATGATACATGAAACTAATAGATATTTTTTTCAACTTACCCATTGAAATACTTTTCATACAGTATGCACATAACGACAGCCATTGCGTCATCGGCACCTCCATCGTGATCGATGACCAACTTCAGCTTGGAACCCTTGGGAGGAACAATTTTTGCCTCCAACCTAAAAGTATATAAAATTAATATAGAGTTCTTAAACATACTAGTTATAATGTTCATTGAATTCAAGTACAAAATTAATTTATTGACTTAATAAAAAATATAACATAATGATGACAATGAGCTTCAGATCTCCAAACTAAGCACAGGCTGTATTTCGGAGATCCGCACTCCCTTAACAAGACTTAACAAGTTCTAATTAGTGCGTTATTTTTTTTAAAGTGTCTATCGCTTCACTAGTTTGACTCAAAAAATCCAGGTCATTTTAATAAGCCTCGCTTAGAGCACCTACGAGTAGTATTTTTTTCTATAATCGGGAACTCTACACATCTATTAACCGCGGAAAAAAACCGCTACGATTATACCTAATGTAAAGAGACTTATCTTTCTATAAATATGAAGCTGATAAATTTATTTTGACTATAGCTTATTTCACGCTGAATTTATTTTTTTAGTTACATCACTTTTTATCATCATCATTATTTATTATCATTATTTATTAATCAGTTAATGTCGTTTGCCCCTATCATTATCGGGCTGGATTTCTACATCTACTTGACAGATCTTGCAGAGTCCAAGTTATAAAGGTTGATCGAAACCGTTCTGAGTTGTGATTTTAATTGGACAGATATTTTTAGGGTTCCGTACTTCAAACGTAAAAAAACGGAACCCTTATTGGATCACTTTGCTGTCCGTCTGTCCGTATGTCAAGATTCTTTATCTCGGGAACGCGTAAAGATATCGAGTTGTTTAAACTATATTCGTACGTATATCTATGATCTCTTGCAGTAGTGTAAAAGAAAAACTTCTCGATTATCGTATAAAAAAATTGGAGCCGTTTATGTTGTAAAAAATCGCATATTTCGACACTCACAAAAATCAAAACCTACAGGGTACTTCCCGTTGACATAGAACTATGACATTTGGCGAGAAGCATTGTCTCAGAATACACATATATAGGAATAAATCTGAAAACTGTACATTTTTATTTAAATCACAAAATAATAGGGTCTTGATTCACTAAATATGGGTTGTAAATTCAAAGTGCATCAATCGTATCATGTAAAAGAGCTATATTAGCACATGCTAAAACAGGTTTTAAATTATTTTAACAATGTGTAATTTTTGATGTATGTCGAGAAAAGTGAAAAAAAAACTTTTTTGTTTATGGTATAGAGATTTTAACAACTTACTTCTCAATTTTGTAAAATTTTCTGGATTAGTACGGAACCCTCGATGTGCGAGCCTGACTGGCACTTGTCCGGTTTTTTATTTTTTCTCGGATTCCGGCCGCCATAGTTATTTTTTCATAATGATGGTGTACATCGCCTTCATTCGGTTTAGTATACCTAATGTCCTTTTTTGACCGACGTACCGGAGAAGGTACTCAATTCTACGCGTATACTTTTTTGTTATGTATAACTACTCATAACTTTTTTCGTAGTAGTCCGATTTAAATAATCTTTTTTTTTTTAGAAATAATATATAATTCGAAATTGTTAATTACTTACCCATCAAAAAGACTGAGTATTGATAAAAACAATACTATATTTGGACCCATCGTCTCTTCTCAATTTATGTAATCACTTGTTGGTTTCGTTAACAATACTCATAAACTGAAAGATAAAGTTATCTAAAGTACTTATTTATAATTATTATAGTAGATACTATCTCAAGAGTTATATTAAAAGCTTAATGATGTTTTAGATGAATTCACCTTGTAATCTCACTAACATAATCTTGATAACATTATTATACATTTTGTCGGGTAATTGTTAACATGACTGTTTGAGTTCTGGTGTTACGTTTACAGTTCCATTCTCAATCCGTAAACACGGAAATTATTTTTCGTATTTTTTGCTACTTCGATAAAAAATATAAATTTTTCAAATATACGAGTGAGTTACGGTGAGGATACCCGAGCGAAAGAAACACGTAAATGTGTATCAAACTGTCTATACAAATAAATTTAAGACTTTAACAACCTGGCTGATAAATAAAAGGACATGTCCACAAAATGTATGGAGGCTGGTATAATAATAATCAAAAATTCTAAACACAACACTCGTTATATTTCGAGAAAGTTCATATTTTTCTGAGTCTATTACAACTATTAAAAACAAAAAATGCCCTCAAATTTTTTTAAAATTATTATTGAGTTTATTATGTGGCAGAATCAGCTACGAATGCAAGTAAAATAACGATAGGAGCACTTTATCATTGCTAAACTAGAAAAAATAATAAGCTGTATTTTTATTTTTCATATAAATTATTCTTCGCATTTAGAAAAAATTGGAGGGGTGCAAAAATCTAAATTAAATATTTTTGGGAAGCCCATAAAACATGCTTTCAAATGATGTCACGTATATCTTGGTTAGATTTTTCTTTGAATAATATACCACTTGTGAACGTCACCTTTGTGAAGATTAAAAGTTGTCAATTATTAGAAGTATCCTGCCCTTTTTATTTCAAAAACATTGTAATTTTGACTGCCTTCCAAAAAAGGAGGTTCGATGTTCGTCTGTATGTATATTTTTTTGTGTATGTTCATCGATAACTTCGCTAATTGTGAACCGAATCGAAAATTTATTTTTTAGTTCAAAAGGTATATCCCGCGATGGTTCCATTTAAATTTATAAGAAATCGGCTGAGCCCTTTTTAGAAAAAATCATCAATTCGAGCGAAATATTCGAATTTGGTACACGATGGAAGGCAGTTTTGTCAATTTTGTGAAAAATAATTATCTACAACACAAACTGAAAAAATACCTTTTAGAAATTAAAATGTTGAATCGTTGAACAAATTAGGATTTTTTATATCTGAAAATTAGAATTTGGGTTTAAAACTTAGTACAAAAAAACACTAACATCGCGAGATGTTGAACTAGCGGAGACCTAAATTCGCACGAATCTCTCAGTCGACGCGTAACGTAAATAATTGCACAATTATCACTCATGGAACACGACAAATCATTTATTCAAATGTTTTCATACAACACTGCTATATACAATGTATGTTTCTTCACCTTGCATTTTGCATTATATGATTTTTGTGTGAATTTTGCTTTATATATGTATACAGGGTTATTTCTAATCAATTAGCATCCTTTTAGGGGCTTGTTCTGTACATCAAAACTAACAACTTTTGTTCTACAACTTTCGTCAACACTCAAAAAAAATCAGCTGTTCCATACATTTTGTCGCGGGTGAACTATATTTTTCTATGGAAAAACAATTTTTTTTTAAGTTTTGATGAAAGTCGTAAAACAAAAGTTGTTAGTTTTGATGTACAGAATAAGCCCCTAGAAGGATGCTAATTCATTAGAAATAACCCTGTAAGTATAGGTTTCTCGGACGCCGCCGGGTGAAGAGAAAATCGCTTGTTAGACGATATAATAAGCTGATGAATTACCTAATATAATTATAATAAATAGGTAAGATTTAGAATTTTGATTTTTCTATCCTCTGATACTTTTCGTTCAAATATTTCTTTAAAATTAACACTTTAAAATACTTAAGACACGCTTAAATACACTCGTGACTAAAAGGCAATTATCATTCAAATATTTATTCTAGAATTGACTTGAGTAAAATATTCTAAAGTCTATCATTAAAATTTGCATAAAAATAGTGTGACTCTAAACAGTTTTTTTTTAAAGAGATATTGCAAACATGGACTTCATGTGACATGTATGGACTTAAGCAGCGTAGGTTAAAATTATATTAGGTACTATAATTTTATTTAGTCAATTTATAAAGAGATCAACTCTGAATTTGCAAAAAACAGTTGTTCCAATTAGGAATAAGCCACGCCACACATAATTATGAAGATAGCTTGCACTCTTTTGGAATACGTATTTTTTGTTCTAGGTACCTACATATGTACGTAGTTTAGTTTTGCCCTGATGCCGGGGCTCTAGAATACGGCATCGGTACCCCCTGCCTGTAGTAAGAGCCTACTAAAAGGGACCCCTGGGCTCGTGGGTGGTCAGAGTTGGGGCTCTGGCCACCCACTCAAACGGGCCCGAGAAGGACGGCAGAGTGTGTGGCAACGCTGTCGTACAGGACCGTACAAGCCTGGTCTACCACCAGGCGAGTAGACACACGAAATGCCGAGAGCACCGATGCGTTCCTTTTGGAGATCCCGGAGCTTCCAAGAAGGCACATAGGCTGGCCACCGAGGGGGTTTTAGTGGGTACAATCCCACATAACCCGACTGCACCCCAAAGCGGTCGGGCATCTTTGGAAGATTTCCGCCACGTAAAAAAAGGCCACGCCACACTGCGTAGCTTGAAGCTAATTTTACATCTGCCAACATATGTAGCGCGACCTATACGTAGGTACGCTAAGCAGTTGATTTTATAGGGATTTCATAGCTGATCTAGTACAAAAAAAAAATTACGATTAGCATTAAAATTGTGCTATAGGTGCCTACTGTCGTCCAGTGAAACACTTCGTAAACGGGTTTTGGTCTTCCACAACATAACTTAAAATTACAAAAACACTTTTAAAGAAATACATAGCAGTTAAGTATTGTTTCCTCTTAAGTACATACCTTTATGATCTGCAACCACCGTGTGAGTGAAGGTAGCAAATTGTTAGATTAGATTTAAATAGCGCTTACATACCAGTCAAGGTAAACTCTACCTATAATACGGTTATATAGATTACAGTTATACATTGTATTACTATTTTAGTAGACAGTAGACAATAGCCAGTTATTTATTAGGACGAAAATAAAATTAAACAAACCCACAAAACAAACAACAAAGCAAAACAAAATAAACAGCATAATCAATTTTATGTAGTAAAATATTTTACAATGTCACCCTCATTACTTAATTTTATTTTTATCACAACCCGGACGGGGTTATAGAGTATTCTGATATAGATAATTCGTTTTTATTGGAAAGAATTGGGTTGCTATATTTTTTTAGAAATTAGTTACCTACTTGTTTTTTTTTTTGAAATAATAAGAATAATCAAGAACTTGTACAAGAAGGTAAATCTATACAGCAGTTGTCACACCGTTTTAACTCTCCCCAAACTAAAATTTGTAGAGAAAAAATATGGAAAAAAATTATGGATCAGGTCCTTATTTTTTCCTGCGTAGCTTATTCGTGTATTTACATAAATTAAAGTAAATGTTAATACATTAACAGGTTAGCTATCTTATCTACATTATTATACGGCGTTTACACTCGGAAACCGTTACTGTTTCTGCTGCCGAAAATACTGCCCTAAATACTTCTCCGACAATGTCGCGACGCGAATGAGCTACTACGTAATTTGGTATATTAGGTACCTAATTAATGGTTTTATTGTCGTTCGCAATTTTTGATACCTCCCAATATTACCTATATTTAGGATTTTTTCAGACTTTTTACTTAGAAGATTTTTTGTTCATACGAGATTAATAAAATGCAGAATAATGCAGAAAAAAATCTGAAAAAACGGGCATCCTACCAAATAAAAATAAAATTAATATTTAAAAAATAAAATGTACTTTATTTCTATATGCAAAAGGTTCACATTTGTTTCTTACTTATCAAAGGGAAAAACGTTCCGAGCAGGACAGCGACAACTGTGGGGTGTTGTCCCTTTCTCGAAACTTACCAGTGTTAATAAAAATATAGGATGATAGATTATTTCATATATCTGGTAACCATTAATCGCATTTAATCGTACACGTTGATAAATAGATTAGCATAAAATGTATTGTAATTAACGTATTGAGTTCTAAAATGTTCTTAATATTGCTACGTAATTATTTTTGCAATACAAAAACTTTTTTTTTCAAATTAGTAGAATTAGTAGAAATTTACCTACTACGCACAGCCGCACATATAGCGCTTCAAAAAACAATATGGCTGATAATTTATGCAAAAGTCGTCTTTCTGCTTAATATTTTTATTTGTTGAAAAATAGTGAAAAATTGTTGCGGTAAGGTGTAATAGTGAAGCTTATGCTGGTTGTAGAGTTTCATTTTTAAGGTAAGTTTCTTAGTTTGTTTATAAATTTCTTGTGTAGGGTGACAATAACAACACAACATTTCTGGAATGTGATGTTAGGTTGTAGAGCGAAGAAATCACTGTATAATCTAATACCACGTACGATAGTACGTCATTGTAATCAACTAAGAACCTACTCGTACTTCTATGAACTATACACTTTTCGTGAATAATATCAAAATAATGAACTGTGTTGTACTTAGTAACTAGTACTGCTAGGTACTAGTGCTGCTCCTGCTCTTGCGCTATTTATCAGCCGATTTCTATAATATTTGGCAAAATGGTTTAGTGTATTCTAACAAGATTTGTGAGTATGAGCAGAACTGGTCAAGAGCAAGTCGAGATTTTCAATTTTTCAATAAATTTTTATTAACAGAAAATGTAACTTACAGCACTTAATACTAGGCTTTACATTTTTATCCTTAAAGACTACGAATGAAAAAATTACTTAAAATAGATCAGAAAATACAAAAATGAATTAAAAGTAATATGAACAACAACGTGTTATTATTTTTTTACGCTAACTACCTTTACCTACTGTTAAATTTTAGGAATATTTGAGATCACAATTTGACTTCTTCGCAATATGAAAGAATATTTTTAGCAATTATTGTCCATTCGTCAGCGAAGATGTCTACTAGCGGGTGGGAGGCGCTGTGGGCGTTAAGGTGATGGTGTAGAGATAATATAATGAACTGATTTACTCAGCCGAAAGGAGGTTTACTATAAGGCCAACCAGGAATTTGAGGAAAAAATCAACTGTTTCATACATTTTGTCGATTCCGAGTTTCAGTTTTGTATGGAACAGCTGATTTTTTTCTCGATTTTCGGGTTGGTCTCATAGTAAACGTTCATAAAGATGGTCTTAATCAAACAATCATTTTGACTTAGTGCAGGGTAAGCAGATAACCCTGTTTATAATAATATTTAAATTTCAGATTTATCCCACCTGAAACACAAACGATTTTTCTCATTATTTTGTTGACCTTTCGACGGTATGTACTTAGTGTTTTGTAGATTGTCCTATTATATCAAGTTACTGTATGGATACACTAGTAGAAAGAGGTACATTCCAATGTTGGTGCTTTACTCTTCGGAACGTTTTTGGGATGCACATAAGCTTTCCAGTTCGCGTATGTAACTTCCTTGGTCTCTTCATGTTTATTTCTTGTTGATCGACACTGACATTGACAATGACTCAAGATTGAGCGTGACAATAAGATATGAATATTATTATATTTCCTTGTTCCCTTCCCTATCCAAGATAAAGATAAAATATGATAAAATAAATAAAGTGTAAACTTGACGTAATTTATAGCTAACATACAAATATGAAGGCGCCATCTTATTAAAATATTGCTGTTTCACTGTATGTATTTGAAAGAGAGGACAGTTTTGTAAATTGCTATTAAATTTAGGACGGTGCCTTCATAATTGGCCATAATATGCTGACAAGAAATTTATTAATGAAACGTATGCCAAAAAGACTCAGTCTTATTGTTGATTATAACCCTTAATTATTCGCATGGGGTCAAACCAGTTTCGCATTATAAAATTAAGGACTTTCCACTGCCCGAATTTCCCCGTGCCCCCAGTAGCTTCATAATCCTCGTCAAAGTTTGTATTTCAGTAGCGACCAAGTCACGGGAGTGGCTAAATACGTCGCTGAACTCTTAAGCGGTGATGCGAATAATTATGTTACTTATTTTGTCGCCTACAAATTGTTCAGTAAAATCCAAAAAAATCCAAATTTATTTGTAAGTAACAGTTTAAGACCTTCTAATTTGAATACAAACAGATAAATCTAGTTATAAGCCTGATTAATTATACTTCGCGCCTAATTAAAAGATAAATATAATGTTGCTAATAACAGCATAAAAAAATCGTACAAAGTCGTATCACCTGATCGGCATTAATTAATAAAAACGTGAAATTAGATATTAAATCCCGGGGCTCAGACAAAGATATAGGTTAATGACGAGGTATTAATAAGACCAAAGGTTTAATAATTTTATAGTACCTACTTTGTCATCCTCAGGGTCCAATACAACACCCTTGACATAAAACACTGTTTTATTCCCTTGACGCATAATCATTGGATTACATACCTTCTGTCTATTGCCAGCCACCAACTCACATAAACTACCAGCACCAATGTCACTATTGACATAGTAACAATGTATATTCCATTGCTTACTATGGTATGTTTCACTCTTTTCCATATATCCATGAGTTTTGTCATTGATTTGCCAAATACACTTCTGAAAACATGTTTACCACTGAATCTACACACTCAAACTAAATGCCATGGTATTTTAATTGAACCCAATGTGTTTTAATTGAAAATTTCCTAGTCTGTTGTTTTAGATATTTCAGACTCTATTTTGTTGAAGAATGAACTACATTTGTTTTAGCAAACATTCTAAATCAATAAATATATTATATGCAGTTGGATAGGTTAGTTTTAGCAAACTAGTCTAGGCTAATGAATTAGCCCAAACGCCACCAAGACACAGCAGTGCAGATACATGTGAACTTGCAAAGCTAGGTAGAGCCTAAGTTCATCGGATAAAAGACAGCTCAGTTTTACTCACACTCTGTGCTTTGGTTTTTGCTAAGCAAATGTCGCAATTATGCAGTGGAGTTAAATAATATTACGCTCTGTCCGTTTTCGGATATCATCGCTCTGCTCCTCTTTGGTGGAGTTTGGCTAAAGAGCCACACTGCCTAAGTTGTATATTTCTGGCATATTTCTCATAAAGATATTGTAAACTAGAGTAATCTAAGAAAATGTCTACATATGAGATATTGTATGGTTATTATATTTGTGTCACGTCATCAAGTGTTAAGGGACATTGTAAAAGTTGTTTATAAATAATCATTATCTTGACTAATTTTATAAATCCGAAATCATGTTTGTTTGTTTGTTACTATTTTACTTAATTACTTTATTATAATAACTTACTTAAATTTGTTTATGGATTGACATCCATTTTCAAAATTCCCGAAATACTTTCCCGGCAACCGGGATTATTTCGAACCAAATGGCTACAGTAAATAGTAGTTCAAAAGTTGAAGACGACATAGACTATGATTCTAAAAAAAGCCGTGGGCGAAAGCTAGTAAGCAAATCCTTACTTCTTCACTAATATTATAAATAAATGCAAAAGCGTGTTTGTTGGTTTATTCCTCTTTCACGCTGCAACGGAGCAACGGATTGACTTGATTTTTGGCATGGACATTGTTTGAAAGACGGGAAGTGACTTGAGGACTCAAATTACATTTTATTCCAGAAAAATGAAGTGCGCAAAAATTATAATACTACGCGGGCGAAGCCGTGAGCAATAGCTAGTAATATTATAAAATAATCAAGATCAATCGGTCAATGTAACAGTTCTTTATAATGATACCTAGATCTGTAAATTCCTTTTATGGATATTAATACTTACCTGGTGAGGTTGAAACAAGAAAACTAGTTTTAAACACTGTTTTTGTAAACACTATTTCATACTATAAATATTCTTAGAATCATGCACAATTTATGTTGAGACAGAACACAAGTGATCTTTGAAGATCTTGCGTATTATTTGTTTTATGATTATTTCAAAGATTAGACTCAGACTGTGTTTTACTGTCTGTCGTATTTATTTATGTTTATTTAGTAATATTTTGTATGAATAAAATTGTGAATTAGTGGTTGGTGGCTATTACCTACAAAAAGGATTTTTTTTAATACCAATTAAGACCACGCTTGACCACCAATTCGCCTGATGGTAAGCGACGTTCGGTTGTGGTCGAAGATGAAGCACGCAGACTTAGATGATACCTATTCACTCTGACCTTGAAAAACTTTAGATAATATTTCTTAGGAAACAGCAGGCAAGCAGGGACTTTTGCAAAACTCAGGGACTTACAGAGGTCGAAGTTTATAATTGTCATTAAGATCAACGTTTATTATGGGACACCCCAAAAAGTGAAAAAACGACTTTTATGCTACACCTGCTCTGAAAGTACCTTGATACTTTATCAAATTTACGGTAGAAAGTACGTCACTACATATCGAACAAATATGCGGCGAGAAAACGCATCTGAGCGGGAGAGAAAAGTGTATGAAAATCCATTTCTTACGTGGTTTTTCTTTTTTAATTTTGGGTAAGACTATGCGCTGGTAACCTAGATATCAAAAGCCAAAAAGTTTTTACAGTGAGTTTTTATCTCCAAGTTCGCAAAATGACACTGGCCACTAGCTGTGTGTTAGATAGTGTCAAACATTTGAAAAAGAAACATGTGAAAATTGCAGACGCCATCGGTGCCATTTTCAATTTGTGTGTTGTTTGAGGATTCAGTTTTCGTAGAAAAGTAAAATAAAACTATCAAAATGATAAGTAGTGAGTGATAGTGATGAGTAGGTAGGTAGGTGTAGTATAAAGCACTATGTATCACTCGAGAGAAAGTGCGATTCCCGATCTCGGGTGTTTTAAAGACAACGACACCCTCGACGGTAATCGGTCACTTTCTCCTCTCGGTGAACAATGTACTATTCTTTTTTGATTTTGTCCATGGAATATGTTTTTCCAGATTTGTAGAGTAGTTTCTAGAGGAACAAATTGTTGTTTTTTTTTCCTGTCGCATCTGTATTTAATACCTACCTAAGTGGCTAGTGCATACTTTCCACATTTACTCGTATACTCTATAAAAGATAATAAACTTAATTTCATAAT
This sequence comes from Hypomecis punctinalis, assembly GCA_949316475.1. Taxonomy (NCBI): domain Eukaryota; kingdom Metazoa; phylum Arthropoda; class Insecta; order Lepidoptera; family Geometridae; genus Hypomecis; species Hypomecis punctinalis. The sequence continues at coordinate 21,376,867 of OX438797.1, forward strand.
TGGATAACAATGTTAAAAGATCATTGATAAGAAATCAGATTGTTTTAATTTTATCTCATTCCTATGAAGTAAATTTGCAGTAGTTATCGTTAGCGATAAGGTATTTTTAACACTCATGCAGAAAATAACTACCTATTGAATATAGGTAGTTATTTTCTGCATAACTACCTATATTACTAGGTATAAGTCTAGAATATTCAAGAACTTTCAGTCTCATTTTTATTTTTAGAGTTACGTACCTACCTCAAAATGAAAAAAACGGAACCCTTATAGGATCACTTTGTTGTCCGTCTGTCCGTATATCAAGACCTTTTATCTCAAGAACGCTTGAAGTTAACGAGTTGAAATTTAAACCATATACGTACATCTATAGTCTCTTACAGTTGTGAAAAAATCAAACTTCACAGTTAGCATAGAAAAAAGTTAGAGCCGTTTATATCGTAAAAAACCGTATATTTTGACACTCAAGGGAATCAAAACCTACAGGGTACTCGTACTTCCAGTTGATCTAGAACTATGAAATTTGTCAAGAAGCATTGTCTTAGCGTACACATATATGAGTAAACCTGAAAACTATCCATTTTTAATTAAATCACAAAAAATAGGGCCTAAATACAAAAAATATAGGCCCAAAATTCGAAGTGAGTAAATCGTATCATGTGGGGTATCATATGAAAGAGCTTCATCAGCACAGGCTAAAACAGGATTACTACTTATGTGTAATTTTCGATGCATGACGAGAAAAGTATAAAAAAATTGATTTTTTTTTATCCTATAGAGATTCAACATTACAATTTTGTGAAATTTTCAAGATTTGCGCGGAACCCTCGGTGTGCGAGCCTGACTCGCACTTGTCCGTCCGGTTTTCTTTGTTTTTAGTTTACATACAAAGCCATGGGCTGTGCCCCCTGCATGTGTTAAGTTGGTGTAAAATTGTACCCTATGTGATCATTCACCCAGAGATAAGTCAATTACTAAAGTTACATTATAATTATAACGTACCACCCGTAAAAATTAAAGTTACATTATAATTATAACGTACCACCCGTTTATACTTTACTAGTTGGCCGTCCTGGCTTCGCCTGGTTATGGATGAGTTATAGCTATATAAACCTTTCAGAAGAAATATTCTAAAAGATAGTGAAAACCGCATTGCAATCTGGTTGTCTAGTTCGGAAGATATAAGCGAAATTACAGACAGACACACACAAATAGCGGTTTTGCTCTATACTATGTAGTTATATACCTACGTTATAAATATTACGGAGTACTCGTATGTAGCGTTTAACATTTCAGTGGCAAGAGACATCTAGTAGCGCTATTATTAACTATTTGAAGATAAATGAAAGCCTGTTTCAAGACTGCTTAGAGTTTACGTAGCAATGTTTTCAGGCTGATAACAAATATAAAACCAACAAATTTCCGAAGTTTCTGTTAGATGGCGCTAAAATACTAATCATTAATTTATGTAAACCTTTTTCATAATTAAATGTCATTGATATTACTAAATTAGAGTATGTGCAAAATGAGAACTAACAATAATATTTTAATCAGCAGCCAAGGTACCGACTATACCTGCTTGGTAGGCGCAAGTACTGATGAAAACCGAATTGGTGCCTACCAAGTATCAAACACTCACCGTCTTACCACAAAAGTTTTACGCACACTTTAGACAATGTTTAACAGTACAAATTGCACGGTAAAACAGTGTTCAAAGCGTGTTTAAATCTGTTGTGGTAAAGGTATTAATATGATGTACTGGCAATGACAGAGCATAAAATTAGTAAAATAGTACACGGGGCCCTCACCTACGATGCTTCTCATTTTGCATAAACTCTACTTCAATGCTAGGTAGTTCTATTTGTGGATTTAAGTACAAATAACATAGTGATACAGGGTTATTTTAATAATGGATGCTAAGGAGAGTGATTTTATCTCAGAATCAATAAAACGTATGAAACATTTGATTTTATTTTCTCCAATTCGGGGTTAAAACTAGTAAAATATAAACGGGTGGTATGTTATGATAAAATTATAATGTAACTTATAAGTAATTGTCTTATCTCTGGGTGAATGAACACGGAGGGTACAGTTTTACACCAACTTAACACATGCAGGGGGCACAGGGAGCTTTGTGTATAAACTAAAAACAAAAAAACCGGACGGACAAGTGCGAGTCAGGCTCGCACACCGAGGGTTCCGTGTAAATCTTGAAAATTTCACAAAATTGTTATGTTGAATCTCAGAAAATCTCTATAGGATAAAAAATAATTATCGATTTTTTTTTTTACTTTTCTCGTTATGCATCGAAAATTGAATATTGTAATCCAGTTTTAGCATGTGCTAATAAAGCTCTTTCAAATGATACCCTACATGATACGATTTACTCACTTCGAATTTTGGGCCTATATTTTTTGTATTTAGGCCCTATTTTTTGTGATTTAGTTAAAAATGGACAGTTTTCAGATTTATCCCTATATGTGTACACTAAGACAATTCGGGGTTCGCCTCTGGGTTTGTAAAATTTGTTTATAATGATGGTCTGTATCACCTCCTTCTAGCTTTAATTACCTTTTCTAAATAAACCTGTGGAATATGAGGCTTAAAAATAGTAGAAGAGACTACCATATTTTTAAAGTTTTTAAACAAGTTCAAACAAAGATGATAATTATTCTCAATTAAGTGATATTAATTAAGTCTGAACGATTCATTTATTCAAGCCATTGTGTCAATACAAAGTTATAGACTACACAAAATACACTATCTATTAATGCGGTATTATCTTTTATTTGAAATCTAAAATTAAACTTAATTCTGTAAATGTTAAAAGGAGCACCTATTACTAAGTTGAAAATTAACTAATATTATAAAAAATATAACAGTAAGTCCGTCAATCAATTTCGATTTATTTATTTCCAATTGTATTTTTTTTCGATCACCTGTCTTCAAAGTTTTCAAAGTCCGACTGAAAAATAAAAATGTTTTTCTTTACATACAAATAAAATCTACTAATTAACATAAATAATATCATCGTCATAATTTTAGATAGAAACCGCCTACTGCTAGACCTTAGCTTCACTTAAAAATTTCAAATAATATGAGCATCAATCGGAAGCTGCTTGCATATCCAGTTTAACCCTGAGGCCATCTTGTAACTGGACGCCGTGTTAAGCAGTTTTGAGCATAATAATAAGGTTCATAGAGTTCATGTACCTGATGATAAAACCACCAATTCTTTTGCTTAATACCCTCTTGTCCTCCTGGGACCAGCTCGGTGAGGTCTGGAGCTTCTGGACTTATCTTTATGTGATTGAAGGCGTTCTGGATTTCAAAATGATTAAATTATTTTCAGCAGTTTTCTTAATAACGTGATAAATGAACTTAAAGTTCTTGAAAGAGTCATATTTTTACGCAAAATCTTGGCTGAAAATACAGTGTTATTTCTAATCAATTAGCATCTTTTCAGGGGTTTATTCTGTACATTAAAACTAACAACTTTTGTTTTACGTCTTTTATTTGTTCTCAAAAAAAAGTTGTTGTTCTACAGAAAAATATCGTTCAACTTCGACAAAATATATGGAACAGCTAATTTTTTTTTGAGTTTTGACAAAAGTTGCAGAACAAAAGTTGTTAGTTTAGATGTAGAATCCAGAAGCAAAGAACAGAATAAGCCCCTAAAAGGATGATAATTGTTTAGAAATAACCCTGTACCCCTGTATACTGAAACTTTTCTGAAAAAATAAGACGTACGAGCGTAAAATATGTGTATTTCTTACACAAGCGATTACCACCAAAAACAAAATATTTTCTAACAATTTAAGGTATTACTTATTTAATATTTATTTTAAGGAATTAATACTACCAGAGAGATCAAGGAGCATATTAACCAGTCAATTTTTAACCAACCATATTTTGGCGTCAGCCAATTACAGCCAGCGGTGCTTACCTCTCCCCCGCTTAAGATTGGTGACCTATTGTTTCAACAAAAACGGGGCTCATGCGTTCTCCAGTCTCCTCCATTAGAGAGATAATGCGGTCGATTGAAAAAATATGAAAGAGATGGCTACATTGATTTTTTCAAAAAGGCACGAGTTAGAAAGAGGCGTGAAAAATATCTCGATCCTGCGGTTGTTGTCGGATTTTTTGCCTCGTAACGTCAAATTATTGTCCAATACGAATACATTTAAAATTAGACAGTTTTGGCAACTCGCAGCCAGATTTTCCATACATTTTCGTGATTGAGATTTGCCTATATAAATATATAAAATTTAACTTGATCTCTACGACAGTGACATTGACATAGAAGATTGTCAATTTTTAGAGTTGAGATAGTGGTGAAAAAAAACGACTTTCAAACAATGTTGTAATGAAATCGAATGAGTAGTTGATGGTGAGAAATTGAATTTTATTTACTTACTATTATTTAAGATCAAGTATGTACACATGTAAATAATGTTATGATATTAATTATAAACTCATAATAATGTAACGATAGTATTTATCGACGTTTTTCACTATTATCGATGCTAATGTAACGTATAATTGGGTTTAATTTAATTACATATGTAAAAAATGTTATGATATTAAAATATACAATAAAATTAATGATAAATTAAGTTTTATTTAAAATATCGTCAGTATAAACTATCGATATTTTAATTAAAACTCTATCTAAAACTCTGTGGCCACGATCATTCGTCGCCCATCACTAATCGGCACGCCCATAAAGTATGACATTGACAGGTACTGTCTGTACTATTAAGAAATTCAGGACTTCATAGGCGTGTTTTTTCTGACAGCTGTCGCAGAGATCAAGTTAAATTTTATAGAGTATAAGTGACAAGGACAACAACGTTATCTCTCTGAGATCTTTTTGGATTTTTGGTAGGTTATGGTATCTAACAGTATTTCATCTTATACACAAAAGGTAAGAACACGAATCATAATTACCTACGCGCTTCGCAGTTCGGTATACACTCGGTACACCAACAGTCGCAGATAGGCCGTCGTGACGAACGAACGATAGTAACAAGTAAAGTGCGATTTATACTTACCAGCCAGACGTTCACCCCTAGCGTGTGTTACGTACTTAGTAGCCACGCAGGGCTGAAGATATTTATTTCAAGGATAGGGCCGAGTCACAATAGTGTTAGTAAGTGATACCTTCCTTCGTCATCCAGAACGTAGCAGTCTTGTTGACAGCACCTGCAGTTTCAGGGTCAGAGTCGATGATACCAAAATCACCAAAGTCAGCAGTTCCAGGCACATAATACTTTGGATTTGATTGATGTGATTTTTCATCGCTTGAATGCGTTTCGTGTGAGTCTTCTTCGCTTGAGTTCTCATCATCCTCATCACGGCGTAGGGACCTGATGAAGCTAAATATATCCAAAAGATCCGCTTTTTCTTCATTTTTGATTAATATAATCTAAAAAAAAAAACTCGTTGACTTGACAATTTATGATGTTCCGCCAGAACCAATCATCATCAGATGCAATGAACTCATATATCAGAAACATTATCTTAACACTAAAGTTTAGAGTTCAACTGGCAAAACTTTTTGCGATCCTGTGGTGAATATACCTACGTAATAACGGCAAAAACCGTTACAAAAAACATAAATATTGAAAGTTTGTTTATATTTATTGAAAAATCGATTAAATATTGATAAACAGAGTCTTCTATTTCTTGTTTACCTGACCCAGTACAGTATCTTCAGAGTTTCTGTAATAAAACATTAATTTGTGTTTAAGTTATAGTACAAAAATTAGTTTCGTAAGTATTCTGAAAATTAGGCATTTTCTTCAGACTTTCAAAATGTCTACCATGGAACCCTATATTTACTAAACTGTGCCCACGATTCCGCTCGCAGAGGTATTAGTATCACAAATAGTATTATAATCACCGTAAGTATTAATAGTTGATTCAATATTCAGTTGTTATAATGAATTCAAAGATAACACATACTTTAGATTTCGAAAACTTACTGGTCTTTTAAAGCTCTTAATGACATTTTGAGCTTTTTTGATGATTTCTTGAGCTTTTTTGATGATTTCTTGAGCTTTTTTGATGACTTTTTGAGCTGTTTTGATGATTTTGGCTGAAACTGTTTTACATAACATTGGTACCGGTAATCATAGCATGATATTTTACTTAAATAATTTTTGATTAATCTAAATTAGATAACTACTAATAAATTTGCTCGGATTTCTATCCGTAATTGAATATTTTACAGAATTTCTTATACTAAAAGAGGAAATTAATTATATGTAATCCCGGTTATCTGCTTAAACGTCGTCATATTGATTTTTTGAGGGAAATTTATTGCAACCAACTTAAATAACATTGGAAAATTATTACTTACAGCTATCTACATAATTAAAAATAAACTTATACTAAAATCACTAAAACTAATCTAGATACAAAACTAAATTTATATCATATTAAACTTAATCTAAAAGCCCCTTCGTAGTAGGAAACTTGGCCAGATTTTTTGATTTTTTTTATCATTTTTATATATTGATTTGAATATTGTTATTGTGTTATAAGTATAAAATATTGTAAGCAGTAGAAGTCTACTGCTTATAATATTGATATTTAATACTGATATTTTGATTTGCCAAAAAACCACTTACGCTTTTGTCTTTTAACTGTCTATATCTGTTTGTTATTTCTGCTGGATATATTGTAAGTACTTTATTCAATCCAACCCTGTAAATAAAATATTATCCGATGATAAGTTATGAATATCATTTAATTTATTTTAACTTGTTTTTTTTAGCATTCATCGTAATACCCGACTTTTATTAAGACTCAGCTCGAATCGTAAAAATAAAACAGCAGTGAAGCAAAAAATATGAAAATAACTTACATGCGATTATTTAATTTTTGCTTTTTCTTATGTTTATGCGGTTGTATTTCAAGATGTCGTCTTCTATATGTATATGGGATGTGATTTCTTTTCTGCAAATAAATGTACTTGAATTGCATATTCGTATATATCGTATATTAATGTCTATATAAATAATCTTTAGGAAACAGTATCAAAAACAACTAATGGACTTATTTTTCCAAATTGAATGGTCATTAAATAATATTAATAACTTAGCTATTACAACCATCGAATAAAATAAAATCGTTAAGTAAGTTGCATTTCATACTTAGAATGAACTGCAATAAAACGATCATAAACAAGCCGATTGGCGATCCGATATTCGATGTAATAGAAAATGATGTCTCCAAAACTTTTTGTGATTTAAAACGGTTTAATTTTTTTCTAAATTGAAAATACAACGTCATCTTACCGTTTGACCATATTCAGTCTCTGGTAGCATTCTTCTAAAGCCAGTGTAAAGTACCCGCTCCTGCTTTCCATCAAATCTGTAAAAAGCTAGATATAACTATTTCCGCAAAATATTGGCAAACTTGACTTAACTTCAGATATCATCTGAAGTCTTTTTTAAATACAATACTATTTTATAAGCTATAACTGCATACACTACTACTATATAAAAATCAATTAGATCATCCACAGACCCTTGAAGGTCTAAAGGTAATCCAAATGTTCAAGCCCACTGCTAGTTGGCAGCGTGCCCAGCATCCTGGCAGCAATTGCCACGCTGAATGGCAAGACTAATACGTTGAGCTAAGTAAACACCAGGATTTTGGTCACATGTCGCGTCCTCCAGACGCTCAGAAAGACTTCTGAAGTCTAATAGGAATTATGTCTGTTTTCCGCTAGAGTACAACATAAGTGTCTTGAAATTTTGAGTAAATAGGTACCTTCTAGGCAAGTTTGCTACTCTCTATACCACATATCTGCTTAGGTAATATCAGGCAGCAGATAAACGTTAACCTATTTTAAATAATAAAAGAAATAAAACATTATACTGCTAGCTACAAAAATCTTATCGTTTAGAGACGGTTTTTGATTCTGCAGTCCACTGTCTTGCGTGGCAACCTCAATAATGCTATGGGAAATCTAGTAGAGTATTAGAAAAGTGTAGCTAACAAATTATTGGATAACCCAGACATTCACCTAATTCCTTTCAAAATATTCTTTGAAATGATCAAATGAAACATGAAGTAGAAAAAGCGTGTGCTCTGAAAGTATGGGCTGGGCGGGGTGCAAGTGGTTCTAGTGCCTCCATGATCAGCTCTTCCTTACACAAATTGGGTTGTTTGCATGACCCTTATAAATGTTTTGAAAAAAGTTTCCAAGATTTTCAAACAATTATGAGATTTAGAGACGATTAGACTGCATTTTTAATCCGTTTCCTATGAAGAATTATTTTTGACAATTATAGTTGACACTACAGACCACCTCTTTCTAAAAATGAATAAAGGATATAAAATGACTTACTTAATGCCCATATTCTCGAAATGCCCATATACCCCGGATCCGTTTTCCTGGTCCCTATGTGGGAATTTGACAGCCGACTTCAGCATTCCGAGGGCTGGCCTGATGAGCGTGTGCCCTGGGAGTATGGGCTGGGCGGGGGTAGGTGGTAGGGGTATGTAGGCGCCCCTATGATGACTGATGGATCTCCGGGTAGACCGAAGCGTCTCTGAAAATAAATATCAATATATCTAACCGTCTTAACTTACGGTGTACAAACGTGGTCGCGCACCAATGTTCAGAAGTCTCGCCTTCAGGTTTGCCAAAGAGCAATGGAACGCAGTATCCTCGGAATTAAAAGAGTAGACCGCGTCCGAAACATCACACTGCGTTCCATGACAGGCGTAAGCGACGTCGGATTAAAATCTGCAAAGCTCAAATGGGAGTGGGCGGGACACGTGAGTCGTATGCACCCAGACAGATGGGCAAAGGTCTCAACGGAGTGGGTTCCTCTGTCCAGTCGACCCCGAGGCCGTCCTCCAACACGATGGCGCGACGAAATCGAGAGGTTTAAAAAGGATTGGACGAAGGTAGCACAGAACAGAAAGGAATGGAAGGAATTGGGGGAGACCTTTGCCCAGCAGTGGGACAGTACAGGTTAAATAAAAAAAAAAAAAACTATCATCCTCAATAGGCGTTTCGGTCTCCCTAACAATGCTTTGGTCTTGTGTCAATCATGTTGTAGCTCGGATACCATAATATATGACTTTTGGAAATGTGACATATTATTACAGGTCGAGAAAATTATGTCGTCGTGTATGATAGCAATGAAGATTCGACCCGTGATAAAAATGAGTACTTTCACTATATTAGCCCTAGGACGTACATTGCCAAACTACTACTCCTAGACTATGTTGGTTATCGAAATTAAGCTACTGCTGGCTAACCAAAGCCCAGCATTTATGGCTGAACCGAATACTTACTTTACAAAAAAATTAAATATGTACTTCAAATAGGTAGATCTAAAAGAAGTATCATATGCGTACCATTATTTTAAAATTTTTTGGATTGTCATTTTGCCTTTGTGCAAGCCTCTGAAAAATAATGAACAATACTCGTAGTTAAATTATGATGAGCTAAAGTTCCGCGCACTTTATCATAATAAGTAATGAAATTATGTTTATTAACTGCTCATACTTGCACCAATTTATCAGTAAGCTTATTTCCATCGCAATGTAGGACAATCTGAAAACAATAGAAAAATATAAATCACATTTGGTTTATGTAGGTTTACCAGCCGGCCTGGAATGCGCACCACGAAATATTTCATATATTACATTTAAGTAATGAATTTAATGACTTATGGCTAAGACATATTTTAAGTAATTTTTAAATTTCTTTGTTTTGTTACATATTATGGATCTCGTGTCTGAAATAAAGTTTTATTATTATTATTTCTTTCGACGTGTCAGAACGAGATAGCGTTATGGCAAATTATAAACCTGTCACTTTTTCACACGTCGAAATGAGTTCTTTTCGTGGCTTTTTGTGGTCGCATGTTAAGCTAGCGTAAATAGTTTGCTCTCTATATGTATACAATACTACATATACATGAGTCACATCAAGGGGATTTAAATATACAGTCTATAATGATGTGATCCATCTTATAAGTAAGTTTATTGCATGTTTACCGATAAGACCGCCGCTTACTTATTACATTTCGTTATTTATTTATGTCTTTGTATTTTTCTTGGTTATCACCAAGACAAACAATAAAAAAATATATTTTTAAACGTGAATAAGTCCGCGCTTGACAACCAACTCGACTGATGGTAAGCGATGTTGTAGTCGAAGACTTATAAGATACCTAATATCTAGAATATGTACCTAGGAGTATAATATATGGTATTTTAGAAGATATCCAGTAATATTTGGCAAAACTCACCGTTAAAAGCATCAAAACCTGGTTAGCGTCCATCTCATAATCCCATCGTTTACTTCATTTCTACTTATAAAAAGCTAAACTAAAATAAACAATAAAAACACAATAATCTTGTTTACATTAAATTACATCTCCGTGAAAGCCAACAACGTGAAATTGGCGTGATTTTAGAAGTTAAATTTCATTCGAGCGGCAAAACTCATTCGGTTTTCATTTAAGTTTAAAATTTCAAAGTGAAGTCGCTTGTAAATAATATTTTAGTGGGCAAATCTCATTGTTTAAAGTTATTGATATTCATTGAGTTAGTAATTCTGGTTATGGTAGTGGCAATATATATAGGTACTAGCTGACCCAGCCACGCGTTGCTGTGGCTAAATAAATTAAAATTGCGACTATAATTTGAGATTTAAACTATCTTATCTCTCAAGTTGGATCGAACTGCACATGGTGTGCGAATTTTATTATAATTTGTTAAGTGGTTTAGGAGTCCATTGAGGACAAACATTGTGACACGAGATTTATATATATTAAGATAGGTAATCTGCTCCTTAAAAAATTAACATACTTAAATATGTAGGCAAGTACAAACTGTAACATACTTCAGTATATAAATAAAATTATTTGTTATTATGTATGGGTAACGAAGCCGTGATGGTCTAGTAGTAGTGACACCCGCCTTACAATCGTGAGGTCGTGGGTTCAAATCCCGGTCCCGTGCCAATGAGTTCTTTGGAATGTATGTACGGAATTTAACACCGCTGGCTTTTCGGTGAAGGGAAACATCGTGAGGCAACCTGCATATGTCAGTAGAAGAAATTCGATGTGAATCCATCAACCCGTGCGGGCCAACGTGGTGGATATAGCCCAATCACCCTTCGTAGGAAGGCCTACGTTCTGCAGTGGACTATTAAAAAGGCTGATACAGTACAGTAATGTACATTTATAGGTGTAGCAATCAAATATAGATATAATTGTATATTCTTCTAAAAATATCATTTATTGATGTTTTATACAGGGTTATTGGTAATCAATGGCATCCTTTTAGGGGATTATTCTGTACATCACAACTAATAACTTTTGTTATTCGGCTTTTGTCAAAGGTAAAAAAATCAGCTTTTTCGTATATTTTGTCGATGGTGAACGATATTTTTCTATGGAACAGCATTTTTTTGGTTCGAAAAATGTCGTTGAATACAAGTTGTTAGTTTTGATGTACAGAATCAACCCCTAAAAGGGTGCTAATTGATTACCAATAACCAAGTAAAAATATGAAAATTATGTTTTTAGGGTTCCGTACCTCAAAAGGAAAAAAACGGAACCCTTATAGGATCACTTTGTTGTACCGGTGTGAAGTTGGCAGCCAACTCTAGCAGCCAATATAACCCGACCAAATAATGTGAACTATTTGTGAAGTTAGCAGCCATCGTCAAGAACGTAATAAAGCTTTAAAACACTAATACCAATGTGGTCCGAAAACCTTAATTATAGTCTAAGCTACACCATACATAAAAATTGAACCCTATAATGTAGCTCAAAAATAAGATAAATAACTCATTACAAGATTACAGGGCGCGGTGGATTTCGACCGGGTTGGACGTCGTTACGTCGGGTTGGATTGCAAATTCTGACTCTTTGATACGTAAGCTATCAGAAATATGTGAAATAAAATAGGCTAAAATGTTTCTTGATGCTATTTTGGCTCTACAAACTCAACACATTTTTTGAAAATTTTAATAATTGTGAAAAAATTCTATACAATTTTTTATTTCATATAATTTAAATGAAGCACGCAACAACAGCTATTGCGCTATACAACAAAATAAGTTTCAGGGCCCTGAAAAATACTACTAGGCGAAAATTCTCGACAAAATCTGAAAAAGACCGCAATTTTCAAGTTCAGCAATTGGCTGCTGGTGAATAACGGGCCGAGTTCTCTACTTAGTGCTTGTGATGCATATTATTCTAAGACAATGATGTCTGCGCTGTCTCAAACTGTCACTTTCAAAGCGGCTTAAAGCCTTACCTTTTCTGCAACTCCTGCTGAAAATAGAAAATAATAACCGAAATCGAGTTTTCATGGCCCGGTGGATTTCGACCGGGTTGGACGTCGTTACGTCGGGTTGGATTACAAGTTCCAATTCTTTGATAAGTAAGCTATCTGAAATTTGTAAAATAAAATTGACTTAAATGTTTCATGATACTATTTTGGCTCTACAAACTCGACACATTTTTTGAAAATTTTAATAATTGTGAAAAAATTCTATATTATTTTTTATTTCATATAATTTAAATGAAGCACGCAACAACAGCTATTGCGCTATACAACAAAATAAGTTTCAGGGCCCTGAAAAATACTACGAGGCGAAAATTCTCGACAAAATCTGAAATAGACCGCAAGTTTCAAGTTCAGCAATTGGCTGCTGGTGAATAACGGGCCGAGTTCTCTACTTAGTGCTTGTGATGCATATTATTCTAAGACAATGATGTCTGCGATGTCTCAAACTGTCACTTTCACAGCGGCTTAAAGCCTTACCTTTTCTGCAACTCCTGCTGAAAATAGAAAATAATAACCGAAATCGAGTTTTCATGGCCCGGTGGATTTCGACCGGGTTGGACGTCGTTACGTCGAGTTGGATTGCAAATTCTGACTCTTTGATACGTAAGCTATCAGAAATATGTAAAATGAAATTGGCTAAAATGTTTCTTGATGCTATTTTGGCTCTACAAACTCAACACATTTTTTGAAAATTTTAATAATTGTGAAAAAATTCTATACAATTTTTTATTTCATATAATTTAAATGAAACACGCAACAACAGCTATTGCGCTATACAACGAAATAAGTTTCAGGGCCCTGAAAAATACTACTAGGCGAAAATTCTCGCCAAATCTGAAAAAGACCGCATTTTTCAAGTTCAGCAATTGGCTGCTGGTGAATAACGGGCCGAGTTCTCTACTTAGTGCTTGTGATGCATATTATTCTAAGACAATGATGTCTGCGCTGTCTCAAACTGTCACTTTCAAAGCGGCTTAAAGCCTTACCTTTTCTGCAACTCCTGCTGAAAATAGAAAATAATAACCGAAATCGAGTTTTCATGGCCCGGTGGATTTCGACCGGGTTGGACGTCGTTACGTCGGGTTGGATTACAAGTTTCGATTCTTTGATAAGAAAGCTATCTGAAATATGTAAAATAAAATTGGCTTAAATGTTTCATGATACTATTTTGGCTCTACAAACTCGACACATTTTTTGAAAATTTTAATAATTGTGAAAAATTTTTATATTATTTTTTATTTCATATAATTTAAATGAAGCACGCAACAACAGCTATTGCGCTATACAACAAAATAAGTTTCAGGGCCCTGAAAAATACTACGAGGCGAAAATTCTCGACAAAATCTGAAATAGACAGCAAGTTTCAAGTTCAGCAATTGGCTGCTGGTGAATAACGGGCCGAGTTCTCTACTTAGTGCTTTTGATGCATATTATTCTAAGACAATGATGTCTGCGATGTCTCAAACTGTCACTTTCACAGCGGCTTAAAGCCTTACCTTTTCTGCAACTCCTGCTGAAAATAGAAAATAATAACCGAAATCGAGTTTTCATGGCCCGGTGGATTTCGACCGGGTTGGACGTCGTTACGTCGGGTTGGATTGCAAATTCTGACTCTTTGATAGATAAGCTATCAGAAATATGTAAAATAAAATTGGCTTAAATGTTTTTTGATGCTGTTTTGGCTCTACAAACTTTACACATTTTTTGAAAATTTTAAAAATTGTGAAAAAAATCTATGCTATTTTTTATTTCATATAATTTAAATAAAGCACGCAACAACAGCTATTGCGCTCGCTATACAACATAATAAGTTTCAGGGCCCTGAAAAATACTACTAGGCGAAAATTCTCGACAAAATCTGAAAAAGACCGCAATTTTCAAGTTCAGCAATTGGCTGCTGGTGAATAACGGGCCGAGTTCTCTACTTAGTGCTTGTGATGCATATTATTCTAAGACAATGATGTCTGCACTGTCTCAAACTGTCACATTCAAAGCGGCTTAAAGCCTTACTTTTTCTGCAACTTCTGCTGAAAAAAAAATAATGACTGAAATCGAGTTTTCACGGCACGGTGAATTTCGATCGGGTTGGACGTCGCTACGTCGGGTTGGATTACAAATTATGATTCTTTGATACATAAGCTATCAGAAATATGTAAAATAAAATTGGCTAAAATGTTTTTTGATGCTGTTTTGGCTCTACAAACTTTACACATTTTTTGAAAATTTTGATAATTGTCAAAAAATCTATACTATTTTTTATTTCATATAATTTAAATTAAGCACGCAACAACAGCTATTGCGCTCGCTATACAACATAATAAGTTTCAGGGCCCTGAAAAATACTACGAGGCGAAAATTCTCGACAAAATCTGAAAAAGACCGCAATTTTCAAGTTCAGCAATTGGCTGCTGGTGAATAACGGGCCGAGTTCTCTACTAAGTGCTTGTGATGCATATTATTCTAAGACAATGATGTCTGCGCTGTCTCAAACTGTCACTTTCAAAGCGGCTTAAAGTCTCACCTTTTCTGCAACTCCTGCTGAAAATAGAAAATAATAACCGAAATCGAGTTTTCATGGCCCGGTGGATTTCGACCGGGTTGGACGTCGTTACGTCAGGTTGGATTAAAAGTTCTGATTTTTTGATAGGTAAGCTATCAGAAATATGTAAAATAAAATTGGCTTAAATGTTTTTTGATGCTGTTTTGGCTCTACAAACTTTACACATTTTTTGAAAATTTTAAAAATTGTGAAAAAAATCTATGCTATTTTTTATTTCATATAATTTAAATGAAGCACGCAACAACAGCTATTGCGCTTTACAACAAAATAAGTTTCAGGGCCCTGAAAAATATTACTAGGCGAAAATTCTTGACAGAATCTGAAAAAGACCGCAATTTTCAAGTTCAGCAATTGGCTGCTGGTGAATAACGGGCCGAGTTCTCTACTTAGTGCTTAAGATGCATATTATTCTAAGACAATGATGTCTGCGCTGTCTCAAACTGTCACTTTCACAGCGGCTTAAAGCCTTACCTTTTCTGCAACTCCTGCTGAAAATAGAAAATAATAACCGAAATCGAGTTTTCATGGCCCGGTGGATTTCGACCGGGTTGGACGTCGTTACGTCGGGTTGGATTGCAAATTCTGACTCTTTGATACGTAAGCTATCAGAAATATGTAAAATAAAATTGGCTAAAATGTTTCTTGAAAAATTATATGAAATAAAAAATAGTATAGAATTTTTTCACAATTATCAAAATTTTCAAAATATGTGTAAAGTTTGTAGAGCCAAAACAGCATCAAAAAACATTTAAGCCAATTTTATTTTACATATTTCTGATAGTTAACCTATCAAAAAATCAGAACTTTTAATCCAACCTGACGTAACGACGTCCAACCCGGTCGAAATCCACCGGGCCATGAAAACTCGATTTCGGTTATTATTTTCTATTTTCAGCAGGAGTTGCAGAAAAAGTAAGGCTTTAAGCCGCTTTGAATGTGACAGTTTGAGACAGCGCAGACATCATTCTCTTAGAATAATATGCATCATTAGCACTTAGTAGAGAACTCGGCCCGTTATTCACCAGCAGCCAATTGCTGAACTTGAAACTTGCGGTCTATTTCAGATTTTGTCGAGAATTTTCGCCTCGTAGTATTTTTCAGGGCCCTGAAACTTATTTTGTTGTATAGCGCAATAGCTGTTGTTGCGTGCTTTATTTAAATTATATGAAATAAAAAATAGCATAGAATTTTTTTACAATTATTAAAATTTTCAAAAAATGTGTAAAGTTTGTAGAGCCAAAACAGCATCAAAAAACATTTTAGCCAATTTTATTTTACATATTTCTGATAGCTTATGTATCAAAGAATCATAATTTGTAATCCAACCCGACGTAACGACGTCCAACCCGATCGAAATTCACCGCGCCGTGAAAACTCGATTTCGGTCATTATTTTTTTTTTTCAGCAGGAGTTGCAGAAAAAGTAAGGCGCTTTGAATGTGACAGTTTGAGACAGCGCCGACATCATTCTCTCAGAATAATATGCATCATTAGCACTAAGTAGAGAACTCGGCCCGTTATTCACCAGCAGCCAATTGCTGAACTTGAAACTTGCGGTCTATTTCAGATTTTGTCGAGAATTTTCGCCTCGTAGTATTTTTCAGGGCCCTGAAACTTATTTTGTTGTATAGCGCAATAGCTGTTGTTGCGTACTTTATTTAAATCATATGAAATAAAAAATAGCATAGATTTTTTTCACAATTATTAAAATTTTCAAAAAATGTGTAAAGTTTGTAGAGCCAAAATAGCATCAAAAAACATTTAAGCCAATTTTATTTTACATATTTCTGATAGCTTATGTATCAAAGAATCATAATTTGTAATCCAACTCGACGTAACGGCGTCCAACCCGATCGAAATTCACCGCGTCGTGAAAACTCGATTTTGGTCATTATTTTTTTTTTCAGCAGGAGTTGCAGAAAAAGTGAGGCTTTAAGCCGCTTTGAATGTGACAGTTTAAGACAGCGCAGACATCATTCTCTCAGAATAATATGCATCATTAGCACTAAGTAGAGAACTCGGCCCGTTATTCACCAGCAGCCAATTGCTGAACTTGAAACTTGCGGTCTATTTCAGATTTTGTCAAGAATTTTCGCCTCGTAGTATTTTTCAGGGCCCTGAAACTTATTTTGTTGTATAGCGCAATAGCTGTTGTTGCGTGCTTTATTTAAATTATATGAAATAAAAAATAGCATAGAATTTTTTTACAATTATTAAAATTTTCAAAAAATGTGTAAAGTTTGTAGAGCCAAAACAGCATCAAAAAACATTTTAGCCAATTTTATTTTACATATTTCTGATAGCTTATGTATCAAAGAATCATAATTTGTAATCCAACTCGACGTAACGACGTCCAACCCGATCGAAATTCACCGCGTCGTGAAAACTCGATTTTGGTCATTATTTTTTTTTTCAGCAGGAGTTGCAGAAAAAGTGAGGCTTTAAGCCGCTTTGAATGTGACAGTTTAAGACAGCGCAGACATCATTCTCTCAGAATAATATGCATCATTAGCACTAAGTAGAGAACTCGGCCCGTTATTCACCAGCAGCCAATTGCTGAACTTGAAACTTGCGGTCTATTTCAGATTTTGTCAAGAATTTTCGCCTCGTAGTATTTTTCAGGGCCCTGAAACTTATTTTGTTGTATAGCGCAATAGCTGTTGTTGCGTGCTTTATTTAAATTATATGAAATAAAAAATAGCATAGAATTTTTTTACAATTATTAAAATTTTCAAAAAATGTGTAAAGTTTGTAGAGCCAAAACAGCATCAAAAAACATTTAAGCCAATTTTATTTTACATATTTCTGATAGCTTATGTATCAAAGAATCATAATTTGTAATCCAACTCGACGTAACGACGTCCAACCCGATCGAAATTCACCGCGTCGTGAAAACTCGATTTTGGTCATTATTTTTTTTTTCAGCAGGAGTTGCAGAAAAAGTGAGGCTTTAAGCCGCTTTGAATGTGACAGTTTAAGACAGCGCAGACATCATTCTCTCAGAATAATATGCATCATTAGCACTAAGTAGAGAACTCGGCCCGTTATTCACCAGCAGCCAATTGCTGAACTTGAAACTTGCGGTCTATTTCAGATTTTGTCGAGAATTTTCGCCTCGTAGTATTTTTCAGGGCCCTGAAACTTATTTTGTTGTATAGCGCAATAGCTGTTGTTGCGTGCTTTGTTTAAATTATATGAAATAAAAAATAGTATAGAATTTTTTGACAATTATCAAAATTTTCAAAAAATGTGTAAAGTTTGTAGAGCCAAAACAGCATCAAAAAACATTTTAGCCAATTTTATTTTACATATTTCTGATAGCTTATGTATCAAAGAATCATAATTTGTAATCCAACCCGACGTAACGACGTCCAACCCGATCGAAATTCACCGCGCCGTGAAAACTCGATTTCGGTCATTATTTTTTTTTTTCAGCAGGAGTTGCAGAAAAAGTAAGGCTTTAAGCCGCTTTGAATGTGACAGTTTGAGACAGCGCAGACATCATTCTCTCAGAATAATATGCATCATTAGCACTAAGTAGAGAACTCGGCCCGTTATTCACCAGCAGCCAATTGCTGAACTTGAAACTTGCGGTCTATTTCAGATTTTGTCGAGAATTTTCGCCTCGTAGTATTTTTCAGGGCCCTGAAACTTATTTTGTTGTATAGCGCAATAGCTGTTGTTGCGTGCTTTATTTAAATTATATGAAATAAAAATAGTATAGAATTTTTTGACAATTATCAAAATTTTCAAAAAATGTGTAAAGTTTGTAGAGCCAAAACAGCATCAAAAAACATTTTAGCCAATTTTATTTTACATATTTCTGATAATATGTATCAAAGAATCATAATTTGT
The DNA here is from genome assembly GCA_949316475.1 of Hypomecis punctinalis. Classification (NCBI taxonomy): domain Eukaryota; kingdom Metazoa; phylum Arthropoda; class Insecta; order Lepidoptera; family Geometridae; genus Hypomecis; species Hypomecis punctinalis. The sequence goes on from OX438797.1 coordinate 21,395,617, forward strand.
AATCTAACCCGACGTAACGACGTCCAACCCGATCGAAATTCACCGCGCCGTAAAAACTCGATTTCGGTCATTATTTTTTTTTTTTCAGCAGGAGTTGCAGAAAAAGTAAGGCTTTAAGCCGCTTTGAATGTGACAGTTTGAGACAGCGCAGACATCATTCTCTAAGAATAATATGCATCATTAGCACTAAGTAGAGAACTCGGCCCGTTATTCACCAGCAGCCAATTGCTGTACTTGAAACTTGCGGTCTGTTTCAGATTTTGTCGAGAATTTTCGCCTAGCTGTATTTTTCAGGGCCCTGAAACTTATTTTGTTGTATAGCGCAATAGCTGTTGTTGCGTGCTTTATTTAAATTATATAAAAAATAAAAAATAGCATAGATTTTTTTCACAAGTATTAAAATTTTAAAAAAATGTGTAAAGTTTGTAGAGCCAAAACAGCATCAAAAAACATTTAAGCCAATTTTATTTTACATATTTCTGATAGCTTATGTTTCAAAGAATCATAATTTGTAATCCAACTCGACGTAACGACGTCCAACCCGATCGAAATTCACCGCGCCGTGAAAACTCGATTTCGGTCATTATTTTTTTTTTCAGCAGGAGTTGCAGAAAAAGTGAGGTTTTAAGCCGCTTTGAATGTGACAGTTTGAGACAGCGCAGACATCATTCTCTCAGAATAATATGCATCATTAGCACTAAGTAGAGAACTCGGCCTGTTATTCACCAGCAGCCAATTGCTGAACTTGAAACTTGCGGTCTATTTCAGATTTTGTCGAGAATTTTCGCCTAGCAGTATTTTTCAGGGCCCTGAAACTTATTTTGTTGTATAGCGCAATAGCTGTTGTTGCGTGCTTTATTTAAATTATATGAAATAAAAAATAGCATAGAATTTTTTCACAATTATTAAAATTTTCAAAAAATGTGTAAAGTTTGTAGAGCCAAAACAGCATCAAAAAACATTTTAGCCAATTTTATTTTACATATTTCTGATAGCTTATGTATCAAAGAATCATAATTTGTAATCCAACTCGACGTAACGACGTCCAACCCGATCGAAATTCACCGCGCCGTGAAAACTCGATTTCGGTCATTATTTTTTTTTTCAGCAGGAGTTGCAGAAAAAGTGAGGCTTTAAGCCGCTTTGAATGTGACAGTTTGAGACAGCGCAGACATCATTCTCTCAGAATAATATGCATCATTAGCACTAAGTAGAGAACTCGGCCCGTTATTCACCAGCAGCCAATTGCTGAACTTGAAACTTGCGGTCTATTTCAGATTTTGTCGAGAATTTTCGCCTAGCTGTATTTTTCAGGGCCCTGAAACTTATTTTGTTGTATAGCGCAATAGTTGTTGTTGCGTGCTTTATTTAAATTATATGAAATAAAAAATAGCATAGAATTTTTTCACAATTATTAAAATTTTCAAAAAATGTGTAAAGTTTGTAGAGCCAAAACAGCATCAAAAAACATTTAAGCCAATTTTATTTTACATATTTCTGATAGCTTATGTATCAAAGATTTATAATTTGTAATCCAACTCGACGTAACGACGTCCAACCCGATCGAAATTCACCGCGCCGTGAAAACTCGATTTCGGTCATTATTTTTTTTTTCAGCAGGAGTTGCAGAAAAAGTGAGGTTTTAAGCCGCTTTGAATGTGACAGTTTGAGACAGCGCAGACATCATTCTCTCAGAATAATATGCATCATTAGCACTAAGTAGAGAACTCGGCCCGTTATTCACCAGCAGCCAATTGCTGAACTTGAAACTTGCGGTCTGTTTCAGATTTTGTCGAGAATTTTCGCCTAGCTGTATTTTTCAGGGCCCTGAAACTTATTTTGTCTTATAGCGCAATAGCTGTTGTTGCGTGCTTTATTTAAATTATATAAAAAATAAAAAATAGCATAGATTTTTTTCACAAGTATTAAAATTTTCAAAAAATGTGTAAAGTTTGTAGAGCCAAAACAGCATCAAAAAACATTTAAGCCAATTTTATTTTACATATTTCTGATAGCTTATGTATCAAAGAATCATAATTTGTAATCCAACTCGACGTAACGACGTCCAACCCGATCGAAATTCACCGCGTCGTGAAAACTCGATTTTGGTCATTATTTTTTTTTTCAGTAGGAGTTGCAGAAAAAGTGAGGCTTTAAGCCGCTTTGAATGTGACAGTTTAAGACAGCGCAGACATCATTCTCTCAGAATAATATGCATCATTAGCACTAAGTAGAGAACTCGGCCCGTTATTCACCAGCAGCCAATTGCTGAACTTGAAACTTGCGGTCTATTTCAGATTTTGTCGAGAATTTTCGCCTCGTAGTATTTTTCAGGGCCCTGAAACTTATTTTGTTGTATAGCGCAATAGCTGTTGTTGCGTGCTTTATTTAAATTATATGAAATAAAAAATAGTATAGAATTTTTTGACAATTATTAAAATTTTCAAAAAATGTGTAAAGTTTGTAGAGCCAAAACAGCATCAAAAAACATTTTAGCCAATTTTATTTTACATATTTCTGATAGCTTATGTATCAAAGAATCATAATTTGTAATCCAACCCGACGTAACGACGTCCAACCCGATCGAAATTCACCGCGCCGTGAAAACTCGATTTCGGTCATTATTTTTTTTTTTCAGCAGGAGTTGCAGAAAAAGTAAGGCTTTAAGCCGCTTTGAATGTGACAGTTTGAGACAGCGCCGACATCATTCTCTCAGAATAATATGCATCATTAGCACTAAGTAGAGAACTCGGCCCGTTATTCACCAGCAGCCAATTGCTGAACTTGAAACTTGCGGTCTATTTCAGATTTTGTCGAGAATTTTCGCCTAGCTGTATTTTTCAGGGCCCTGAAACTTATTTTGTTGTATAGCGCAATAGTTGTTGTTGCGTGCTTTATTTAAATTATATGAAATAAAAAATAGCATAGAATTTTTTCACAATTATTAAAATTTTCAAAAAATGTGTAAAGTTTGTAGAGCCAAAACAGCATCAAAAAACATTTAAGCCAATTTTATTTTACATATTTCTGATAGCTTATGTATCAAAGAATCATAATTTGTAATCCAACTCGACGTAACGACGTCCAACCCGATCGAAATTCACCGCGCCGTGAAAACTCGATTTCGGTCATTATTTTTTTTTTCAGCTGGAGTTGCAGAAAAAGTAAGGCTTTAAGCCGCTTTAAATGTGACAGTTTGAGACAGCGCAGACATCATTCTCTAAGAATAATATGCATCATTAGCACTAAGTAGAGAACTCGGCCCGTTATTCACCAGCAGCCAATTGCTGAACTTGAAACTTGCGGTCTATTTCAGATTTTGTCGAGAATTTTCGCCTCGTAGTATTTTTCAGGGCCCTGAAACATATTTTGTTGTATAGCGCAATAGCTGTTGTTGCGTACTTTATTTAAATTATATGAAATAAAAAATAGCATAGATTTTTTTCACAATTATTAAAATTTTCAAAAAATGTGTAAAGTTTGTAGAGCCAAAATAGCATCAAAAAACATTTAAGCCAATTTTATTTTACATATTTCTGATAGCTTATGTATCAAAGAATCATAATTTGTAATCCAACTCGACGTAACGACGTCCAACCCGATCGAAGTTCACCGTGCCGTGAAAACTCGATTTCGGTCATTATTTTTTTTCAGCAGTAGTTGCAGAAAAAGTAAGGCTTTAAGCCGCTTTGAATGTGACAGTTTAAGACAGCGCAGACATCATTCTCTCAGAATAATATGCATCATTAGCACTAAGTAGAGAACTCGGCCCGTTATTCACCAGCAGCCAATTGCTGAACTTGAAACTTGCGGTCTGTTTCAGATTTTGTCGAGAATTTTCGCCTAGCTGTATTTTTCAGGGCCCTGAAACTTATTTTGTTGTATAGCGCAATAGCTGTTGTTGCGTGCTTTATTTAAATTATATGAAATAAAAAATAGCATAGAATTTTTCCACAATTATTAAAATTTTCAAAAAATGTGTAAAGTTTGTAGAGCCAAAACAGCATCAAAAAACATTTTAGCCAATTTTATTTTACATATTTCTGATAGCTTATGTATCAAAGATTTATAATTTGTAATCCAACTCGACGTAACGACGTCCAACCCGATCGAAATTCACCGCGCCGTGAAAACTCGATTTCGGTCATTATTTTTTTTTTCAGCAGGAGTTGCAGAAAAAGTGAGGCTTTAAGCCGCTTTGAATGTGACAGTTTGAGACAGCGCAGACATCATTCTCTCAGAATAATATGCATCATTAGCACTAAGTAGAGAACTCGGCCCGTTATTCACCAGCAGCCAATTGCTGAACTTGAAACTTGCGGTCTGTTTCAGATTTTGTCGAGAATTTTCGCCTAGCTGTATTTTTCAGGGCCCTGAAACTTATTTTGTTGTATAGCGCAATAGCTGTTGTTGCGTGCTTTATTTAAATTATATGAAATAAAAAATAGCATAGAATTTTTTCACAATTATTAAAATTTTCAAAAAATGTGTAAAGTTTGTAGAGCCAAAACAGCATCAAAAAACATTTTAGCCAATTTTATTTTACATATTTCTGATAGCTTATGTATCAAAGAATCATAATTTGTAATCCAACTCGACGTAACGACGTCCAACCCGATCGAAGTTCACCGTGCCGTGAAAACTCGATTTCGGTCATTATTTTTTTTCAGCAGTAGTTGCAGAAAAAGTAAGGCTTTAAGCCGCTTTGAATGTGACAGTTTGAGACAGCGCAGACATCATTCTCTTAGAATAATATGCATCATTAGCACTAAGTAGAGAACTCGGCCCGTTATTCACCAGCAGCCAATTGCTGAACTTGAAACTTGCGGTCTGTTTCAGATTTTGTCGAGAATTTTCGCCTAGCTGTATTTTTCAGGGCCCTGAAACTTATTTTGTCTTATAGCGCAATAGCTGTTGTTGCGTGCTTTATTTAAATTATATAAAAAATAAAAAATAGCATAGATTTTTTTCACAAGTATTAAAATTTTCAAAAAATGTGTAAAGTTTGTAGAGCCAAAACAGCATCAAAAAACATTTTAGCCAATTTTATTTTACATATTTCTGATAGCTTATGTATCAAAGAATCATAATTTGTAATCCAACTCGACGTAACGACGTCCAACCCGATCGAAATTCACCGCGTCGTGAAAACTCGATTTTGGTCATTATTTTTTTTTTCAGTAGGAGTTGCAGAAAAAGTGAGGCTTTAAGCCGCTTTGAATGTGACAGTTTAAGACAGCGCAGACATCATTCTCTCAGAATAATATGCATCATTAGCACTAAGTAGAGAACTCGGCCCGTTATTCACCAGCAGCCAATTGCTGAACTTGAAACTTGCGGTCTATTTCAGATTTTGTCGAGAATTTTCGCCTCGTAGTATTTTTCAGGGCCCTGAAACTTATTTTGTTGTATAGCGCAATAGCTGTTGTTGCGTGCTTTATTTAAATTATATGAAATAAAAAATAGTATAGAATTTTTTGACAATTATCAAAATTTTCAAAAAATGTGTAAAGTTTGTAGAGCCAAAACAGCATCAAAAAACATTTTAGCCAATTTTATTTTACATATTTCTGATAGCTTATGTATCAAAGAATCATAATTTGTAATCCAACCCGACGTAACGACGTCCAACCCGATCGAAATTCACCGCGCCGTGAAAACTCGATTTCGGTCATTATTTTTTTTTTTCAGCAGGAGTTGCAGAAAAAGTAAGGCGCTTTGAATGTGACAGTTTGAGACAGCGCCGACATCATTCTCTCAGAATAATATGCATCATTAGCACTAAGTAGAGAACTCGGCCCGTTATTCACCAGCAGCCAATTGCTGAACTTGAAACTTGCGGTCTATTTCAGATTTTGTCGAGAATTTTTGCCTCGTAGTATTTTTCAGGGCCCTGAAACTTATTTTGTTGTATAGCGCAATGGCTGTTGTTGCGTGCTTTATTTAAATTATATGAAATAAAAAATAGTATAGAATTTTTTCACAATTATTAAAATTTTCAAAAAATGTGTAAAGTTTGTAGAGCCAAAATAGCATCAAAAAACATTCTAGCCAATTTTATTTTACATGTTTTTGATTGCTTAAGTATCAAAGAATCAGAATTTGTAATCCAACCCGACGTAACGACGTCCAACCCGGTCGAAATCCACCGCGCCCTGTAATCTCGTAATGAGTTTTTTATCTTATTTTTGAGCTACATTATCGGGTTTAATTTTTATGTAGGGTATAGCTTAGACTATAATTAAGGTTTTCGGACCACATTGGTATTAGTGTTTGAAAGCTTTATTACGTTCTTGACGATGGCTGCTAACTTCATAAAAAAGTTCACATTATTTGGTCGGGTTATATTGGCTGCTAGAGTTGGCTGCCAACTTCACACCGGTCTTTGTTGTCCGTCTGTCCGTCTAAGTGTATGTTAAGACTCTTTATCTCGGGAACGCGTAAAGATATCGAGTTGAAATTTAAACTATAAACGTAAACCTATAAATTCTTGCAGTTGGGTAAAAGAAAAGCTTCTAAGTTACCGTATAAAAAAGTTAGAGCCGTTTATGTCGTAAAAAACTGCATATTTTGCATTCACAAAAATCAAAACCTACAGGGTACTTCCCGTTGACATAGAACTATGAAATTTGGCGAGAAGCATTGTCTCAGAGTAGACATATAGGAATAAATCTGAAAACTGTTCATTTTTATTTACATCACAAAAATAGGGCCTCAAAATTCACAAAAAATTGGTTCATAATTCTGTCTAAACTGAAAATAAGTTCAAATATAAATGTATATGTAAATGTATAATTGTAAAAATATAAAACATCAAACTTAATAGCAATCAAATCAAATAAGTTATGAAATCAATTCTCAAAGCAACAGTTCAAATCTCAGTATTTACTCGTATCTAAACTAGATGGCGTTGGCGTCAAGTTAGCTCGCTATATTAATTTTCTCCGTCGATGTACGAGGTGTTCCGGAGATGTTGTTATATTGCAGACACATACATGCAATTTCCCGACTCAAATTCAAAGAGAGTAAAGTATCATTATAAAGAAATTCATTTGCAATGCTAAAACAAGTTTATAATAATTATTTTTTGCAAAAAATAGCATGACCGACTTCACCCGTGTACAAAATCATTACACAGTATAAAACAAAGTCGCTTTCCGCTATCTGTCCCCATGTATGCTTATATCTTTAAAACTAAGCAACTGTTTTTGATGCAGTTTGTTTCAATAGATAAAGTAATTCAAGAGAAATGTTTATGTGAGTACACCTGTGCAAAGGCAAGGCGCATCGCTAGAACGCAAATATTATGCACGGATCGATGTAACATTTTTCACATTATTGTTGATTTATCAAAAATGGCTCAGCTAATTTCTATAAAATTTAAATGGAACCAATTTCGAAGTATATTCTTTCCAATAAAAAAAAGAAATATTGAAATCGAACTACTATTAAAAAAGTTATGCGTGGTTATTCATAAAAAAAAAAAACGCGTCGAATTGTATACCTCCTCTGGTGGTTCGTCGGTCAATTATTTTAACAACGTGTTTGTACGGAACCCTTGATGTGCGAGCCTGAAACGCACTTGTCCGGTTGTTTTTTTATGATTTCAGTTCCACATAAAATTGGATCAGCTTCAGAATTTACTTAGCTTTTATTAAGTAATAAAGCAAACAATCATTAACATATGAATTCATTATGTTCTTGTTCGCCCGAAGAGCTAATAAAATAAACCTAACAAAATTACAACATTATATCCTAAAGAAACAGTATTTACAATATATTACCATATCCCTAGCTAAAAAGCTTCGTTTCAGAGCCTCGTGCAAAGTATTGACATAAATTATAATAATTTCATCTTAAAAAACTTTTACAGACTTCTGAGACAAAGAATTGATTTCAAATTGCAAAATACGAACCAAAGTTCGCTTTCGAGACCCTGTTTAATGCAAATCGTGATCGAATCCACGCGGATATTAGATTTATACAGAAATATACTTAATTTCAACACAAAAGAACTCATTTTAGAATAGCATTTTAGGTAAAATGCATAGAGACTTAGAGAAAGGCTTCCTCTTTATCCGCTACGGAAGACACATGTAACAAATACGCAAACACCGCAAAATGGATATTTACGAAAGACTAATTGCAGAATGCGGTGCTGTGTCTGCGTATTTGAATGAGAGATTTGTTGTGCAATGTAAGTAATAAATAATTGGGGAGGTAAGTTTTGTCGTTCTTTTTTGTCGTGCCGATAAACCAAATGCCTATCATATGTACAGGAATATGAGTACTTATAAGAGCTTTACTCTGCGAGGAGATGCATCGTATAGGGTTCTGGAGAGGGCAGGTATATAGGCACTGAGAGTAAAAAAGCAGATGTGGCATGTTCTATACCGAGGCTCCGTACTGGCAATGTGCACTCTCGATGTGGCATTACAATTGCATTCAATGTCATCACTTATCTGTTCTTTTGTTATAATGATTAAAATTTTGCAGTCAAATTTCACACTTCATGGCACTACCAATTTAATTCAAAATTGTGCAACACACCTGGTGGGGCAGATTCCACTGGACTAAAAAATTAGTGGAATCTGCCCCACAAAAATGAGTCAAGTGGGGCAGATTCCACTCCAAAAAATGAAGGAGTGGAATCTACCTCACCAGTGGGATGCTTTGGTGGGGCAGTGTGGAAGTACTCACAACTATCCCTAACGCCTATATCCATTTGATTCTGAGCGTAAGAGTTTTGTGGAAATTTGATTCGTAGCTAGATTAAGACAACGTGTCCCATCTCCCGATATCTGTGGTAAAATGGTACTTTTGCGGCTATCACATCATCACAGGTCATGAATTTCGGATAGCTACGTCACTTTGCGCCCGCAAAGATATAAAATTGCGATGTCATTTAGCTATAAGAATGTCTGTCTGTCTTCGTGTACTTATTTTTAATGCTCAAATGGTAGCAATTGGATCGATATTGACGATTTTGAGCATGTTAGCAAGAAAATTACTTAAAAAAGAGTGTTATGCTGTACTGAGTGTAAATAACTTAATATACACTTTGATGACTTTGTTTTATGTAAGACAAGATAGTAGCAGATATTTTATTATTATAAACTACAGGACTAATCGCGCACTAAAATTACGAGATAAATAAATACCTCATCATCCCGACGTTTCGGCCGAGTTGCATGGACCGTGGTCACGGGTAGACTCTGAGTCTAGCTTTTAAACAACATTAGCAGATATTTATTAAGTAGACTTTAGAAGTAGAGAAATATTAGATATCCCGTCTGTGAAATAAGGTACCACATTTTGGCCAGTTACTCAACCTTTAAGCAGTAGTATGTTAGTATTGTCATATTCCAGATTGAAGAGCAATGTTTCCAGCATATTTTTTTAGGCAACATGAATAAGATTCTTTATATTATTGTAGTACGGTATCTTGCAGTGTTTTGAATTAGTACAGCTCAATAACCATTAAGTACCTACCCCTGCTTGTGTTGCGTTAATTTTCAGCTAATGTTAGTTAATTACATTTGTGTGCGTGTAAACTTGCTTATATTTTGGTTTGTGTGCACCCCCCACTTACTTGGCAGACGGTGCTTAGGCGTGTCGACTCCTTTTGGTTAGGTACTTAATGTCAATAACAAATTCAAAATAAATAATTGGTGAAGTGGTTCCGTACCACATGGGGGCCCTCTTAATATATTTTATATTAATTATTTATTTTTTATGTGAACTAACAACTAAATATTCCTGTTTCAGTTATTAATATCGAGCGAAAAATGGCTAAAAATTCATGTTTATTGCATAGGAGCCCCGCTTAAATATTTATTTTATTATGTTTTTAGTGTTTGTTGTTATAGCGGCAACAGAAATACATCATATGTGAAAATTTCAGTACTCTAGCTATCACGGGTTATGAGATACAAATCGGTGACAGACAGACAGACGGACAGATGAACGGAAAGCGGAATCTTAGTAATAAGATCCCGTTTTTACCGTTTGGGTACGGAACCCTCAAAATGTTTATGGATTGGCTAGATATACTTTTGCTTTCAATGAGCTTCAGATCTCCAAACTAAGCATAGCTTGTATTTCGGAGATCAAGGGCCTGATTCTCTATCGACAAAACGTAACGTAACGCTGTAAGTATTTTTTTATTTCCGTGAATATCGTTCGGAGAAATGTTTGATAAATGTAAAATTACGTTAAAATATATTATAAACCAAGTGTAAGTTATGTTATTTGAAAAATAAATATTGTTCACACGAATTTCTTAAAAACAAAGACACGTTAGAGCGCGTTAATTGCTTGTTTTCATACCGAATCACCCCACCTGTGCTCTCTTAACAAGACTTATTAAAATAGAATAGCGTTAATAAATTAGTGCTTATTCAAGTAATTACAATATAATATTGTTTTTTTTAATAGTAAATATTTGTCAATAAATTGAAAAAGTAATAATGTTTAATTCTTATTGATTACGAAAATTATTATATTATATATGGTCAAAAATTTCGATTAAAATGTAATAAAATATAATTAATTTCAATATAAATACCTTGAAATAAAATGTATTTAAAAGACATGTAAAAGACTAAAGCCGATATCAACCAAAACCATGTAAAAATACTAGTCTAAAAATAAACTCACTTTATCATTTCTTCAGGTATTTAATTGAGAGCACTTTAGACTTGGCTGACCTTAAAATGTGTAATATTTGAAATTAGTTTATTTTACAGAGGGTATTTTTGGTCCGGGCCCATAGAAGAGGTATTCATTTAGAGGTTATTTCTGTGTCTATTCTTATGTAGGTAAATTGTACATTTTGTAGTAAATTGAATCCTATTAATCACACCAATTATAAAATATTTAAAATGATGCACGTGAGCCATGATTTTTTTTATTCCGTATTGGACTTGTGGTAGTGACATCCGCCTTACACTCGTGAGACTGTGGGTTCAAATCCCGGTCCCGTACCAAAGAGTGCTTTGGCATTTATACACGGAATTTCACGCCACTGAGTTCCGGTAAAGGAAAAAACATGGTGAGGCAATCTGCGAATGTCCGTAGAAGAAATTCGAGGACCTGTGTGAATCTACCAACCAGCACTTGGCCTGCGTCGTGGATTTCGCCCAATCACCCCTCGTGGGTAGGTCTACGTCCTGCCAGTGGACTATTAAAAAAGCTGGCTTAGTACAGTATTAGAACTGTATGTGTGTTGGTCTTCGAGCGAATATCTATAAAACCACAGTTCCTTAGTGAAATTTGTAAAATATGTCCGAGCGCCGTCATACATACCGACTTAGATATTTACATATTTATTATTTAGACCCGTTTACTCGAATCTCAATGTTATGTCACCTAATTAGTGCTTGTAGCCGAGCAATTTGGCATCGCGCAGCGTCGTAGTCGGCTTGCGATCGCCTTACGTTACGACTAACTAAAAAGTCTGCCCACTACGTAGTTTTGGCAGGGTTTTGGCTCGGACACTTTTTTGCACGATTGTGACTCTATGGATATTTGCTCGAAGATGAAGGTACATCTGTTGACGGTGAAGGAAAATATCGTAAAGAAACCCGGATTAACCATTGAAGGAATTTATTTGCTGTTCCGATCCACCAACCCGCAATTAGGCCGTAGCTTGGGCAGGGTTGTGGCTCAGACACTGTTTTGCACGATTCTGAATTTATGGATATTTGCTCGAAGATGTGAGCACTATCTGTTGACAGTGAAGGAAAACATCGTAAAGAAACCCGGACTAGCCATTGAAGGAATTCATTGGCTGTTCCGATCCACCAACCCACAATTAGGCCAGCGTGTGTGAATTAAGGACTAAACCATCTCAGCATCTCTTAATACAGGAGAGGAGACCAGTGCCCCAGCAGAGGGGACCTTAAAACAGTAGTAAAAAAGTAGGTATAAACATACACGTATAAAATTATGGCACCAGTTTGACCTGCTTTTCCAAACTAACTAGACAAGCAACCTGTGATAGAAATGTTCTAAGCTACGAAGTACTATAGCTCGTTGGATATGCTACGAAAAACTTAACTAGTAGTTCTACGAACAATAGATTTTGCGACACATCTCATTACCTGAATCTTCGATTTGGTTCATACTTCGCTAATCTTGTCAGGGTTTAGATATGTACTAAACAATTTTGACAAATATTATCGAAATCGGTTGATAAATAACTCGATTACAAATTTCCCCCCGTTTCGAGGGAATATTCGTTTTGAGGGAATTATTGTCGGCTATTTTTGATAGCTACGGTGTTGCAGTGGTTTATAAGTAGTCCTTCCCACAAGAATAGTCAGCGTCGCCTATACCAGTGGCGTAGAGTTATTTTAAAGAGCTGGGCAGGTTTGGGTATAAGCTTGAGGGGTTAATTAATGCACAGAACAACCCATGCGGGACGTAAGTAGGTATATGACTAATCGCCCCCATATCGAATATAAATAAAAAGAGTCTATACCACTTTATTACATGTTGTTGTTGTTAGCCGTCAGCCGTAATGGTCTAGAGGTAGTGACACCCGCCTTACAATCGTGAGGTCGTGGGTTCAAATCCCCGGTCCCGTACCAATGAGTTCTTTGAAATTTATGTACGGAATTTCACACCACTGGCTTTTCGGTGAAGGAAAATATCGTGAGGCAACCTGCATACGTCCGGAGAAGAAATTCGATGGCGTATGTGAATCCACCAACCTGCACTGGGCCAGCGTGGTGGATATGGCCCAAACACCCTTCGTAGGCAGGCCTACGTCCTGCAGTGGACTATTAAAAAGGCTGGTACAGTACAGGTACAGTTGTTAGCCTATCGTGTCCCACAGCTGGGAAACGGCCTACCCCGATCTTTCCAGATTTGACGGTTTTGTGCTATAGTGTTCCAGTTCTTATCGAAGGTGTCAAGGTCGTCGCGCCATCACTTTCGGGGCCTGCCAAGTGGCCGGATCCAGTTGGGATGCCACTCGGTGATTTTGGCCCATAGTTCTTCCGGCATGCGGCTCACATGGCCAGCCGCCAGGCGCTTATTACAAGCATAAAAAGCAATATTTTTTTTCAAAATGCCGCATTATTTGTTTTAGTTTTAGTAGCTCTATGTTTCAAGCTGTATGTTAAAACTACAACGTGAGCTTTTCGGGCAAATTTCCGTAGGCAGGAAGTTCGTATACCGACCCGACACGTGAGAGTTTGGTACATTTTAAACGAAGTTGTCTAAGCGTTATTTATTGGAACTATCAGACTATAAAGCTAATCGCACACGTGTTCGGGCCACAGAAGCTAAATACGGCGTAAATGTGAACCAACAGCATTTGTCATATTGCAGCATTAGTACAATTTTACAAACCTTAACTTGCAATGGATGTAATTACCTCTGTATACAGGCTAAAACTACCTACACTACTACTACATAGAAAGCAATTGGATCAACTACACCCTTGAAGGTCTAAAGATAATCCAAATGCTCAAGCCCACTACCAGTTGGCAGCGTGCCCAGCATGCTGGCAGCATTGCCACGCTGGCAGCTTTGTATGTAAGTATTCTATGTAAGTTCGGGTGGAATCTTGTAAGTTAAATTCGACCAACTTCCCGGTTTCCGATTGAGCTGAAATTTTACACGCTTATGTATGTAACGTGTCAATACAATAATATGGTACCATGGAGCTGATCTGATGATGGAGTCGGAAGGTGGCCATAGGAACTCCTGTACTAAGCAAGATAGACCCGTCGTGTTTGGGCTCGTTTTACTTGTCTTGGCTAACACTTTGCTGCTCCTTGATATCCAGGATCTCATAAAAGCTTGTACTTAAACAGTTATATATTTTAAAATAATTTATTTAATACGACATTACTTAATAAAGAATAATGACGCGGCGCATTCGGCTTCTGTGATAAGAACATTTATATATGACTGGCTGACCCGGCGAACTTCGTTTTACGCATCTTTATAAATTGTAGCCTATGTGCTATTCTGATGTATAATAGATACATATCATTATTATCGCAAAGTTTCATCTCAATCCGTTCAGTAGTTTTTGCGTGAATGAGTGACAAACATTCATACATACTCACAAACTTTCGCGCTATAGTTAGATAGACCACTATTAGACCCGTTGATTGGTTGGTTTAGTTAAGTCTTCTCTCGAAAGGATTAGGGATCTACCACGTTGACATTATTTTTATATATATTTTTTTATTTTGTCATTTTTGACATTTTATTTTATAAATGTTGACAATATTCGATTTCATTTCATTTTATTGTATTTACTTTTATAATTTATGAATATATGTAATCAAACCGACTGGTAGATCTCCAAAACTCATTCTGGCAACATTGTGCTGTGAATATTGTCACACTATTAATTTTGACTGGTGACTGTTTTGTAATTGATTTGCTTGTCTCTTTAATTGTTTATTTTTTATTTATTTCGAATTATTATTGTTGTTGTTTTTGTGATAGTTAGGTATGTAATTGACGTTACATGATTATTTAGCTAATGATGTTTTAAAAGTTCATATTTGTACCTAATTGAAATAAATATGATTGAATTGACGTAGTTCTCGCAGATCCGTAGCCAGTTTGAAATTCTGATAAGACCTGCCAAGGAAGAAATCGCATGAAGCGATGAGGCCGCCATTTAGTAACTAATTTGTTATGTTTTTGTTCATGTACTTTGTTTGTTTTGTAATGTGGTTAAGCTAATAAAGGATCATCTTGGCACTCGGCTTACTCACACACTCCTGAGCAACACAAACGTCAGTCGCGTACGAACTCCTGCAGAAGTTGAAAATGAAACGATGCTGGTGTTATGTCTTAGTGCGGTCAGGTGCGCGGCGCTGTATCCGATTTCATGATATAAAAACCGGACAAGTGCGCTGCCGCGCTTATGATAAACGCATCAACTCGATTTTTTAGTGATATGAGTTATATACATATCTGAAATCAGGAAAACAAGATCTACAAACTTTTCTAAGTAGCATTTCATAAATTATGCCTGTAACACGGTTTTTCAGATTTTATAAACGCATTAACTAAGACTTTAATAGCAATTTTACTAATGGAGAGTGCATTATCTATAGTTAGTACAAACAAGTATTCTAGTAACGATAGGGTGACTAGTCATAAACGCTTTATCTTTTAGTTGATACGTTATTGTAAGCAATCTTAAGGGTCAGCATGCTTATGATAATAGCATCAACCTGAGATAATGCTTTTATTATTAGGATTACACTACATGATTCAATTCCCGTATATAATAATGCGCACTAAATTTATAAGATAGTGCGTTTATGCTAAGTATCAAGTACAGTGCGTCGAGCGTTAGTGCGTTTATGGTACTGCGCGTTAGCTGTTAGCGGGGGATGGGAAGGGCATTTTGTGTTTCACCTCACGTGGCCGTGGCGCTACAACCGAGCTGTACCCGCATTTGTTGTAGCAAAAAAATACTCGGTAAGCTTTTCCGAATACCCATTTAATTTAATATTTTCCTAACTAGATTGTTAAAATGTATTGTAAATGTAATTAGCTTCCTCGACTTATGTAAATGATGATAGATTTTCGTAAAGAGCCAACCACTCTTCAATAATCTAACAACAGTCTCACCGTGTTTGAACTTATTTTAATCAGTGCTTGATGCTGAGCAAAATGCAACAATGGGAGTTCAAAAATCATAATATAACAATGAGTAACTTTTTTTACTTTATTCCAATTTTAACTCCATTAAACATAAACTTTATTTAAAAAACAACTAACCAACATAGATTTCTATTCAGGATGTTTGTTTCCTTTACATTAATCAAAACTGTTTATTTGCTTGGTAAATTGTATTATTATTTCAGGTAAACATGCGCAGAAGAGATAATATATGAGCTATGACTAAATTCAGCTATAAAGAGAAAGAGCCTGATTTACCAATGACTGAAAAGTTAGAAACTAGGGGTCCCCAGAGTATACCTTACAAGACAACTCGAACGGAACCAATCTCTACAGATATAGACAAATTATGGTCTCGTTCACTTGACTTCAATGACTTTAAGCGCATTTTTGATTTTAATAATGAATATGTTAGCTTCATACCAACTGTCTATGAGATCAATACCACACAGTTACTTCATCAAAGAAGAGCCATGCCAATATCATCACCTCGTATATATGCATTTATATGTGCATTTGTTATTCTCAAACTCAAGTTATTTACTGTTATCTTAGTAGGTATCTTAGATGAAACTGTGCCATAGTTTAACATATTAACTAATATATATGTGCCTTCTAACTGTATTTTTCATTCTTGCCTAGTATCATATGGGAGTAGGTATATTATTCTTATCTAGGGTAATTAAGATAACAGTTAAAAATTTGTTTGGAAAAGTGTTTTTATTTGATTTTGTTTTGCAAATAGGCCCAAGTTTTGTCCTTTATAATTTTTTGATAATATTATTACCAAATACCTAAGTCTTCAACACTAAGTGTTTTCAAATAAATACTTTACAAAATTGATAGCATTGTATATTATCTATTATTTGCCTTTTCTGCAGTAAGAACAACTTGTAGATCTGAAATTTAGAAACCATGTTGAATATAACCTTATCATTTGTGATAAAGTTGATGCGCTTATAGTGTGGAATAATGAAGGATTACGGTAACAATGACAACACAAAATTTTATTGTATTGTTTTACTAGGCATAAATGCATCAAGATAGTTAGTTAGTGCATTTTTGAGTAGTCAACCTGAATTCATAGAATTAGATGCTGCTAACGATAAGTACCTTTTTCCAATTATATGTTATATTATAGCATTTATTTAATATATGTTTATATACATCAATTCTTGTCATTTTTTTCTTTACTATGGTACAAATTTCATATTCGTACCCCAAGTAGTTTTGAAGATAAAGGAAAAATAAAAATAAAAACTTTAGACGCCATTTTCTCGAAAAGTGTCAGATCCTAGTTAATGCGTTCTTCATAAGCACGGCAGTGCGAGTCAGGCTCGCACATCGAGGGTTCCAAACAAATAGGTTGTTAAAATAATTAAAAACCTGTTTTAGCATGTACTAATAATGAAGTTCTTTTATATGATACCTTACATGATACGATTTACTCACTTTGAATTTTCAACCCATATTTTGTGAATTTTGAGGCCCTATTTTTCGTGATTTTAATAAAAATGTACAATTTTCAGATTTATTCCTATATGAGTACTCTGAGACAATACTTTTCGCCAAATTTCATAGTTCTATGTCAACGGGAAGTACCCTGTAGATTTTGATTTATATGAGTGTCGAAAGATGCGGTTTTTGACGACATAAACGGCTCCAACTTTTTTAAACGATAACTGAGAAGTTTTTCTTTTGCACAACTGCAAGAAACCATAAATATACGTATACAGTTTAAATTTCAATTCTATATCTTTACGCGTTCCCGAGATAAAGAGTCTTGACATACACACAGACGGACAGACGGACAACAAAGTGATCCTATAAGGGTTCTGTTTTTTCTTTTGAGGTACGGAACCCTAAAAATGATTTTTTGTCTGCATGTCCTTCATAGAAACGTAAACTATGTTGTTGATTGTATTTTTAAAGTTAACCATAATAAAGTTAAAAAAGCTATATAAAGGGTCTGCTAGTTTATTATAAAATAGACGACTGCGGCGCGTGCGGCTCTTGTGACACGAGCAAGTGTGTGCGTTCACCTTAAATTTTCAGTAAAATCAACTAAGTGTCAATAAAGTAACTGAATGCAAATTCAAACACCGGTGAATCCTATAGTTCCGGGACATTTTAATTCAATATTTCGAGTACAATTTTATTTCAAATACTTAAACAAAAATTAAATACTCATTCTTTTATTTATATTTATCGTTTTCGGCCCATAGGTTTGTAGTCGTCCTGAAAATGATTGAACAAGAGAGTTTTTTAATATTTTATATAACGTACACTTCCAGCATACGTACAATTCTAGTATGACTATTGTTTTCGGTCGCATTTGGCGAACTTTCTCAAGTTGAGGCGAGTGCTAGCGCGCGGAACCGTCTCGCTATGCATTGATCGAAACTATAGTCATACTAGTCATAGTCAAACCTATGTAATTACTATAATATTAAACGTGAATGCTGCATTCCCGTTATACAGGGTTATTTTTAATCAATTAGCATCCTTCTAGGGGCTTATTCTGTACATCAAAACTAACAACTTTTGTTCTGCGACTTTTGACAAAACTCAAAAAAAATTCAGCTGTTCCATACATTTTTCCAAACGATATTTTCTATGGAACAACAAAAAAATTTTTTGAGTTTTGATTAAAGTCGCAGAACAAACGTTGTTAGTTTTGATGTACAGAATAAGCCCTTAAGAGGATGCTAATTGAGTAGAAATAACCCTGTATAAAATACTAGCTTTTACATCATCTTACTTATTCGGGATAAAAAGTAGGTAGCCTATGTCACTTTCCGACCCTTGAACTATATCCATGCTAAAAAACAAGTCAATCCGTTGCTCCGTTGGTGCGTGAAAAAGGAACAAACCAACAAACTTTTCGGATTTATAATATTAGTATGATTCAAAGGTGTAAAAACCACGTTAGTTTCCATACTAAAATCAGGAGAGTAATTAATATAAACATCCTAGGTAATCATGAAAATAAACAGGTTCTTACTTGATTGTAGTACCACCATTTTCTCGCAAAGATCAATTCGGCTCCAGTGGGGCCCAACTCATTAAATTGAGGGGCAGATGGATTGATATTCACATGGGATCCGTCAAGCTGCAAAGGTTGAATGTAAATTATAAATAGTAGTTTTCCGACCGGTAGACATCTTTTAGACACTTGGCCAGGCGGTATGACGACAGGTGAAGTAGGACAGTGACGGAGTGATGGCCGAGGCAAGGCAAGCGGAGCGTTGGTCGTCCGGCTGCAAGAGGGCGAGACGATATCGTGAATATTGCGGGTCGAACTTGGACATGATTAGCGTAGGACCGAGACAAATGGCACCTTAAGAGAGATGCCTATATCCAGCAATGGGATAGAGAAGGCTGCGGATGATGATGATGATGAGACCTCTTTAAACAGTACATCTCTAACTTTCCTTTTTGACCGATTAGGCTCATATTCGCAAATCTTGTTAGAATTTAAATATTAAACAATCTAGCCAAATGTTATCAAAATCGGCTGATAAATAGTACAACAACAATTTTCCCTTTTTTAAAAGGAAGCGCAATTTCTTTTCAAAAATCTTCGCAAAGAAATCATCATATCAGGGTACCAAATTTTGTCAAGGTTGTTTGAAAATGCAATACATAGACATAAATCTAAACATAGACAGACAAAGCAAAGACGCCGTGTTAAAATAAAGATCTTTGCTGCGCTTCGATCAGTAAGATATTTAAAATAGAGACCGATTTATAATTCATTAATTGAAAAGTTGTATCAAAATTGGGTACTGAGCGAATTTATTGTTGTATCAAAATATTGATATTGAAATTGTTGTATCAAAATTGGGTACTGAGAAAATTTGGTGCCAACGAACCTTTTGTGAAGAACATTAGATTTAACTTCAATGCAGGGACTATTATGTTGGTTTGAGTGTTTGTCAACATTTTCAATACAAATGTTGTACAACAAAATAATTTTATAAAATATTTATTAAATAATTTTATTTTACGGATAAGTCAAGAGAGTGTTATTCTTTCTAAGTAAGAAAGAATAACACATAAAATATTTAGAAAATATGTTAGTTGTAGTCAATTTAACATATACATATCTAAAGAAAAGCTAGACCAAGCGGAATTTGTCACTAGCGGACCTTGACCATGAAAAGTTGGGTTTCGCTGGAATAGGTTAAAATTAATAGGTTTGGAAAAAAATAATCAATTCAAATCCGAAACTTCACCAAACGATTTTTTTGCTAGCGGACCTTAAATATGAAAGGTTGAGTATCGCTGGAATAAAATGTTATACTGACAAAATCGCTATTTAACTTGGAAAATTCACCTACAATTCAACAAAATTTTATCACAACTTTCCTAAAAGTCAAAATGAGGCAAAATAATCTAAACCATTAGAAACTAAGGTAGAACATTGTCCATAACTTTTTGATAAGGTGTCAGCAATCTCTCAAGACGATTAATAATGTTTCTTGACAACAATGCTACAGAAATACTTGAAGTAAAGCGTATTTATATATGGAACGATCTTTGCATACCTTCTGAGCGTAACAAGAATCAGCACAATTTATTCAAAATCTTCCTGTCAAATAGCTTGTAATTTTTTTAGAACAATTCAACATAAGTATTAGAAATTAAAATAGTTAAAGTTTTTACGAACGATTTACATAATTAAGTAATAAGTGTAAAATTTTCAAACATATCCAGTTAATGTTAATATGATTTTGAATTCGATTTCAAGTTATTTTATGGCTATTTATGATAATTATGCGTAAGTAGGTATATTGTCACTTCTAGTGTTTTTGTTGCCAAATAAATACGCAAACTTGAACAATGAATATAATCATAATGTTAAGTTTTACTGACGAATTAATGACTAAAATAAAAAAAAATATGAGGTCTGTTTCTAGCAAATGACACAATATTTAAATTTTAATTATCTTTATAATATTATCTATAATAAACAACTGTACCAGCCTTTTTAATAGTCCACTGCAGGACGTAGGCCTACCCACGAAGGGTGATTGGGCCATATCCACCACGCTGGCCCAGCGCGGGTTGGTGGATTCACATACGCCATCGAATTTCTTCTACAGGCGTATGCAGGTTGCCTCACGATGTTTTCCTTCACCGAAAAGCCAGTGGTGTGTAATTCCATACATAAATTCAAAAGAACTCATTGGTACGGGACCGGGATTTGAAAACACGACCTCACGATTGTAAGGCGGGTGTCAATACCTCTTGACCACCACGGCTAATAAACAACAGCATTGTGTAATTATAACACAGTACCTCCCTATGAAGAAGGCCTTAATAAGCTCAGGTGGTCTAACTGAACGCCTTACAAACGTTAGGTCGTGGGTTCAAATCCCGGTCTTGTACTAGTGAATATCTTGGAATTTATAAACTGAATTTCGCACTAATGACTTTTTGGTGACGTAAAACCTCTTGAGGGAACCTGCATTCTGTAGAAGAAATTCGATAGCGTATGTGAATCCACCAACCCGCACTGAGCCAGCGAGGTGGATATGGCCCAATCACTCTTTGTGGGTAGACCTACGTACTGGTAGACTATTAAAATGGCTGGTACAGTACAGTACAGCTCTCTATGCACCAAAGTCGCGGAGCTAAAAGCACATCTTTCTAATATAAATCTAAGGTTTGAACAAGGAAACTCAACTTTGATTCCGAACAAGATGAGATATTTAACTTTAAAACTTTTCAAATTAATGCAAAAATGAAATCGCTTGATGGCTCTAATTAGCGTACTCTTAGAAATCGTTGAATAATTACTTCTGTATAAAGATATTTCCGTGTATTTGCTTTGATATATTTATGAACATCTTAAACTTCTGTGAAATATATTTGTTGTACTATATTTCTTGGATGCCATTTTTGATGTAAGAGAAAGAAAAAGGAACAAGTACATTTATATAGAAAATAGACAGAAAAGAAGGCGTGGAAGTAGTGAAACTTAGTACGAATTTCAGATAATTTCACGGCGTTCCACTGGTTACTTTTTTTCTATCAAATAGGTTTGGGTTTGACTACACACTGCCTGATGTTAAGCAGATATGCGGTCTAGGATGTACTCGTAGCACGCTTACCTAGAAGATACTTCGCTCCATGGTAAGAATATCACTCGAATGCGCTCTTGATCTACCGACTCACTTTCTCTTCTACTTTACGTCTTTCTCTCTCCTACTTTCCACCTTTGTGTATCTTTCTTTCTCTCTCCCTCTTGCGTGGTAACATGGTAACGTTAAACGTTTAACGCAACCTTGTTGGAAGTCGCAATAAAAGTTTCACTTCAAAAATATTTACAAAAAATTGTTAACCATGGTACGTTGGTGGTTCACATCCGTGAAAAAATAATGCAATGAGTTGAGTCTACCCGTGACTACGGTTAATGCAACTCGGCCGAAACGTCGGGATGAGGAGGTATTTAATTATCTCGTAATTTTAGTGCGCGATTAGTCCCGTATAATATATTAATTATGTGTTCAAATCGCTAAAGTGTAAAAACAACAAATAAAGCAATGATCCCAAAACCTGGAGACATGTGCTTTGGAGATGGACAATGTAACCGATGGATTTTACATGTTTCGGATTTCTGTTATAGGTAATTAATTTTTAACAACTAGTAAGAATGATGACTGATATAGTGGGAAATTTATCTAGTAGAGACTATGTACCGGCAAGCGCAGCGTAGAACATCAAAACCTCAAGATTGCGCTGGATGCAAACTGCTTTTTACCGGTTTTATTGGAGATCTATGCCCAGCAGTAAACGACGACAAAAAACTACTTAGACTAAAGAATGAGATGTATCTAATGTCTTAGAAGCCGTGGCAGTTTAGTGGTAGTAACACCCGCCTTACAGTCATGACCGTGAGAGTTCAAACACCGTACTATTGAATTCTTTGGAATATATTCGTACCACTGGCTTTTCGGTTAAGGAAAACATCGTGATGCAATCTGCATACGTCCGTAGAAGAAATTTGATGGCGTGTGTGACTCCACCAACCCGCACTGGGCCAGCGTGGTGTATATGTGCCAATCACCTTTCTTGGGTAGGCTTACTGTTAAAAACACTATTAAAAACGCTAGATGTCTACTTACTTTGTAATTCCATGGCCAATTTTGCTTGTACTTATCCTTGAATATTGTAAATGGGTTTCCTTCATTTTTTTCAATAGCCTCTTCGCTGCTTCGTTCTGATTCTGATTCGGTGCTAGACTTTGACCTTTTATAAAACTTTGCCCTGTCTCTGAACTTGGATTTTGCGACTCGTTTTCTTCTAAAATCCACGGAATCCTGGCAATAATATGCATTAGTTTGGAATACAGATTTAGAGATACATTACGAGTATCTTTGATTATTTAGACATTAGATATATTGTCTTGGTGGTTCAGTGGTTAGTGACCCTAACTTCTGGGTCAAAGAGGCGTGGGTTCGTGCCCCCCAGGGCAAGTATTTATGTGATGAACATAGGTGTTTGCTCTGTGTCTGGATGTTATTTAGTTACAATCTATATAAGTATGTATTTAAAAAGATGTATATGTGGATTATGTAGTATATCAGTCTTTTTTTTTGAAGAGGTTTGCGTTTGACTACACACTGCCTGATGTTAAGCAGATGTGCGGTCTAGGGTGTAGCACGCTTACCTAGAAGATACCTATTTACTCGGGATTTGAAGACACCCATGTTGTACTTTAACGGGAAGACAGACCCAGGCAAAGCGTTCCACATTCCAGCTGTTCCTATGAGGAATGAGGATTCGAAACGCTTGGTTCTAACGCGCGGAATGTCCACCATAAAAGGGTGGCGCTTTGGTCGCGTCTGTCTAGCCGTATAATAGAAGAAAGGGGCAGGGGGGACCAGATTGTGCAACTCCTGTGCGCACTCTCCGAAGTGTATCCGGTAAAAGGCCGACAAACACGCCACCTTGCGACGACGCTCAAGATTTTGCAGCTGCGACTTAGTCAAGGTTTCGTTGTCAATCAGCCTCCTGGCTCGCCTCTCAATCGACTCCAGAGCCTCCAGTTGATATTTAGCAGAGCCATCCCAAAGGTGAGAGCAGTATTCCATGCAAGACCTGACTTGTGCTTTATAAAGACTAAGCACTCAGGTGTGAAATACCATCTCACCTTAGAGAGAACACTAAGTTTCTTAGTTTAATATGGTTTAAGCTTTGCTTAGTTTGAAGTCAGAGGCCGTGTGTAAGATGTCTAAAAATATTTATTTATTTAATATAACCTTGTGTGACAATTAAGATGTCATGGTATCTTGATAATATGATATGATCATGTGATCTGACCACGAGATCGCCCTGAATGCAAGTCACTTTATAAACATCTTATTGAAAATCTTCATATCAAAGACGCCCTATATCTGAAATGAAGAAACATCACTGTGCTCTTGGAGATATTATAATCAATCTCCTAAAGCTACGAAGTTTTACTGAAAACTTTGCTCCTAAATCTGAAACTTATGTAAAATCATTTTATTTAATTAATGGACACGTTTGGTAGAGCTATCGCTATGTGCTTCCCTGGGAGGCTTTGCAAAATAACCAATCACCTACTTTACTTTTTACTTTAGTAATTAAATAAAATTAGATACCTATCCGGAAAATAAACAGGTTGCATCAGAAACTTTCTTTTTGTGATAAACATTTCAAAAATTGACGCGTTCGCAGGATTTGAACCTGCATCCTCTGGGACTCCGGCCCAGATGCTTTGACCAATTAAGCTAAAACGCTCTCTGCGAAGGCGCCGAATTAGTGAGTGTTTATCATTTTTACCAACTACTACATTGTTGGAAGCGCCATTTGTGAGAACTGTTTTAAACCAGTCAGTCACTTAATGTGAAATTATTAGAACTTCTTACCATTAACAAGAAATGACGCATTGCTTAATCAATGAAATTATTTTTATCGTGCTTCACACACTAGGTGTATAGAAAGTTTCTATACACCTAGTGTGTGAAGCACGATAAAAATAATTTCAGGTTGTATCAGGTTATGGTGTCTTAGGAAATAAAATATAAACACAATCAAAGCCGACACAAACATATAGGTATAACAGTAAAATTAATTTCAAAGTGCAGATAAATCTTTATAAGTGCTGGGTTAGTGAAATGTTGAGTAAATATATTGGCCTATCTGCGTATTCTTCCTGTTCAACCAATACGTTTGAATGCTAGTTGTTGACGGAGTTTTTGATGTTTGCGACGATTTCCTTTACGTTTTTTTCCACGTCGTTTATTCTTCTTATGTTTTTTATGATGATTGGACTTAGAAGGGCGACGGCGGGACCGACTGGAGCGACCATGGCGTGCAGAGCGGCGTACACGTATGTGCGGAGCTTGGAGGTCGTCAAGTTGAATTATATCATTTTTTAATTCAACCGATTGAATTATGCGGTTGGTTTCTTCAAGGCCAAGTTGAGTTTGAAAATCTTGAGGTTGAATAATGCGTTGAAGACGAAGTTTTTCTTGACGGTTTTGAGGTTGAAGTTGTACGTATTGAGTCTCAACGGGAAGGTTTATGAGTTCTGGTGTTCCTTTGCTCGGTTGATTGGTGTCCAAACGATGGCGCCCGTGCTATATAGGAAATGTTACTGCTAAACCTATGTGATTAGAATCAATTTGTCTATCTTACTAAGAATAGGTCATATGGAGTAGGCTGGTAGTATAATATTTTGTCATTAAACCTTCGAGTAAAAATCTATAGAGAAACAGTCCCTAAGTGAAAGTAGTAAAAAAATGTCCAAGTACCGTTATACATACTGACTTCGATATTTACATTAAATAATTCACAATGACCCGTTTTCTCTTGACGTTATGTCACCTAATTAGAGCTCGTAACAGAGTACTTTGAAATCGCACGGCGTTGTAGTCGGCTTGCAATACGACTAACTAAAAGCCAACCCACTACTTAGCTTGGGCAGGGCTTTGGCTCGGACACTTTTTTTGCACGACTGTGACTCTGTAGATATTTGTTCGAAAGTTGAAAAGTATGTTTTTTTTAATGGTTATAGATTGTACTCTCCGATGAAAAAAAAGTCAGTACTTAATTAACAAACATAACCTAATACTCGTAACTAGAGTTGCCGCGAATAGTGTTTATAGCGAATAGTCGAATACCGATTGATCGCCATTCACTTTGGCGAATAGTCGAATAACTCGACATTACTATTCGACATAAAAAAAACATTAAACACATTAAAATATTTCTAATTTCTTCTAAGGTTGTGAGAAAAGAAAACAATAAAGTTAAAGAAATCTGTTTCATGTTATAGCACTGTTGCATTAATCAGATACCTAATGAAAGATGTGCTGATTCAACAAACTGCACACGTTGATGATTTTAGAAAGGCGTTGATAGAAAATATGGAAGCCCGTTTTAACTTGGATGATCTATGCTTTACGAAGACATTACTTGTCGACATTTTTAGACCCCCGCAATAAGAACTTTTACTTTGACGCTACCCAAGTTGAACGGATCCGTAGAGCTGTGCTCAGAGAAGGTCTTAGGCTTTCTTTAGATGACGAAAATTATTATTTGGATCCAGGCGGCATCCAAAAGGTCTCGTTTAGACAATGAAAGTGAGCATGATTCGGAAACTCATAAACTATTTTGGGCATGTTTTGAAGAATCATCTATAGAGCAACCTACTGAAGAGCAACCCAAGAATGACACTGCTGAAGAAATCGCCAACTACATCGCATTAGCAAAGGCTGACAGAAAAATAAACCCATATGAATGGTGGGTTTTTTGAGTACCAATAAGAATAGATTTCTTACTTTAAGTAAGCTTGCTAAACGATACTTAATCACACCAGCAAGCTCTGTTTACTCAGACTATTTTCCGAGGCAGGTTTAGTTTACGAGGAAAAACGAAACCGACTTGCTCCAGAACGTGCAGAAAAAAATGTTTTTTTGCACCACAATCTGCCTTTGTTGGATTTTAAATATTAATTAAAAAGGCTTACTAATTTAAATTCATGAATATGATAGGCACAGACACATATTACAGATAATAATTGATATTGTGTATTGTTTTATTAAGGAAAATAATTTAAAAAATGATTATTTTTAACTTATTAGTTCTTTTGTTCGTTAAAAGTTTATTTTCGACTATTCGCCGAATGCCGAATAATACTAGCTATTATTCGGTATTCGACGAATATCAAAAAAATGACGAGTAATGCCGAATACCGAATAATAGCGAGTATTCGCGGCAACTCTAGAGCCTAATTTATTTAAAAAAAAATTAATTTAGGTGTATATACGAATACATTATAGTTTATAAATATTTGATTTAGAATTATGTAAAACTAATCGTTAAATTCATTCACTGATTAAGTTGAAATACCTATCTAAAAGTATGACCAGAGTAAAAATAACAAGAACAGTAACTTGCTCTATCTTTCTTTAAAATAATATTTAGTTCGAATTTCCAAGAGTAAAGTGATGTAAGCTAAGTGTACTTACGTTATCATTTGCCAGAAGCGCATCTAAGCTAGAACAAGATATTAAATGGTTAGTTTTTACAAAATTATCTATAGTCATTTCATTAGTTTTAACGTAAACAAAGTTGCAGCTAAGTCAGAATAAACTAATAAGTTAAATTTTCGCAATCTAAGCGAATTATTAAGTTGCGAGTTATTATTTACTTTTTTATCATTGTTTGCTCGTTTAGAAACCATACAAGTCGGCACATGTGAAGTTGGTTACAAGCTGCGCCAAACCCAATCAACGAGCAGTTTTATGTGAGCTTCAGTCAGGATTGGACATTGGGCAACTTGTGGGCAACTAATTTTATTTATTATTTAATAATTTTAATTATTTTCTCATCCGTCAACTTGAATGATTCGGCCTATAGCAATGTCATCGTGAATATTATTGTCATAATAAGTCCATCGACTTGGCATTTTTTCTTTATGTTTTAAGTCAGTCCATACCCACAGCCGATGCAATTCGGTTGAAAATTCGGGTAAATATAATGGAGGTGCATTGCGAGACGGCTCCGCGTGCTAGCACTCGCCAACTTGAAAAAAGGTCGCCGAATGCGACCGAAACTACAGTCGTTACGACTATCCCCACACGCGTAGTTCAGTCCCGTTATATATAGTATAAAATGTGTGAAAACCACGTTAATTTCCATAGTAAAATATAATGGAGGTATTCATTTATCTCCTATTTTCATTGCGCAACACGTCTCAAGATAAGATAACTTTAATGATATTAGTAGAACCTAATATTACAAAAAAATATTGCATAGCTTGTCCGATTAACATTTTTTCATTTTTTTCTTAATAATGGTACTAGCTCAGACCAAATAAAAAAATAAAGGCAGAATGTTGTTAACGAACAAGTGAGGCCATACAAAACTACGCCTCGCCATGTACAGACAATCACACACACATCCAACGTACAATGGAACTACGCCTTGGCTTGTCAATCGAACTATGGCGGCGCAATTCTGACGCACTCAAACATGTATTAAAGACCGGCCTCACTTGACTGTTACAGAAATGCAATGTCATCTAAAAATGTTTATCACTAATTTTTTTTATATTGCTATATGGCATATATCTAATAGGGTCATATGTATATTTAAAATAATGACAATACTACTCTACTACTACCTACATAGAAAGCAATTGGATCATCCACAGACCCTTGAAGGTCTAAAGATAATCCAAGTGCTCAAGCCCACTGCCAGTTGGCAGCGTGCCCAGCATGCTGGCAGCATTGCACATATCACTATATTAAATCATTGACAAAAATATACATATTGCTAATATGTACAAGATTATTTTTTGCAAAAATTAGCATGACCGACTTCACCCGTGTACAGAATTCGCGAATATTTCGCACGGATCGATGTAGCATTTTTCACATTATTGTTGATTTATCAAAAATGGATCAGCCGATTTCGATAAAATTTAAATGGGACCAATTTCAAAGTATACTCTTTCCAATAAAAAATAATTATTGAAATCGTACTACTATGAAAAAAGTTATGCGTGGTTATACACAAAAATAAATATATTTATATAAATATATATATTTATAAAGTCGGTCATGCTATTTTTTGCAAAAAAATAATCTTGTATTAGCTGCACACAATAATTTATAGTTCTTTCATTTGTAGCAATGTATTTTTGATTAGAAAATGAAATCATAGTTCAAAAAATATCTACTTACTCATCTAAAATTTCATCAGTCTCAACATCTCGTATCTATGAAACATAAAAAATAAACATTTACATGAAAAAAAAAATTAACATGGCAGAAAAAAAAGTTTTCTTTTTCGTGTTTTACCTCTTTTTCACGGTGGCTGTAAGAAGTTCACATTTTATTAGTAAAACGTTGCATCATAGTTACTTTTGTATGAAGAAGCTCAATTTCTTCTGTGGAAACATGTTCTTCAATACAAAACATTGTAGAGTTTGCATACCTTCTCTAGGCTCGATAATGATAATTGTAATCAATTAACGTCTACGGAACCCTATCATATATGTGATTGCGCACGCTCTTGACAAATTATGTATTTTGAAAAGGAAAATTATTTATGAATTAAATTCCCGTCCATCAGTCACATGATGTATACTGCTAGACATACGCATCTCCTATGGATCTCCAATGGGGCCGGTTTTTTTTTTTTATTCTATTTTTCCCTCGACGTGAGAGACCGGTTGGAAGCGACTTATTTCCATCGTGATCCTGCAGTCTTAATGAGATCATCTGTCCACCTCGTAGGTGGACGTCCTACTCTGTGCTTGCCAGTACGTGGCAACACACAGTGGTCGAAAACTTTCGACTTGAGACACTGAAGTATGTCGGGCTAGAATTAAATTCAATGATGCTATATACAAATATCAGAAATACTTACATTGGTTCAATTTCAGATGGATCTATTTCGATAACTATCTAAAAAAGAAAATATCATTCAGGAATTCAATAAATCGTAGGAAAAAATTGAACGTATTGGTTGTCTATAAAGTCGATATACGGATACGATACGATACGGATACGATATTACTCATCTGAATATCATCAGAAAACATTGTTGAATCAACAACTAAACAAAAAAGTTAAATCAACCACTGAAACAAGTTAATTGAATTAACAACTGAAACAAGTTGGTTGAATCAACAACTGAAACAAGTTGAGCGCCTAGCAAGATCGTGTCTCTCTATCGCTTGTTCCGCGCTTTCGGTTACACGCTCGGCTCAGGCGGAACGTAACACTTTTCCGCGCGTGCAGCCGGTGTTAATCGATTTATAAGTTGTTATTAGGTCAAAAATTTAAAACTTAGTTCATTTATATTAATTTCATTTCAACACCATTTTTAGGGTTCCGTACCTCAAACGAAAAAAAAACGGAACCCTTATAGGATCACTTTGTTGTACGTCTGCCCGCCTGTGTGTATGTTAAGATTCTTGATCTCGGGAACGCGTTAAGACATCGAGTCGAAATTTAAACTGTATACGTATATCTATGATCTCTTGCAGTTGTGTAAAAGAAAAAAAATCTCGGTTATCGTTTAAAAAAGTAAGAGCCGTTTATGTCGTAAAATACCGCATATTTCGATACTCACAAAATCAAAACCTACAGGGTACTTCCCGTTGACAAAGAACTATGAAATTTGGCGAGAAGCATTGTCTCAGAGTACACATACCTATAGGAATAAATCTGAAAACTATACATTTTTATTTAAATCACACGAAATATGGGTTCAAAATTCAATGTGAGTAAATCGTATCATGTAAGGTATCATATAAAAGAACTTCATTAGCACGTGCTAAAACAGGTTTTTAATTATTTCAACAATGTGTAATTTTTGATGTATGACGAGAAAAGTAAAAAAAAAACTTTTTTGTCTATGGTTAAACCTGGTATAGAGATTTTAACAACTTACTTCCCAATTTTGTGTTTTTTTTGGATTTGTACGGAACCCTCGATGTGCGAGCCCGACTCGCACTTGTCCGGTATTTTGATACATAAAACACTTTAATAAATGGAGTTTGTTAGTCAAAAAATATTTTTTTATAATTTTTGCTAAAATTTACCAAAGGGTGACTGTAAAGTAAAAAATATGATTCGTTAGAAATATATACAAATAATTAAAATTATTAATAGATAAATGTTGGATAAAGCCACATACCGTCCTTTAGCGCTGTACTTATTAGATTGAATTGTTTTAAGTAGTGTTTTCTGAAAAAAAAATGTAGTTTGGTATTAATATTTTAAGGTATGCTTATCCTTTTGTAAAAAAAACCTTACGTAATTACGTAATATGCTTTCTTTTATTTAAAATTTGTCGGTGGAGTAACGGAAGAGGTTTATAAGTATGACTTTCACGCATAAGGTACTATTTTTTTTTATTATCTTTATAAACTACCTACACTACTACTACATAGAAAGCAATTGAATCATCCACAGACCCTTGAAGGTCTAAAGATAATCCAAGTGCTCAAGTCCACTGCCAATAATAAACGGCACTGGCTGACTTAACTAATATAATATAACAGATAATTTTAAGTTACAAATTAAAATTAGTTACCATGAAATTATTATTTGATTTTCTGAAATCCGTATACCGGATACGGTTTCGCGTTTTACCCAATCTGTGAAAAAGAAAATAGTCATCAATAGTTGCCCGTATGAATAAATAGGCGCAAATTACATTCAACAGGGCATATTGGAAATTATATGTCCATCAGTGGACGTCCTACGGCTGGTCATAATGACGAATATATTCATCTTCGTCATTATGAACAGCCTAATGGTAATTTTTATGCATCCTACCTTGTCTTACATATGGATGTCTAACTTGGGCATTGACTCTTGATTGATTGTGGAAAAATCTTCTAAAGTTGAGAACATGTCAAAGAGGAATCGAAACAAGTATGTTAGGAATCTCCCTAAAAGACTGTAAAAGATCAGAAGATATTAGGGGGTAACGAGGGTCGAAGATGTGTTGAGGAAAATACGGAAATTGAAATGACGATGGACAGGACATATGACAAGGGATAGCAAGATTAAATGGACAAAGATTATTACGGAATGGCATCCACGCAGTGGTAAAAGAAGAAGGGGAAGACAAATAAAAAGATGGATGGATGACATCAAAAATACTGGAGGAGCATTTTGGCTTAGAAAAGCCAACAACAGAACAGCCTGGAAACAGCTGGAAGAGGCCTATGTGTCACAAGACACGCCGACCACTAAACCCAAAATTTCGATGTGTTAGATTAGTATTAGGTTAAGTTTCATATTATGTTTAGTTTGGCAAATTGTTTTATCATGCCATCGGGATGCCAGCGATCAGAAGTTGGTTAGTTATATCATTCTACTTGGCGCAATGGCACAATTAACTTTTACGTTATGTCACGTGTATGTAGTCTTTATGCTTTTTTGAGAATTTAATAATTATTTACCGCAAAAAAATAGCGTGATTGACTTCAACCGTGTACAGGATTCGTACGGATTGGTGTGGAAATTTTCACATTATTGGTTATTTATCAAAAATGGGTAAGCCAATTTCAATAAAATTGAAATGGGACCATTTTCGAAGTATATTCTACCAAACAAAAAGAGAATTATCAAAATAAGATCTTTGTAAAAAATTATGTGTAGTCAAACGATAACAATCTGTGAGTGAATAATCAATCATCTCGTAACACCTTTAGGCACGATTGTTCTTTAGAAAATTAAATGGGATCAATTTCGATTTAAAATCTTTCCAATAAAAAAATCGAAATTGGACTACTGTGTAAAAAGTTATGATTGGTCACTATTACTATCACTACATAGTATGAACTCAATCAACTCAATGAAAATTAAACAGTGACCGTTACATGCTACATGTGCGCGTACGCACTATTAATAATTATAAGTTACTATTACTAACTAAACGTACTAATAAACGAGCAGTTTGCTTGTTTAGTTAATGTTTGTTGTAAAAAGCAATGCAAAGCAATAAAACAAAGTCGCTTCCCGCTGTCTGTCCCCTATGTATGCTTATATCTTTAAAAATATTGGATTTTGATGGATGTTTTTTTAATAGATAGGGTAGGTCAAGAGAAAGGTTTATATGTATAATAGGTACACCTGTACGCAGCCGGGGTGGGTCGCTAGTTAGTTATAAAAAAATAAAAATCTACGCGTCGAATTGATTCCCTCCGTTTCGTTGGTCAAAAAGTACTCACGTAATACCAAGATTATCCAAGTTCCCGTAAACGGCCGAGCCACCAAAGTCCCTCAGCGGGTATTTGACAGCAGACTTGAGCATGCCCTTGGCTGGCCTGAGCAAAGTATGCCCAGGAAGGATGGGCAAAGCTTCGGGCAAGTGCTCAGGGCGGGTAGGCGCTCCGAGAATAATGTCACCCGCACGCATTATATTTCTTCTCTGTAAAGACACAATTTACGCATACGTTCAGTCGTTCTAATGTGTCGTCGACGCAGACGCAGGCGCAGATGCAGACGCAGACGCAGACGGAGACGGAGACGGAGACGCAGACGGAGACGCAGACGCAGAGGAAGACGGAGACGGAGACGGAGACGCAGACGGAGACGCAGACGCAGACGCAGACGCAGACGCAGACGCAGACGCAGACGCAGACGCAGACGCAGACGCAGACGCAGACGCAGACGCAGACGCAGACGCAGACGCAGACGCAGACGCAGACGCAGACGCAGACGCAGACGCAGATGCAGACGCAGACGCAGACGCAGACGCAGACGCAGACGCAGACGCAGACGCAGACGCAGACGCAGACGCAGATGCAGACGCAGACGCAGACACACAGACACACAGTCTTACATTATAATTATTTAGTAACATTTGGTCAACCCAGTCCATGTGTATGAAGACACTGACTTTTGTAATACAGGTTACAGCACAAGTGCTAGGTTAAAAACCTGTATTACAAAAGTCAACAACAACAATATCTGACTCTTGAGTCAGATATTGTTGTTGTGTTAACTTAATTTTGTTGGTCAAATAAATGTTTTATTTATTTATTCCTCGATAAGTGTCGGTTGTTGGCCCGCGACAAAGGGTGACGGTGCCAGGACGTAAACGCATCTGATGGAACTTCCATATACAACATAGAGATTCTACATGTATATAACCTCAAAGTTCCTTAATATGTACGCCCAACTTAGAATAAGGGCTAGTTCTTTTTATGAGACGTGCAAGCCGTTCGAAGTAGAAAAAGAGAACCCCAGTTGTGGAATATCGAAAAATGGATGGGGATAAATAGTGCAACTGAACTGTTTCGCCTCGCAAGGATAAAGCCAAATGAGTGGGCCAAGCTAACTTCCAAGCTTCCCTAGGAAGAATATGATAATGTACCATAAGAAGAAGAACAATATTTTACTTGTCAATCTTACCTGAGAGAAACCCTTTACACTACGGGTTTTTTCTTCACCTTCTATCGGAGGATTGCCATCAAGTCCTGAGCTGGAACTTTTGCCAGGGTATTTTTGGTCCTGTGAAATAAATAGTACACAATCAACGATTTGGCTTGAATGACACGATTGATTTTTAGTCCTCCTTTCCGGTTAGATATGTCAGAGACTTAAAAACTCTGACACCAGGGCTAGCCTTGTCTAAAAATCAGCTACTTCACAAAGAAATTTATGACTTTCAACCGAGTGTTTAATTTAAGATTTTAGTGTTGGTTGAATACTAATATTTCATAATGATGAGTAGGTACAATGATTTTAAAAAACAACAAACGAGTACTTTTCAGCCCACGCTGCGCATTATAAAGTAAAATGGGAATAAATTAAAAAAATCACCTACAGCTGAATTAGGAGATCTTCCAATTTTTGGTCTGATGAAGAACAACTTAAAATACTTATTGATAAAGGTCTGGATTTCACCAGGTCAGAGCAGAGAGAGTACAACGCTGACTCTCTGAATTATAACACAGAATACAAAACAAACATATAACATATTTGAATCGTAACGTAAAATCAGACATACACAAACGGAGTTTTTTTTTTCTTTTACGCAAAGCAAATAAAGTATTGCTCCAATGAGATTACGGTCTAAAACGCTTTGTCCAGCTCCGCACATCTTTATTCCGCTCAGTTTTGGTAGAATCTTGGCCAAAATTCTGCAAAACACCTTTAAGATTGTCAAGGTTGATCTCATTAAACGTGTTTTCCTCAACATTGTCGCGGCAATTATTTCCAAATTGCCGTACCGTTCTACCACTATTTTATTTTTTGTTTTCATATTAAGGGGCTCAATAGAAAAAAACCTTTACTAACGTAATTATTAGCGAAGAAATATAGTACATAATGTTCAAATTGATCAGCGGGGAAATTCTTTTAACCGATCTCGTTACTGAGGTGACTCATTCTTGAACCTTTCGCGTTTTTCTGACAGTTCTGAGCTATCAGACCTCTCAGAAAAACGAGGGAGGATCAAGAACATATCACTTCAGTAAAGAGATCGGTTAACAGAATTGCCCCGCTGATCAAGATTTGCATAGTTTCTATCTCCATCCATCCATCAGCCATAGGACGTCTACTGCAGGACATAGGCATCCCATTATGGATCTTCAATAAGACCGATTGGTAGCGGCTTGCATCAATCCTGCGGTCTAAATGAGGTCCTATGCTGCGCTTGCCGGTACGTGGTCTCCACTCGAGAACTTTTCGACCCCATTGTTCACTAGTCTTCCGTGATATGTGCCCTGCCCATTGCCATTTCAACTTGCTAATCCGCTGGGCTATGTCGGTAACTTTGTTTCTTCTACAGATCTCCTCTTTTCCAATTTGATCTCGCAAAGAAACTTCAAGCAAAGCCCTCTCCATAGTTCGTTGGGCTACTTGGAGTTTTTTAATAAGGCCACGTAAGTATAATAATAGACAACGTTTTAGTGCCATAAGTCATCACCAACGCACACTAGTCGAACACATTCAACTTGAAGCACTGAGGTATGTCAGACGAGAAGACGTTACGCAGTTTTCCAAAGGCTGCTCAGCCAATTGATTTCGGCGATTGATCTCTTTTTTGAAGTCGGACCTACCTAAGTGAATTACTTATCCTAGGTAGACGCACGAGTTGACCACTTCAAAGACTGAGCTCTCCACATAAATTGGGGTGGGTACTTTTTGATCCATGTCAATGTTAAGACCCACCGGTTGAGATACTCGATTGAGGCCTTCAAGCATCGTACCGAGCTCTTCCATCGACTTTGCCATGACTACAATATCGTCGGCAAACCAAACTGAAGGTGAGTGATGTATTCACCATTGATATTGATGCCAAATCCTTTCCATTCTAAGAGCATGAAGGCGTTCTTGAAAGTGTCCAGTAAACAGTTTCGGAAATATTACCTCTTACGCCTTTTTTAAAGAGATCGCCTTGGAACTCTCTTCCTGTACTCAGACCGACATAGTGGCATATATTGTTATATTCAATTATTCATACAAAGACTTCAACACTTCGATGTACCGATAGTCGATACGGCATCGTTACAGAGCCCATGTCTCGACCGAATCAAAGTTTTCTCATAGTCCCTGGTTGTACAAATCAGAAAAATTCTCAAACCGCTTCGTACGTATCGAAAGAAAAGAAAGATATTCTGCTTTCTGATTTAAAAAAACACTGCACATCGCTTTACTTATCACCAACGTATACCTACGTAAGCTTGGCTGCATTCTGCCAACATTGACTTCCGGCAAATGCACTTAGGAACAATGCAGCAAGTTTGACTAATATTAATGGAGGCACATCCGCGCCTCTGTAAGACGTTTTGTGTTAGAAGCGACAGATTTCA
Source organism: Hypomecis punctinalis (assembly GCA_949316475.1). Classification (NCBI taxonomy): domain Eukaryota; kingdom Metazoa; phylum Arthropoda; class Insecta; order Lepidoptera; family Geometridae; genus Hypomecis; species Hypomecis punctinalis. The sequence continues at coordinate 21,432,113 of OX438797.1, forward strand.
ACTAGTTTAGGGAGTTTCTAAATTACTCGACTTGCTTAGCTTAAATCTGCTGTCTAAATACTATAAATTTAAACTTTGCGAGTATTATAGAAGAAAGAATATTTTTATTTAATTAGCGGCTTGCCTGACTTCGCACATGGATAATTTGGGAAGTTTTATGCTTAAAACATTTTTTTATAAATGTTTCAAAAGCCAATTTCAATAAATAACTTAATCAGTATTCATGACACAGTTTAGAAAAAGGCTTAAAAAACTTAGCAAATACACAAAGAAATGCGAAAACTAACTTCATTTTGCAGAAGTTTAGATTTAAAGTGGTTGTACATTTCATCAAGTATATGCTGCTTTATGAAAATTAAAAGGAGAATTTAAAGGAGCGGTTTATTAGAGAAACGTGAGTGAAGTCTATAAGATCTTCTATTTACTAACAAATAATCAATCGAAAAGCTGTTTTATTATGACTAATGATTGTTCAAAAAATAAAATATCATGAAATTTAGAAGTGATGAGTGCATTCAGTAAAAACCTATTACAAATCTATACCCGTGTACTGAAGCTTACTTCTCTATGCAAAGCCTGCGTTCTAAGTCTGCGTGCTTCATATTTGGCCACAAGTTGCTTACCATTAAAAGAGTTTATAATCAAGTATCGACAAATTCTCGAAAAGAAAAGCAAAACAATTGAATTGTCCACAATCCCTTACAGGCTTAGAGATAACTGAAATGCTCAAGCTCACAACACACTGGCAACAAAATTGCCAGTTGGCAGCGTACCCAGCATTCTGGCAGCAAACGAGTATGTGCTACTGTAACTACACGATATTATAACTTTTTCATATCCAATTTGCCCTCATAATGGACAACCGATATTCGTTAAGCGTGTCCAATAACTTTAAATTGTGCAAAATGTTACGAGCTGGTTTCCACATAGTGTGCCAAATACCGTAAAGTATTTCGATAATGTGTCACGAAATTGTGTCAGGCTGTCATCGTAGTTCAAATTCAAACTAACTAGATGGATCATCATCAATTCAGTGATCACGCTCCATGGGTATGCATATGTGCAGAACTGTGCTATTAGAAAGGCCGGTAGATTACAGTGCAACCAGTGGAATAAACCGGTTTGTCTTACATATAAATAAGTGAGGTCAGATATTGTGATTAAAAACATCACTTTGGAATTTATTCAGGTCATATTTTCACAATATTAGGCGTTAGGCAGGACATTTAGCTAGATATTTATGGTGATGGCAGAGGGAGTAGGTCTTTGACTAATTGGTGGGCGCGTGACGTGAAGCGCAGTCCCAATAGACCCATACAACATACATAGACAGGCGTGATGACATCCATAAGTTCTGCGGTAACATCTGGATGAGACTAACACTGGACGGGGATAATTGGCGTAAGGGGGAGGCAGTGGGCCAAAATAAGCTGATGATGATGATGAGGAGGACATAACAATACATGTGAATGGTTTTGTGCAATTTTTAGGCGTCAAGTAAACAAAATATAACTAAATGTTTTATAACCCCCCACGCAATAAGATTCCTTCCTAGCCTCGGTTTCCTAAACGGCCGAAGCGAAGATTCCAACCACAGTTAACAAAAGAGCCAATAACTTTAGGACGGCTAAGCCGATTTTAATTAAACATATATAAGATCACTCCCGACTTACTTAATCTTCAAACACAAACAAATAAAATCAATTGTCCATTACACAGACACACGCATACACACACACACACACACCCCCACACACACACACACACACACACACACACGCACTCAAACACACACTTGTGTCAAACTTATAACATACCGCTGTTTTTGCGTTGAGTTTAAATAAAAATACGAGAAATTGAATGAAATCATGAATAACGTATGTTTATCTGTACGTAAATTTTGCGCCTATAAAACAATTGAAAACTAATATCGGACGTTGCACATCTCGGTGTAGTAAATCTGTGGAATTTATGCAATATGCCATACTTGTGATCGATTTTATATTAAACTGGTTACGTGCCTCGAGCGAGCAAGGAGCTCCATGATGGAGCGGGCTCAATCTCGTTAATTATCAAGTGGCTTGAATAAAACGATTATTATAGTATATGTATCAGTATAGGATAGGTTGGGTAGTATATGAGCTTCCAATACTTATTATGAGGTATGGAGAGTATAGGTACTCGTACTTGGTGTTTCTCTAGACAGCGGAAATATGATCTCCCATTGATCAGATTTTTGCAGTGCGCTTCTCATTATTAAGCCGGCTTTTCACTATGGGATAGTTAATAATAAATTTAATAGATTTATTTATTTGATTTTTCTTATGGCTATGTACAGAAATAGGTACAGTTATACAGTTGTATAGTATACATATAACTGATAGTTAAAATTATTATGCAACATACAATGAGTCCGTGGACTGTACATATTTGTAGGTGAACCCTAAATCACACACTAGGAGAATTCCTGTGTCGTGGGATTTAGTGCCTTCCGTATAAATATTGAATGAAATTAGTGGTTACGTGTAGTCTAAATTAACAGAAGGTATAAGTTTCGTAAATTACTAAAGTGTAGAAAACACGATGTAATATTTATAACATCTTAGGCTATAAATATTACATCCCGACTAATTTTCACAGATGATGTATAATTGTATATATATATATCAACAAATACAGAATACATAATAATAAAAATAGAATAATATAAATATTTAAGAGAGGGTTCTCATACAAAAAACGTGATTTTTTTGCCGATGGGTTCCCATACGGTACGGAACCCTTCATGCGCGAGTCCAACTCGTACTTGGCCGATTTTATCTATTTAATTTTTTAAATCAACTATAATCTAAAAATGGCTCAAAGATTGGAGCGATTAATTTTAATCTTGTATTTTAGATTGCAACGACTGAAGTCGGTTATGCTCTTTTTCTCAAAAATTAACAATAGGACTGAGACAAAGGTGACGTCCACAAGTGGTACATTATTCAGAGAAAAATCGAACCAAGATGATATATACATCATTTGAAAGCTTGTTTTATGGGCTTCCCAAAAATATTTAATTTAGATTTTTTCGCCCCACCAATTTTTTTTAAATGTGAAAAAAAAATTGTATGAAAGTTAACAATACAGCTTATTACTTTTTCTAGTTTATCAATGATAAAGTGCTTATATCATTGTTTAACTTGCATTCGTAGCTGATTCTTTCACATTCATCACTTAATTTGCTAAAATTAAAAATGAGTGAGACCAGTTAGTAGATACAATGTGACAAAAAACCACTTTAAAAGTGTGTCTAATTGGTAAAAATGCTTCTATTTAATAATTTGGAGGTTACTTAATCAGAGTTGCTAGAGATAAACTACCTGTTGAGCCAAATATATTTATTTATCCTAATAAATTCAAAATTAATTTTTAATAAATCGGAGGGCTCTTTTTTGTTTTTAACTGTTGTAATAGACTCAGAAAAATATGAACTTTCTCGAAATGTAACGAGTTTTGTGGTTAGAATTTTCGATTATTATTATACCAGCCTCCATACATTTTGTGGACATGTCCTTTGCTCAGTTACTCCAAAAACTAACGATTCACGTGAAATTTTCGACAAATAATAGAACGTCGTCTCCCTAAAAGCTGTGTCACGTCTCAATCGGTGCTCCATCATCGCTGAGCACCTCATAAACGGTAATAGACACGTGAGCGCATGAAATGTACGTAAAATACGCGATCGACTTATTTTTCGTTCATATTAAATTGTTATACTTGTTGTTTTAGGGTTCCGTGCTTAAAGGGCAAAAACGGGACTCTATAGTATTAAGACTCCGTTGTCCACCCGTCTGTCTGTCACCATACTGTATCTAATGAACCGTGATAGCTAGACAGTTGAAGTTTTCACAAGTTTTGTATTTCTGTTGCCGCTATAACAACAAATACTAAAAACAGAATAAAATAAATACTTCAAGGGGGCACCAATACCATTTGTAAATGTTTTATTTTTGGTTCGGAAGATCCAATAAATAAATATTAGGGGACATGTTACACACGGTCTCTGACCTCAAACTAAGCAAAGCTTGTGATATGGCTGCCAGAGACTGATATATGTACTACATAATACATATATTTTTAAATATGTATATACTTAAATAAGATAGCACCTAAATAACACCCAGACATAGAGCAAACACCAATGTTCATCACATAAATGCTTGCCCTGGGTGGGGATCGAACTCACGCCTCTTTGATCCAGAAGTCAGGTTTACTAACCACTGAGCCACCGAGGCAGTAAAATATAAATAATAGGTCAAGTAGATAGAACATTCATATAAGCTGGGTGGCTAGACCTGGTGTTTTTAAGCCGTGTCAAAGCTTCTGACGTGTCTAACTGCCCAAACAATGCTTTAGGCTCATAACATATCGAGTTCGATAGCACTCAGTTTTAAATACCTCTGGTCGGCGATCTGAAAGTTGAGGTTAGCAAACTTTGATGATCACTAAGAAACACTAGCAACACGCTATTTTCTTCTTCTTTTCAGCCATAGGACGTCCACTGCTGGGCATAGGCTTCCCCTAAAGATATCCTAATATAAAACCAATCGCTAAACCTAGCAAGCATTAGCAAGTATTTTCAAAAGTTATCTTTGTGAAGATACCTATTCACTCTTGATTTGAAGACATCCAAATTCAAATCCAAATGTAATTGTCAGGAAAGGATGATAGAGACAGGGCATTCCTATCCCTGGTGGTCTGAATTATGAAGAAAGAAGCGAATCGCTTAGTACGAGCAGGTGGTACGTCGACTATGTAGAGATAGTATTTAAAGGACTTCCGGCTTGTTATGTTGTGAAAAGGAGATGAAAGAATCAGGTCGTGGAGTTCGAGCCCACACTTGCCGAAATGGAGCCTATATAAAATTGCCAAACACGCTACTTTACGCCTGTGTTCCAGGCTTTTCAGTTTGGAAGCGGTAAGTTTACTATCCCCAATTATCCACACGGCAAGACGTTCAATCGAATCCAAAGCTTCGAGCTGGTATTTAGCTGATCCATCAAAAAGGTGGCTGTAGTACTCCACGATCGGAATTGACAACACTTCATAAGTTTGGCGTTTGTGTAGGAGGCGGGCTAGCTCAGTTGGGAGAGCGTCGGGCTAGTGATCCGAAGAGGCAGGTTCAAATCCTGAGTTCACTTCAGATTTTTTAAATGCTTATCACAAAGATAACTCTTTGAGATGGTAAGTATGGAAAGCACTCTAAATAAAAAAACATATTATAAGTATTCTAATATAAGTTAGTCTTACCTGAAAATATCTTCTTAATCTTGTTTCAAAATATTTGTTTTCATCACGTTTGCGATTCCTTTGCATCCAATTATATTGTTGTTTTGTATAATTAGGTTCATAATAATTGGCGGATGACTTTTCTTCATTTCCCCCAAAATTTCCAACGAAAGAATTGAAAAACTCTGATACAGACGCATATTTTTTTTCGTTTTCTGGACTCTCTATTTTAGGGTCTGGCGAAAAGCGATGTTTGTTGTATGCTGGCCTATAGCCTTCACTGTTTTTGTACCCGATGTCGAATAAGTAGGAATCAGAAACTGATATGAAAGCAATCTAAAACAAAATTAGTGATTTTTAAAAGCTTTTATTTAACTTGCTATGTATGTATGTATGTGTGTATACATGTATGTATGTATGTATGTGTGTATACATGTATGTATGTCTGTTTGGGTGGAATCTTTAAACTCAATTTTGAAGTATATCTTCAACCTATTGAGCTGATTTTTTTTTGGTTTGCTATTGAAATACATATAATTGGACATAAATTATTACAAAAATATACATTTTTAAATACAAGCTTTTGAGATCCTGGTTATCATATAGCAGCAGAGTGCCAGCCAAGACAAGTAAAACGAGCCCAAACACGACGGGTCTATCTTGTTTTGTACAGGAGTTCCCATGGCCAACTTCCGACTCCATCATCAGATCAGCTCCAGAGTACCATAATATTGCGCATAATATATGCGTGCAAAATTTCAATTTAATCAAAAACCGGGAAGTTGGTCAAGTTTAACTTGCAAGATTCCATCCGAACTTACATACTTACATACATTCATTGCAAGTTAAGTAAAAGCTTGTAAAAAAATAAAAGTGTTATACCGATATTTAGACAATGATTTGGGTTATTTATATAATCCACTGCGTAACATAGGCCTATTCACCAATATTGATGAATATATATAATAATTGCGCATTGGCCCAGTGGTGCGATTTGATGAATTCTAGGTACGCCATTGAATTTCTTCTGCGGATGTATGCCGATTGCTCGGTAACCTATCTATTAGATACTTAATTACCTACTACTTTGCTTTATTATACATATAGCCACCGTCTGCTGTGGTGGTCTAGTGATAATGAAATTGTCTTACAATCGTCGTGGGCTCAAATCCCGGTCCCGTACCAATGAATTCCTTAATTTATTACGTTTATTTATTTATTAAACCATTGCTTACGCCAAGGCATGCGACAAGCTAGCTATTATTATTATATCTTCTTTGCTATTACTACTACAATTTCAAACACATTAAATAATTCAAAGAATAAAATAAAACATACAATAACAAAAATAATTATATCAGGTCAATAGTGATAAAAATGTCAAAGTTTAATAAAAATAATTAATCACAATTCGTAGAAAGGAAATTAAATGTCAGAAAATAAAAAAGTCATAATAAAAAGAAAAAAAAGTTGATGTCAAAACACAAAACATTACAATAACTAAACATTAAAAAGTTGATAGACACATTCATAAATACAAAAAACTTTACTAAAAATATGTCAACAATAACAATATGTTTATGTACGGAATTCGATGAAATTCAATGGCGTATGTGAATACACCAACCCGCAATTGGTCAGCGTGGTGAATATGGCCCAATCACCTTTCGTGGGTAGGATTACGTCCTGCAGTGGACTATTAACAATAATAATTTAAAAAAGAAACCCTTTTTTTAAAACAAGCTTTTACAAAAAGTACTCGTTAAGACAAATGAAACGAGCCGAAACTCGATGAAGTTGTATCGTTTCATTGCAAATGTCATGATTTTTAATCGTTGCATCAAATTTTGATCAGATTTTAAATATATGTCGAATGATATTTTCTAGTATTTGTAAGGTTAACATTTCTCTGGGTAGTGATTGGCCGATTTAACAACGAGCCCGCATTTTAGCCAATAAGAACTGCTTCCGGCGTAGTTTTAAAACAGCCAATCAGAAAACGAGAAAACAAACTGAAGAGATGTAAAAATATTAATCTTTGGGTGAGAGCATTCTAGATTTGCGCCTCGAGGCGAAAGCACATATTCTTAGTCAATCCAAGTTGTGATAATTATTTAAGAAACTAATGTAAAATAGTTTATGGTGACCAAATACACATCATAATGGACTTATTAGTTTGATTTACCAAACAAAGTTCCTTTGGCCACCTTCCAGGTCCATCATCGGATCAGCTCTATGTCACCATAATATTGCATTGTCACGCCATTTACACATGTATGCAAAATTTCAGCTCAATCGGAAACCGGGAAGTGGATCAAATTTTACTTGCAAGATTTGATTACAGACAGACAGACGGACAATGGGACAGGTGAAACTAAATAAAAGTTTGTAAAAAAGCTGGTACAGTACAGTTCATTATTTATTTATTTATTTAAATTTAGATGCTCGCCACACTTACAGCTACGCCAAAGCGTGCGACAAGCCAACAAGATTACAATAATTTAAATTAGTTAAAATTTCACTTAATTAAATATAACAATAATCACAGACTAATGAAATTACAAAATTATCAAATAATAATACGTAAGAAATGTCATAATGTTAAGATATAAATAATCAAAAAACGAATCAAAAATTAAATTAAATGACAACTTAAAAAAATAATACACACAAAATTACACATCTATAACGTCTTAATAAAACAAATTTTAAAAAAAACTTACCGTCAAAATCACGCATACATGCGTACTCCAAATTAATTTAAACATTTTTTTAAATAAAAAATATTAGTATTAAATTTAATTAAAAGTGAACATGATTATTTCCCGATCATACTGATTTAATGATGACATAAAACTCACGAATGTAATTTTTATCATAACGAATTTTATTTCGATACAAATTTACAGTAAGGGTATTTAAAACAATAAATAAATTAATAAATATTTGGGGACATCTTACGCTCGGTCCATGACCCTCAACTAAGCAAAGCTTGTAATATGGCTGCCAGATACTGATATACTATGTATATAATATTAAGTAAGTAAGTTCGTATAGGCCGGGTGGCTAGCCCTGGTGTCAGAGTTTTTAGGCCGCCTGAAGGCCGTATATAATATTATACATTTTTTAAAATGCATACTTTTAAAGATAGTAACTAAATAACACCCAGACACAGAGCAAACATAAATACTTGCCCTGGGTGGGGATCGAACCCACGCCTCTTTGACCCAGAAGTTAGGGTCACTAACCACTGAGCCACCGCAGTCATACAAACAAAATGTATTCTTCCATCAAAACAATGACGGGATGGTATTCAGAAATTTTGTGACTTTTACTCAAAGGTAATAACATTTTAACATTAATAACTGTAAGTATATTGTTAGTTAACCAAGATAAAAATTAAAAAAAACTATAGAATTAGTCCAAAAGACAAAACTTTAGTTGATAGAAAAAAAGCCTGATAAATGTACACATCTTTGTCAATGAAATGTATCTTAATATTTATCTCAGAGAGTCCGTAGAATGGCCGAAAGAATGGGGCGTGCATTCAGTCTAAGATGTGGGTTCAAACGGGTGTCCCTTACTAATGATTTCCTTATCAAGTATCCTTACTGCCTCGTTGGCTCAGTGGTTACTGACCCTGACTACGGGATCAGAGAGGCATGGGTTCGATTCCCACCCATGGCAAATATTTATGTGATGAACATAGGTGTTTTGCTCTGTGTTTGTGTGTTATTTAGGTATTATCTATATAAGTACATTTATGTATTTAAAATATGTATGTAGGTATATCAGTCTCTGGCAGCCATATGACAATTTGCTCAGTTTGTTGTCATAGATGGTATGTTAGATGTCACCTAATTTATATTTATTTTTATGTGTTTATTAATTCCTTTCAGTATGGGAGCCGAGGGTAATGGGAGCCAGCGGGTAATTGGAGCGGTGCGCCTAGGGACAAAACTAAAGCTCCTATTTACTGGGTTACCACTCAGGCGTCTTCGTCAGACGGCGGCCGTGTTCTCCTGCTACGCTAGGCTCGCTAACGCCAGACAATATGTGACCACGGACGCTTTTTCATTGTATGCTCCACGCTTATAAACAATACAAAACTTTAAAAGCCAGGTAAGTAAAAAATGATATGTTTGTTACAATAAAACCTGTTTATTTTTATAGGTAAATGTTATCAATTTAGAGTTTCTTTACGTATCATTTCATTACAAACTAGAATCAGCGTTTTATTTTTCTTCATTTCAAAATGGTGATATTCGGGTAATTAGAGCTTATTAGATCTGATGAAATCTGAATGACTTTGACACCAATATGAAAGCGACTTGAACTATTCAAACCTGAGACAATGCTGTCAAAAGATTCCGCTATCAACATACTTATATTTTTTAGGCAGACTTTATATTTAAGTAGCTCCTATTACACACATTAAAATTTATAGGCTCTCATTTCCCGCAGTCTGGGGTAATGAGAGCGATTCTGATTTTTTGAAAATATGTTATTTATGGCCAAATGCGTAAAAATGTAACGTTGACGTCGTGATTTAATGATAGTCAGATAAGTAAGGATTTAGTTTCTGATCAAAAATTCGTCAAGTATCCATAAATTTGCTTTATTATTGAACTTTTCTCTTAGTAAGCTCCCATTCCTCCCAGCTCTCCTACACGCTACTGGCTTTTCGGTGAAAGAAAACATTGCGGAGCAAGTAGCACACGTCCTTGAAAGAAATGCAATGGCGTATGTGAATCCAATAATTGGCAGTGTTCCATCGTTGAGTATAATAAGATCTAATCGCTCTTCGTGGATACGCCTATGTTCTGCAGTGGCACAGAATATATAATTAGTACCTTACGGTAGCAGTGGACGATTAAAATGAAAATACAGTGCAGTATGGTATCAATTAATTTTTCTGAGTGCAGAATTTTTTTTTGCTTAAAAACATATAAACACATTAGTACAAAAGGATTTTTTCTACTAAGTTTCGGTTTCGTAGTTTTTGTCTTACTGTTATTATGATTTTATATATCAATGGTGAATTACGTTGAGTGCAAACCATGAAATAAGTTTTAGTTGTACTTTTGTGAGAGACGAACAAATAACTAGTATAAAGTGAGTTCAGTAATTTACTTGTCTTTTATTTACCTACCAATTGTCAAAATCTACAAAATTAAATACAGAATAATAATAAAAAATATTAAGATTGCAAGACTACCTATTCTAAATTGAAGCAGCATTCAACTGATCTTATATATATAGAAGAGGCCTATGCCCATCTATGGGTCAAATCAATGACGATGAGTTCTGCTTAGTGCCGGTATGTAGGTATTTTCAAGTATATTTTCATAAACCAGATATCCACTACATATGAGCGTCCCTTAAAAATGTACACCCAAAGAATGGGGGCCTTCAAAAAGAGTCATGGGCGATTCGCCCCGCGGGCCAAACAGCTTGTGGGGCGAAACGCCGCAATACCCCAAAAAAAATTGCGCTTTCAACCGCTAGTATTATTACATAATAGGCACGATTTCGCGATCCATTCTACATTGTGGATGGAACGGTGTAGTGTTATGGTGCTATGCTTCCAACGCTACGCTTAGTCTCGGTTAGAAAAGCCTCTGTAGTCAACAGCTATGTCATTAAAAAAACCCGGACAAGTGCGAGTCAGGCTCACACACCGAGAGTTCCGTACAAATCCAGAAAATTTCACGAAATTGGGAAGTAAGTTGATAAAATCTCAATACTATATCATCGACAAAAAGTTTTTTTTTTCACTTTTTTCGTCATACATCGAAAATTACACATTGTTAAAATAATCAAAAACCTGTTTTAGCATGTGCTAATGAAGTTTTTTTTATATGATACCTTACATGATACGATTGACTCACTTTCACTCACTCACAAAAATCAAAACTTACAGGGTACTTCCCCCCTGTAGGTGAGTGTCGAAATATGCGGTTTTTTGCGACATAAACCGCTCTAACTTAACTAAACGATAAGCGAGAAGTTTTTTTTTACACAACTGCAAGATACCATAAATATATTATATACAGTTTAAATTTCCACTTGATACCTATCTTTACGCGTTCCCGAGTTCCCGAAGAGTCTTGACATACACACAGACGGACAGACGGACTACAAAGTGATCCTATAAGGGTTCCGTTTTTTCCTTTTGAGGAATGGAACCCTAAAAACGGGCAAGTGCGAGTCAGGCTCGTACACCGAGGGTTCCTTACAAATATTTTTTTAATTTTAGATCTTATTTCTCTTAATCACTTTTTTTTACTTTTCTCGTATACATCAACAATTACACATTGTAATCTTGTTTTAGCATGTGCTAATGAATCTCTTTCATATGATACCCCACATGATACAATTTCTGTATCTGTATCAGCATTTTTAATAGTCCACTGCAGGACGTAGGCCTACCCACGAAGGGTGATTGGGCCATATCCACCACGCTGGCCCACATACGCCATCGAATTTCTTCTACGGACATAATTATGCAGGTTGCCTCTCGATGTTTTCCTTCACCGAAAAGCCAGTGGTATGAAATTCCGTACATAAATTCCAAAGAACTCATTGGTACGGGACCGGGATTTGAACCTACGACCTCACGATTGTAAGGCGGATGTCACTACCTCTAAGCCACCACGGCTTCCAGAATACAATTTACTAACATTGAATATTTTTTTTTTGTATTTAGGCCCTTTTTTTGTGATTTAATTTACAGGTTTCAGATTTATTCCTATATGTGTACGCTAAGACAATGCTTTTTGGCAAATTTCATAGTTCTAGAAAAAATATCCAAAAAATCGGTTGTCTTTAGTTAGTTTAAACGATAATTTATATAATTTACGTGATAACGTTGAAAACATTGTCGAATCAACAACTGAAACAAGCCGAACTCTGGCTCGGCTCAGGCGGAATGTGACACTTTTAGTGCGTGCAGCCGACGTTCATCGATTTATTTATTTTATTTTTACATTCTCAGAAACTAACTGCTTTTAAATATCAACTTTTATACTTAAATAGATTAACATTTAAGCTAATTACAAGTTTCTACTGATAGAAATATTTTGAAAATATTAAACGCTTATAATTTTCATTTGCGTTTGAAACTGTTTAACAAATTGAACTGCAACTTAGATAATAAAACTCAATGTTACATTCGTATTTGAGAATAAATTAAGATTTGATTCTTATTCAATTTAGTTTATATTATACATTACCTACTAAAAAAGCGGTCACTCAGCTGCTTCCTAATTGAACGAACATTAGAATGGAATAGATGAATATCTAGGTCATGCAGTAAATTATTGTAGGTGCCACACGTACGACTTATAACACTATTTTGGCGATAATAGGCATGATGTTTGGGTAGTAAAATTATTATTATAATTGGACGTAGCTTAGCAGGAAGAACTCAACCCACACGACTGTCCAAAATCAAAACGTAACAAGCGTCTTTACATCGCTAGACACTTGCTACGTTTTGATTTTGGACAGCCGTATGGGTTGAGTCCTTCCTGCTAAACTACGTCCAATTACTTACTCCTCTGGCGCAACGACCCAAAATGAGTCTTGGCCTCCGACACCAGAGAACGGTGTGACAGAGAATGGTCACGGTCCAGCGCTGTCTTTTCCCACTCGTCCACTTGGAGTTCACGCAGGTCGGACCGACTGGTCGGCGGCCGCTTGCTACCCCAAGATAGGCCTTCTTGACACTGTGATCCTCCCCCATCCTCAGCAGATGGCCCACCTAGCGAACTCTTTGGGCCTTAGTTTCTCCTATGATATTGGGTTCAGCGACCAAATCCTCTATCTCGGCGTTGTTCTTTGCTCTCCAGCTACCGTCCTCTCGTTGGGTTGGTCCCAGAATTCTTCGCATTATTTTCCTCTCTGCTACTAAGAGTTTATTCTCTTCTTTTAGGGTTAATGTCCAAGCTTCACTTCCATACATCAAGATCGGTCTAATGACCGTTTTGTAGATACGGAACTTGGTTTTCCGGCTTAGAAGCTTGGACACAAGCACTTTATGTAACGCTGCACTACAACGGAGGGCGTTGTGAATCCGGATATCAATTTCCTCTTCTCTGGTGTTTGTGTCTGTTACAGTGCAGCCCAAGTATTTGAAATTTGCAACCCCTTTAAAAGAGAGATTTCCAAATCGTAGGTCTTTCCGCTTTTGTCTTGTATAACGTCCAAGTAGTCCGTCAAAAATACTGGACACGTATTTTTTCTTTTATCAATCAAACAACAAATGTCAAAGATAAACCTTGTCAAAGTTTGGGAGTGGGGGTTGTGACGTCACATCTCTTACGTTAAGTCTATACATTTGTATGGCACTTGTGACGTAACACAGAACTTTGACGGGCTATATCTTCATCAATTTTTGTTTGATTGACAAAAGAAAAAATACGTGTTTAATATTTTTTGATAGTCTATCTGACGGTCTAATTATATTATTTAGTTATCATGCCTATTGGTTGATGCTGCAAGAGATTTGGATAGGGGGCTGTAACGAAAGCTCTGGGTAGGGTAAAGATATTAACTTTGCTCAGTACACTGGAACAATCAAAGTTATAAGTAATACCTTTTTTAAGAACCTGTTTCTCGACGGTAATGTAATGGAAGGAAATGATGTTTAGCACAAAATTGTAAGTAGTTTCTAATATAAGACGATATTACGTCAAAAATATTATCTACCTCTAAGTAATCGACCATTCTACGAAACGCATACTATACCTACCTACATCCGTGCCCACACCCATCAGCCGTGATTTATCTCCATCTAGCCAATTCGAAGCTGAAGTGGAGGGCTCTCAAGGCTTTTCATGGCCGCCATTATGTATGCGGTGGCTTGTTAGCCGTCTTTGCAGAATTTTATTTTTAATTCAGACAGAATTTATAAATACTAGATGTTTTTAACTAAAACAATGGGTCGATAACATTAAACGAATAAAAAGCTGCATATATTAAATTAGACATTTTTTTTTGTTTATATGTTTATTGAAACTATAGATGCATGTTTTTAGGTTCCGTACTTCAAACAGAAAAAACGGATTCCTTATAGGATCACTTTGTTGTCCGTCTGTCTGTCTGTGTGTATGTCAAGACTCTTTATATCGGGAACGCGTAAAGATATCGAGTTGAAATTTAAACTGTTTACGTATATCTATAGTCTCTTGCAGTTGTGTAAAAGAAAAAAATCTCAGTTATCGTATAAAAAAGATAAAGCCGTTTGTGTCGTAAAAAATCGTATATTTTGACACTCACAAAAATCAAAACCTACAGGGTACTTTTCGTTGACATATAACTATAAAATTTGACGAGAACTGAGAACTGAGAAGTATAGTCTCAGAGTACACATATAAGAATATATCTGAAAACTGTACATTTTTATTAAAATCACAAAAAATAGGGCCTCAAAATTGACAAAATATGGGTTCAAAATTCAAAGTGAGTAAATCGTATCATGGGTATAGGAGATTTTAACAACTTACTTCCCAATTTTGTGAAATTTTCTTGATTTGTAGCGAGCCTGACTCGCACTTTTTTTTGTGTATGTTTATCGATATTTTTCTCAATTGTGAACCAAATCAAAAAAATAGTTTTCATTCAAACCTATACCTACTTCCGAAGTGGTCTCATTTAAATTTTATCAAAATATTTTTGAAAATTCAACAATGATGTAAGCCCTAAAAAGCAACACTAAAATGTGAGAGATAGAAATCTTTTTAGTATAAACTCTACACGTTCCTCCATTAAACGTATTGGATTTATTTAAAAAAAGATAAACAAGAAAAACATTAAAAAATTTGCTTCTTTAGGTATAATTGAACGTATTGTACAGGGTTGGCTACAATGTTCACAGGCAATAAAGTTGCAATATCATTTCTGTTCCGAGATAAAGCAATCGTATTAGTAGAGCGTATAGTTAAAGATTGAAAAATCTCTACAGTAGTGATTTATCGTGATATCTACAAATTACTCAATTATTTCAACATCATTACAAAATTTTCCATCATAATCACAACTTTTTTTAACTACCTACAACAGCAAAAAATCTTGCGTTCTTATTAGAGCTACTGTATTTTATATAGTACCTACGAAATTTCAATAAAATCGATCAAAAATGCAAGTTACCTTATTAAACCAGTCTTGGAATAAAAAAACTAACGTAGTTAAAAATGGATTACATTTTAATGTAGGTTAGTACAAAAATAACTTAAGTATAAATAGTTACGTGCTATTTTTATAAATATATAGGTACCTTAAATCTATTAATACCTTATCTAATACGAACTGTAACAATCGTTACCAATTACTGTTCTATTGTTATAGTTTGGAATGTCGCTCTTTCATTTATTTTTACAGTGGTTTTCGGAATTATAAATAAGTTAGTTTAGGTACGTCCTTTCTTGTGAAAAATTTAAAATTGAGATTGAATCTACCGATATCAGATCGCCGCACATGGTAAAGTTACCATCGAGTGGCAGAATAACGCATCACTTGTAAATCGCTACTTGTAACATTACCATCACTTGTAACAAATACGTAAATAAATTAAAAACGTCAAATACGAGTACATTGGATGGTCCAATAAATCTTATAAGTCTATAATGTCATAGGTCAGAACGTACCAAGAAATATTTGTGACAGTCTTAATACTTTGGAATGTTCTCTTATCTTTGGCAGCGTAAATCCTTAATCTACTCGCCTTTATCAGTTAACAGGCGGAAAAACCTTCGATGCGAAACTGCCCATAACATTTCCAGGAGGATAGTAGTTCGCTACGACGAAGAATTGACCTTCTTTAGTCCTGGTATAGCCCACTCCTACTTCTTTGGTATCTTCCCAAACGACTTGAGTAAAATGTCCAGAATCCAAGTTCGAAGGCTCTTTTCCAAATCGATGGCTTTTGATCTCGCTGTACCATTTATCGACTGGATCTCTTCCAGAGACAGTGAAGTTAGGGTCTGAAGACCAGGCGTAGAATATGTTTTCTCCATACTCATTCTGGTCTCTGTGTTCGGTTTGACCCTTCTTCGCTAATGTCTTAGCCCACTCTTCAGCATATTTACACAACTTCTTGCTTAATTCAAGAGGTGGTACACCATGCTTCTTTCTGTATTCGTTGTGAGCTCTGATAAATTCATCTTCAAACTTTTCACCTGATATCGAAGTTGATTTGAATTTGCTGACCAAATCACTAGCAATGTCTCCGAAGTTTTTGCTGCTCCTTTGACTTGGTGACTTTGGTGGCGGCTGTTTAGGAGATGGTGGTCCTAAATTGTTGTTAGACGTTCTTGAACTCCTGTAGCTGGTAGATCGGCTTGAAGAAAACTGCATAGCTCCTGGAGGAGTAACATTTTTGGAAAAGTGACCACTGTAATTTCCTGGAGGATAATAGTTTGCGACCACGTAAAGCTTTCCAGATTTGCTCTTAGCACTGCCGACTC